>WBMV01006903.1:333805-414358 GCA_013396655.1 Campylorhamphus procurvoides
TATATTACAATTATATGCAATCAAACACTATGAATATAGAGAATAAGAACCCCAAACAACTCCAAAAGGGAAAAGGAGGGAAAGGGGAAAGGGAAATGGGACAAAAATGGTTAAAACCAAAACAAAACAGATACACACACCTGTAAACTCAGGGAAAATCTCAATAAGTAACTAGCACAATAAATTCTCACCAAATTCCCCTCAAAAGAAGCAGGTCCTTCCCCTCCTTGCAACTGGGACAACAGCTTCTCAGATAGGCCTCAGCTCATATAAATAAGAGCTAAGCCAACACAGAGATCTGATGTCTTCCATACACACAAAAGGGGGAGGGAGGGAGAGGGGGAGAGAGAGAGAGAGAGAGAGAGAGAGAAAGAGAGAGAGAGAGAGACACACAGAGAGACACAGAGAGACACAGAGAGAGAGAGAGAGAGAAACCCTTCCCCTTATATACCCCTGATTGAATGAAGGAATGGTGTGGAATACTTTCTAAATTATGACCCTGTTACCAGGGAAGCCCTAGACCAAAACCAAGAAAACTAAACCACCACAGTAGTTCCAGCATAGGGGAATGGTATTAAGGCTACCCAGGAATTTTTTTCAATTTAGGAATTTTTTGGTTATGTTAACTGAGAGATGGCCAATAGTGGACAAGAGCAGCACTAAGCACTAGAAATTAGTAATTTGGGAAGCAGTGATCTTTACTAGTTTCTTTGTCACTTGTACAACTCCAGAGTATCTTCACTGATATAGTGGAAGAAACAGAGTAGAAATTTAATTCAAAATGTTTGGACTACACTGCTTCTTTGAATAATAGAGTGTAAAAAAAAAAAAGAGGAAACCAATTATTGTTATGCTCTGAGTATCCATTTTTCTTTCATGGATAGTTAAAAAGATTTTGAAATTATATTTAAATATAAATATACAGATATTAAATATTTTATGAAGAAAAAAATAATGTTTTTCAACATTAATTTAGCTTAATGTTGGGAATTTACACATTAAACTGAGGTACAGAGACTACAGCAGTGCTACCGAAGTCATTCACAGCTGTCTTTACAATTGGCTTCATTTCTTTTTGATGACAGAGTGACAGGGTGTCCTTTTTATAACTGTTATCATATATCCTTATGCAAATTCATAATGCCATATAGAAGGAAAATGACAAAATACACTTTCATTTAAGCCAATATGAATACTAGTTTTTGGGAAATTCATTTTGTTCATCCCTGATCTCACCTCTCTCTAGCAATAAAGAAAAGATGAGACTACTTGTCTAAACAGTTAATACATAATTTAAAAGCAGAAGAGCAAGAACATTATCAAAAAATTCACATACAAATTAGAAATCAAATGTTTGTACAAATACTAATTAACTTTTGAGGCACCCATATTTTGTGAACAAATAGTATTTGTTTATACTGACATGTAGTTGTTTGTAGTTCGAATTATAGGAGCAGACAAATAATTTAAATTGGCAGCAACACATTTTGCCCTCAACTTGAGTGGATTTGGTAAAGTCTCGAAGTTCAGCTATGATTTTCTTAGAAGCTTAGAGGCATTGCTTAAGAGTCCAAGAACTGACATCAAGATTTAGCACACTACTTGGAGGTGCCAGAATATGTCAATGGAAAAGAAATCAATGCCTTAAGTAAAGTTTTTTTTTTTAAATCCAGTACTTAACAGGTTGAGTTAGAAAAAGCTTAGATATCTCATTAAGTAAGCGCAGGTCCATGGCAGGTTGATAAAGAATAACCAAGTCTTCTGGATCCTTACACTTCAAAGGCAAATGTATTAACTTGGGGTCAAATTTGATGTTTGTTTGTAAAAAGCAGTAAGAGAATGTTAATATTTCAGTAACAAGCTTAATATGCCTTATTGTATAGAACTTGGTACCAGAGCCAGATTTCCAAAGCCATAAGATTAAAGCAGCTGCTCTGTCAGCTAGTGTGTAAACAAACCAATGAGATCCTCTTTTACATTTTTTCACTGCTCTGCCATTGTCTCAGTTCAAGAGGAGAACTAAGATATCTATGTTGGCTAAGAAATAATCCCTCTCCTCTAAATTTAGAAAACAGAACTTTAATTAGAAGTATATATGTATATGAAAAGGATAACAGTTCTTAACCACAATACACATACACATATATATCCATATTGTGGGTTTATCTGGTTAGGGTTTTTTTTTTATATAAGAGGAAGATTGGCTTCTGTTAGAAGCCTCTGGAAGTTTCCCTCCATCCTATAGAGCAGGGCCAATGAGGGCCAGCTCCGAGGAAAACTTCCTGCTTTTGAACCATTAAGTTACGCCCCTGCATGAAAACATTTAAGAAGTTGTTGCACAGTTAGAAACTGGTAGCCATGAGTTAACAGCATCACAAAGCAGACATCAAGGTCAGTGCAGGAGGAGAAGAGGAGAAGGAGGGGGAGGGATCCCATGGATCAGGGAGAGGACTTAAAACTATTATTCCCTGAATACGTGGTGATGACCATGGTGATTACAAATTGTCCCCTCGAAGCCTGTGGGATCCATCAGGGTGCAAAGATCCCCTTGTCGGAGCAGGGGGATGCATGAAAGAAGCTGTTACCTCGTGGGAGGCCCCCAGAGTGGAGTAGAGTCTTGCAGAGATTTGCAGTCAAGACCCACGAAGGGAGAGGACCCACACTCAACATGTACAGCCAGCTTTTCATGAGAGACTGCATCCCATGGAATGACCCACGAGAGAGCAAAGGATCTCTCTCTCGTGGAGGGGACCCCACGGAGTGCAGGGGAAGGATTCAGAGTTGTGATTCCCCTGTGAAGGTGGTGATGACTGTGGTGAAGCAAGCTGTCCCCTTTGCAGCCCACAGGAAAGCCCCCTGAGACAGAACCGTTGCTTAAGTTTTGGACTTACATCTGCGAATGGCTGTCCCAACAACAACTGACCGTAAACCTTCCATTCCCCTGTCCCACACACCATCAGGGGAAGGAGGGCTCATGGACAGACCGAGGGCTGGTGGTGGAAAAGTGTTTCTAACCTGTTTTTATTTCTTATTTTTAGTTTTTAGTTTGTTAGTAATAAATTTAAGCATTATTCTAAGTTCTGCTTTGCCCGTGGTATTAATCAAAGCTCCTCTTTTGGTTGTTATCTCTAGTTGTAAATTCCTAGCTGTTTTTTTTTCCTTCCCTCTGGAAGGCGAAAGGCGGGGGGGGGTGAAGGCCTTGAACGAGTTTTGCTGGACACCAGGCATTTATCCAGGGTCAAACCACCACAATCCAGAAAGAACCAAACTACAACTGTTTGTAATAACACACTCCCCACCCCAAATTACAAGGCAAACAGTTAAAAGGTCTTTTGGCTACCCCCCCCAAAAAAGAGGGGAATGCAATTATATCTATGGGCAGCAGGTGGTGATGTCATGCCCAGCCAGCTGGGCTCTCTCTCAGGCGAGATGGCAGGCACAGTCCCCAGGTCAGTTCCATGAGAAATCAATGTCAAAAGAAAAGCAGCAGCAATCCCATCTCTGCAGGGTCAGGAAACAGGTATTTTCTCTCGCCCTCTTTCCTCACAGCAGCCTCTGTGGTGTCCATGATTGCCCATGCATGAAGTAGTCGAGTTAAGGAGGGGAAAAAACACAGTCCAGGCTATCCAGTGATGTCGGGATCGATGTGTCCCTGTCCTCGCTCACTCCGTTGAGAGCTGAACTTCTGNTAGAACAAAAGGCTCTGGCTAAAGCAGTTAACATCAGGATATATATATTCATTGTGCCCTTTGTTAACCATCTCTACCGACACTAGGGTGTTGGCTCCAAACCTTTAGCGAGGAATTCCAATGAGATACCAAGCTATAACAGCCATCTATAGACAAATTCAACAGAGATTTAGAGATCTCAAAGATACACAATTCCTTAAGTTTTCATGACAAATTATAGGTACATAGAAGCAAGGGCACACAGTCTGGAAGAACTTGCAAGATAAACTTGTTTCTTCGATGTGGTGCGCTGGTTCTTCAGACAGCAAGTGAAGCGATATATTGAAGAATGCTGCACTTTACAGAGGAATGGCATATGTGCAAGAATTCAGAGCTTGAATTCAGTCATTGAAAACTGAAGGTAATGTCCTTTTCTGGTGTTGTGTGTTCCAAAGTGTATAACTGAGATATGGGATCAACCAGCTGAGGGAGAGAGGAAGACTAAAGCAAAATAATGATTATTGTCCTACAAAAGCAGTTTTAGTTTGCCCAAAAAAATCCCTAAAATCCCTGAGGTCACAGAGATGCACAGAGAGGTTGATGTGTAGGAGATTTTATGAAGGGTAGATCCCAGACCTCCAACATGGTGCATTGCATCACTAAGGATCCAGAGTGCTTTCTGTTCTTAGGACATTGCACAGAGTTCTTAAAAACTAACTTAGAGAAGCTCAAACACTGTAGCAAAGGTAAGACTTGTATTGCGCAGCAATATATGGGACTTTAGAATAGAGTTCTTAAAAATTAACTTAGAGAAGCTCAAACACTGTAGCAAAGGTAAGACTTGTATGGAAAGGAAGAAATAAGAACTGTGGTGGATTGTGTGTTGTACAAACATTTGCAAGTGTTCTGAAATAACAAAAGCAGTGCTTTAAGAATGACTAATGTGTGTGAGTTAATTAAAGGTCATTAAGTCATTTGTCAGATGATAAATCACAATAAACAGTAATCTGATTTTGCATTTTTGATTCTTAGACTATTGTACTATTTCCTTGTGTTTAATGCTACCTGCCTGTGTACTTAAAACTGGGGTTATTTGTGTTAAGTAATGGAAAACCTCAGACAGACCCCTTCTCTTTATTCTGAAACTGAGCTAACAAAAAAATTTCTTTTCAGTCTTAGGCAGCTACCTTTATGTCAGAATTCAAGCCTGGACATGCAGTGGATCCAGAAAGACTTATTCCTCAGTAAGCTACACCATTGAGAGTGACATGGTGCTTGAAATGTGTATCTCAGAAGTGCTGGTGGGGCAAATGGATCATAGTATGGGTTTGTAATAGGCGAGAAGCGATGAGTGATTTCAGCAATTAATTTTATTTATTGATATAAAACAATTAGTGATTTCATTTATTAAAGTAAATGGAAAAAAATAAAAAAATTAGTGATCTTTATTAGGGTGATTTTAGCTCTGTGATTCTCAGCTCCAACGCCAGCTCTTTTGGAGGGTAAGCCCAATAGGCAACAGCCCTAGGGCTGGGCGATGTGTGGCCAGTCCCCNTCGGTTTGGAAGATAAAAGAAGGGTGGACTTTGGTCTGGAAAAACCAGTTTCTAACAAAAAGGCCAGTTCTTACATATTAATGAGGAGTGATGGTTCTGTCTCCACACCGACTGCAGGAAAAGATAAGGAACCGGGAATACCAGTTTTTCTGATAGAAGAGGCGTCAGCTACTTACATCTCAAAGGAAAGGATCATTATCAGTTCCTCACAGCCACAGACTGGGTACATTTTAAAGCTTAACAGTAAAAAAAACTATTCTAAAGTTTCTATCAAATATAATTCCTACATTCAGCAAAATACAAAAATAAAAATAAAACAATACTTGAGTTGTTTGATTTTGGCAAATTAAAATCCATCTATCACAGGTTTTATGCTTTCTTTTGTTGATTTATGAATTTGTTCTGGAGCAAACCACCTGTACTATAAGTCAAATTATCTTATTATGTTTAACAGAGAGCTCCAAATAACTTTGCAGGACTAGATTCAAAAAAAATTCTCATATGATTTGGATATAATTGTCCAGGTGGAACATATACTAAAAAAATCCTGCCTTTGAGATTTGATTTTGTAGATTGAAGCTAAAGAAAATTCTGCGTATGAAAAAGCTGGTGTATAATAAATAGCATAATATTTGTGTAAATTAGTTTTTGTTAGATACATTTTTGTATCTTCAACTTCAGATATTATGTGAATCCTTTTCCCTAGCTTGAAACTAATTATCAAACCTTGCACAAATGGTAGCAGGAGTAGTTTAAAATCAAAAAGACATTCTATCTGTATCTGTGCAGCAGTGACTGAATAACAACATGGAAAGCATAAAATCAGAAAGACATTACATCTTTGCAGGTTATATGTTACTAACATCTCTGTGTGACTAATTTGATGTGACTCAGACTTCTCAGAAAAAGATTTGTCATTCTGTCAATTGAATTCAGCTGCATTAGGTGACAGAGCTGGTAATCTGTGTGTTAATGCATGGAAAGAACATGTCATGATGGTGTGATTGAATTCTGGAAATACTGACTAAACAGTTTTTCATATCTTCCTAGCTGGTTAACTGGAGTGATAAATGTCTCTAATTTCAGAACTGCAGTTTCAGGAAGATTAAAACGATAGCAATACTCCATCAGTTATCATATTATAAGCGGTGTGTAGAATGACTCTGTGACCTGAAGGCTGCAAAACTGAAATGCAGAATATTAGATTCTATCTCCTTTAAACAAGACGGCATGCAAAAGACAAACAATTAGATGACAGCTACTTTGTTTGAGGCTAATTTCAGATTTTTAGTCAATTTTCTGCTGAATTTGTTCAAGATAGAGATTATATTTAAAGCCAAAGCCTTGTCGCTTTATGCATCTCCTCAATTCAATTTAAAAGTAATATAATGAAACTACTGTTTTCTACAGTGATTGCTAATTACAAATTATTTCCATAATGATTAGCTGGAATAACTGGAGTTTAACTTATGTGGCTGTATGAAAAAAACAGGTTTGCAGTACAGAGAAGGATAGGCTGGAGAGATCTAACCTAAGATGAAGAAAGATACTATGGTTTCATAATCCATGTGTGAAGTACTTATTTAGAATTACAGTAATTGTACAATATGAATAAATATTATTCTAATGAAAAAGTACCATAAAAATGAAAATAAGGGCTTGATCATGCAAAGATTGGGAAGTGTCTGAGCTCTCACAACTAACATAACTAGTGTCTTTATTAAAAAAAAATGGTCATGTGAAAAATTGCTTATTAGAAGTGAAAACATAAATTATTAAGAAAAAAACCAGTCATCTTTTGTGCCATAAAGAAGAGGAACATTTCTCCTCTTGATCCACTTCTGTGCTTCTGGAGGGATTTTGCCATAGATATCCGTACTTATGACAGGATGGCACCTTGAGCATAATATTGTACTGCTTTGCTGTAATGTGAGACCAAGGAAAGTTTTTGTATTGTTAAATGCTAAATTTTCATGGCTTTTGATGGTTAATCTGGCTTTTTTGCCATAATTTTTTTCTCCAGCAATGTTAGACATATATTCCCTACCTTTAGAGTTTTTACATCTAGGAGGTGAGATCTTATTCAAGACTTCTGCTTGCTCTCATTTACTAATTGCAGTAGCCATAAAAAGCTCTTAGCAACTGACAGTTGTTTGAAATCACTGAAGCTTTTCTCAGTTTATGAGACCTACATAGATATAATCTCAAATAAAGAAGTTATAATCTGTTCAATAGGGTTCATCATAATTTGCTCATCAGTTGGCTTATTTCACAACCTGTTACATTTATTCCACTTTTATAAATCTACATAAATAATTATTGTGTCTTTATGCCATGGTATGTACCATTTCATAGCAGCTCATTTTTCTTGGAAAACCAAATCATCAGGCATACATTTGCACATTTGCACTGTTTTGAGAGAAAATTGTGTGGCTACTGCCTTCTTGGAATAGCAGAGATTAAAAGCCAACATCAGACTGAATCAATTTATGTTCTTTTACAACAGATTTAAATGTAGTCGTAAGATTTAATGAGTTTGAAAATGAATAGATTTCTCTCTTCTACTTCCCTCTGCTTAGAATCTACAGAATTATATTCTCCTCAGGCACATCACAGTCTGCCATTTGATATCTGTTCTTTTGCTGTAGCCTTTCCCATATATTTTTTATAAAATATTTCTGATATTATAACAGTTTATAGTTTGTTTCTAATTTATGTTTGCTTTTGGATAGTGGTCAATGTGAAATGTTTCTCCACACTTGACAGCTCAGTTGTTAGGACAGCCAACACCTCACTAGAACCAGTCCTGATCCAGGGAAAGCTTTTTACTGATGTTGAATCTTTTAAAAAAAAAGGCACTTCTCCCTGCCAACCCCTCTTCTGACTCCTTCGGTGCTCTTCAGCTTTAGAGTCTACCAGTGCCTTTCTTTTGGGTGGCAAAGGGAGGGGGCACTGAAATGACGGGTGAAGAGTGGAAGGCAGACAGTGGGTGGAAAGCCTGGCTCAGCTGTGGTACTGCTGGCTGCCTGATGGAGTTCACTACAGTGATTTGATTTGATGGCAATCCCTGTTAAATAATTAAAAGATTTTCTCCCTTGTTGTTCTGAGTTGAGTTGACCAGAATTTTTCTGATAGAGTATGTCTGAGTTAGAAAATACTTATTCATTTAAAGTGAAATCTTTTGTGGAAATGTGACAAACTGAAGAGAAATTTCATTAAAAAAATTAGACTGCTCCATTTTGAATTTTTAGAAAGGAACAGTAGAATTTTCAATTTTAAAAAATGCAATAGTAACTATATATAGCACTAACAATACAACTGGAATCAGAAGCTTAATATCCCAAGTAAATATTTAGTGTAGCTGAAGGCACAAGGTTTATCAAAAGGCTTTCCTTCTACGGAGGGCAAGGAGAACAAATTTCTCAATTTGTCCCTGTAATTCTATGTTGAAATCCCTTAGTTAGATGCAAAATTAGGATACTTTTTATACTTCATCAACGATTATTGTGCAAAGTGCTGTGGTGGAACTGGGGTACAATATTTTTGGGGACATGGTACAGATCACTTCTTGGTAGGAGGTTCTCACATATCAGATGAGTTATTATTGGATCAGACCCTGATGGGAGTGCACCTCTGTGAGTATGTGTGTGCAGGGGAAGAGCTGGGCGTGCCGAGAGCTCATGGGCTGCAGCCACTTGAACACGGGACCACATGCCTGGGCTATCAAAGAAGGTCCGCCTAGTAGTCTGCCCACACCACGTTTCCTGGAACCTCTAATTGGCTGTGGCTCCCTTCACTTTGGCAGTGAGTGGTCGATGAACCAAAGGCACTTGCATAGAGTTTGTGTTTGCTAAGTGTAACAAAGGTTCCTTACTACAACAATGTTTGTTAGTCCTAGTAATCTGCTGTAATGCTTTTGTGATATTGCATGTTATTTTGTTAAACCTTTTTTGCCATAATTTTCTCACTGTTCTAGTTACAGCAGCCAGGACCAGTTTATCACTGCGGGGATGTAACCAAAATTGTGCATTCTACACCCTCTATGTAATTTCTGATGAACTGCTAATAATGGATCTTTTGAAGCAGCTGCCCAGGGTACACCTGACACCTCAGGGTCCAAGCTGGGTGTTAAAGAACTGTGCGAGATAAGAAAGTGATTCTATCTTCACACGAATGGCTCAGCTGTGATAACTCCCTTCCAGGGAGGCATTAGCACCTTCACACCCAGCCTGAGGGGTTATGTCTGCTAATGAGCCATTAGGGAGTGGCATAATAAACATCTTCAAAGACCATAAAAAATTTCAAAAATATACCATGACTCACAGAGTTAAATCACCTATTGTGGAACTTCTCACCCTGGTGGGGATAATAGGCATTCCCACCTGAACCTGAGTATATATAATCTTCAAGATTTTGGGACTATTGATGCCACTCCTCAGATCCAGATGAGGACCAGAACCTCAACAGGACTGTGACTGCCACTCTCAACCAGACTGTGACCATCATCCTCACCAAGTGGTTTCTTTTCCTTCTACCTTGCGCTTGGGATGACCATTTGGTGCTCAACACAGGGGCTAACAAACATCTTTTTTTTGTGGGTTAAAACTAATTTTTCTCTGTATCATTGTATTTATTGTAATCTTTTTAAGTAAGTTGCAACTTGTACTTTCTCTTGAGTCAGGTTCATTTCCCCACCAGTTTACCTTTAAACCAGCACACTCACCAAATTAAAAGAAATCTCTTAGAGAAAAATGTGTGATTATTCTCCGGATGTTAACTCAAAGTACCAAAGAACTATATTTTTTACAAGGGTTTGTGTGAGTGAAATCTCTTGTAGCCTAAAATTATGATGTACACCCAGTAAAGCTAGACTGGGGTGTAACAGAGGTGTACTTCGTTTGTACAGAATGTTTCTGCATATCAGGTAGGAGAATGAGACTGCACAGCCTATGCCTTATTCTGCATTCCCTCCCCCTTATGCCATGGCAACCCATACCACAAGATCACCATCCAGTTTCTGTGCTTGCATCTGTGGGTCCCACAGCCTAATGGGCTTCTTCCAACAGTGTCTAACAAAGTAGTTTAGGTCAAGGGATAATTTCATGATTCATTTTGTATTTTTCCCCTTTGATGATGATCTGCAAAAGGATTTCTAGCTCTTTTTATAATCTCCAGCTTCTTAACTGAAATGACTTCCCAGTAGTTTCAAACCAGAAGTTTCTTTAAGGTTTATTTTCATTTCTCTGAGACAGGGGCTCTCCTCACAGGAGTTTTCCTGTTAAGAAGCTCTAGTGTGTCTCACCCCAAATCCCAATGTTCTTGGGGAGATGCTTTTAGAGGTGAGAATTTCTAATAGACTTAGTGTTGCTGCAAAGTGTGGTTAAAAGTATTTTCTCCACAAAGAGCAAGATTAGGGGCACAGAAGGGAATGTTCAGCTTACTGAGCACACACTATGGTCTCGACTACAACACTAAAGCAGAAGTCATTGCAAAGTCAGTGTCTGCTGGCTGTTGCTGAGTTGCAGACATCAGCAGTAGCTGACCTTATGGTAGACTGAATATAAACTGAAGCCTGTTTTTTCCATGGTATAAAGATCTAGAAGGATAATGAGAGTTATTCATTCTTTTTTGCACAAGAAAAAGAATTACAATGGAAGGTACAGATACTTCTCCCATCCCTCCCTTGTGCTAGGATATTGCTCCAAGGACATTAGAGAGATGGGCTCCATGAGCCATGATAGCAAATGCCAGACATGCTGGGGAGGAATTGGATGCATCATTTGCTTACTTCTTGCACTTATTTGGATGCCTGGAAAGGAGCTGTGCTGTTCCCAGTTTTCTCAGAGGAACTGAGTAGTAAAATCTAGCCCTGACTTTAACATTATGAGAACTCTTTCTAAAAAAAAAAATAAAAAAATAAAAAAAAAATTAGGAGGCTCTCAGAAATTAAGCTACTGTCAAAAACAACCATTTCTCTTAAACTAAGAATTTTCAAAGGTAATTCTTGTTCTTGCTATACCTATACGTATGTTTTTCATCTCTTCTAGCTTTGAGTAAATACAGCTAAAAAGAGGAAATACCCTTATTAAACACAATTTTTCAAGAAGGATTAGTGGTCTTTTCAACATTTTCATTTATCCATGAGGGTAAAATTTATTTTGACTGACGGCATCTCAAGAGAATGGCATCTCTAGCTTTTTCCACATACTCTATACAATCTACTGTTCTACTTCCCAGGGTATTGTTTTATTAAGGACACAAGTAACAAGAATAGAAAAGACACATTTAGCTTAAGGTTTCTTTTCAAATATGATAGTTTCTTTTCTTTCCCCTTGTTAAAGTGTCATTGCATTTTAACAAATGCACTGATTTGTGGTATTGCTGTTTGGTCATCTCAAAAATAATGACTTGATGGACTTTCCATTGGCCAGGTACAAAGAGGAAATACTGCATATCTATTTTTAAAGTTGGGATGATTCTTAAAATGGCATTATTATATTGTTTTACATCTCAAATGAATTAGTTGAAAACACAACTAAGCCTGCATAGCCATATTTTCCAGCTAAAGGCTGGAGAAGTTCAATACTTTTTGCAAGTTTAGCCTATGATAATATGGTTTATGTTTGTGTTTGTAAGCATTTGAAAGACCTGGTTCTAATTCTGAGCCTCTAGTTTCTCTATGGCATTTTAATTTGCTTCTTGTATTTCTCTCCATATATTTCTGGAACATTTATAGAATGTGATTTTGTTCTTGCGTAAGATGGCTTGGATTCACGAGGCTAGATTGTCCAACCTGCTCATGTAAGACAGCATTTGCTTTGAATTTGCATATCATAAAGAGTGTAGTTTTTCTGTGTGTTTGAACCAAAGAAAATGATTTCCCTTTATCAATAGGTGAAATTGACTGCATGGATAATATCATCTAAAGTTGCATTTATGGTCTTATTACTTTCAAGTGTATTTGTGCCACTATCTTATCTTGCATGGTTATAAACCATGCAATGAAGCTAAATTAGGAAATTAACAGGGCAATTCCCTGCAATTGGATCCATGGTGGGCCAAATTTATATCAAATAGTGTTTTGCAAGGAAGTGGTGGTGTAAAGTCCATAGAAAGCTACATAGCTAATGGTGCCTAATTCAAGATGGGGAGTTATATGATACAATTCTTAGTTGTTTTATTTAACAAGCTAATAATAAAAAGACCCTATAAGCTAATAGATGAAATATGTTTATTTAAATATGTTTATTTGCATATATTGTGCTTTGCTTAAATATGAAATTTCATGTCATATTAGGGGTTATGTTCTTTGAAACATGGTAAAGAAAACCCAAACAACTAATTCCTTGAGCTGAATGCAGGATACAAGTATAAGTCAAATACTCTGGAAAAAGGGAAATCTCTGGTGATTTAGAAACACTTAGAAATGCTGACTTTAAAATAACTTTTACAGTGAGGGAATAATAAAGTATATGATATAAAATTATTAAAAGTAAAATTACACAAATCTATTTTAAATATCAGGAGACATTTTCTAAGAAAATTAACAAAGCATCTAAAAATGGTTTTTCTCAGTTGTATTGCTTAATTCTCTATGATGCGTTCAATATTGGGCTCAATTATCTTAGCAGTCTTCTTGAATCTAAATAATTCCATTATTCTACATAGAATTTTTGTTGAATAAGAAAATCTTCAAAGTCTGTACAGTCTAATTTGTGAAGGCCAAAATATTCCTGTCATAGCACATTTGGGTGATTAAAGTTGTGTATATGTTTTAGTACCTTGTGAATTAGGATGTGTGAAGACAGAATTTATCATAGAGCGTGGCAGAAAGAATTGGGCAGCTAAGTTATATGAACCCGGTATGATTTAATCACTGCTCTGATGCAAGAAAAAGGTTATTTTTAGCAGATTACTCTGTTCCCCGCTAGATCTGAATTTGCCTGTGAGCTGGGAAGAATGGTCTTGTTTTGGAAATCCAGATGACAGTAAACAGCTGTTCAGCCCCCCACTACAATTTTCCAACAAAACACACAGGATTTTATTGTTCTTTCAAGGCTTCTTAGCTGGGTGTATTTCTGTCATAAATTAATAACTGCAGGCATCCAAGCTTGACCACAGTCACTGTGAATAATTGATAGTGCTTACAAGTTTTGATGATTTAGTATCTGGGTAAGCAAATATGCAGAATGTCATGAGTTTTAGAAAAAGATTTATTTAAAGACTGAAATTTAACTGGATCTTTAAAATGATGAATTTGATACAGAAGTATTTTAACAAAGCACTGTTTGTCCTTTTCTGTATCAAGTGTACCTGTCGTATTCTAAAAGCACGGTCATTCCAGGAACAGAAAGCACTATAAAAATGATATATCTTTTAAAAGGATCTCCTATGCACCAGCTCCAGTGTTCAATTAGGTGTTTAAGGGACAAGGTCCAAGCAGTTTGTGTTGCTTTCTAGCTGACTCCACAAACTGTATGCCATTTGATGCACACTACTATTATCTGCAGAAATACATATTCAGATTCAGATGAAGTTATTCTCCAAGGAAGAAGGATTCTACTCAATAACACAATGATAACTAGCTCTTTGGAACACACCAAAACTGCTGTTATTAATTTAGGGTTTTCATTTGCAGTTTAAAGATAAACTTGACTTGAAGAGATAGCTGTTCAGTATTACCCAGTCGGGGTATCCAGTAACAGTCGGGTTAGTTTGGGAAACTAAAGTATTGCCTAACAATGTGGATTCACCTAGGCTGCATCTCCCACAATTTCTCTTTCCTCTGTGCCTGGCTGCTTTTTTTAAGAATGCATTTTTTTAGGAATGATCTCCCTTTATTTTTTTTTGTTTGTTTTGTTCTTCCATAATTAGTTTTTGTGTCTTGCATATAAATGGCTCTGCAAATGAAAGCGAGGGATTTTCTGGGTGTGGTTTTCTGATTGTATGTATTAAAAAAAAACTAATCAAGGTGACTTAGTCTTCTTCCTTCCCATTCCTGCAAATGTTCAAGGCCAGGTTGGATGGATCTCTGAGCCCCCTGGTCTAGTGAAAGGTGTCCTGGCCATGGCAGGGCAGTTGGAACTAGATGGTCCTTAAGATCCTTCCAACTCAAATCATTGTATGATTCTATCTGACCTAAATCCAATCTGTCCAATAGGTTTGCTAAGATGGACTGAATTTTCATTTTCCACTCTCAGCTTTTTATTCCCATCCTGGCCATGATTTTACTAGCAGTAGTCTAAGGCATTATTGAAAGCACCACATCACAAAAAATTATGCTGGTTAAAGTCCAAAGATTACTTGTATGCTTATGCTTCAGTACTTTTTTTGATGAAAAGACCTAATAAAACATTAACTTTTTAAATAAAAAGTTTCCTGGTTAAAGGAGTGATAGTATCACTTTGAAGGGAAGAAGTTACTGTTCTCTGTCAACATTTCTACTTGAAAGACATTATGGCAATCAGTGTTTCTCATCTCTACCACACATCATGTTTCTGACCATAAATATTCTCCAGACAGGATGTTTCCATGTAATGTGCATGTTGTTTTGCAACAGTGGCAAAAAAATGAAAGCAATTTGCCTTAATTTATTTTGTTTGTGTTTGCTTAGTAATGTTAGATGAACAATTCAGGGTTTTTTTGTTGTTGTTTTGTGGGTTTTTTTGTTTGGTTTGGTTTTCGTTTTATTTTGTTTGGGTTTGTGGGGTTTTTTTGTTTGTTTGTTTTTCTAATACTACTGCTTTCCAAAGAGAAAAAAAGTCATGGTGGTAATGTCTATTCATCTCTGATTTGTCAGAGAGCCAGTAAGAAAAAATAACCTGTTTCAGTAAGCAAAATCATTCTGGCTTTGAGGAAGCAACAAAGACTACACATGAAAAATTATTAAAACAGATTTTGAAAGCAAGCAAAGAAAAGGAAGGCCTAAAAATAAAAGTATTATTGTTACTAGGTAGCCTGATTTATTTGTTAAAATACTTTCTAGCACAAGGAAAGCACAGAGTAACTATGTAAATATTCTAATTAAAGTTTCATCGTTACCTCGGAAAAAGCATTTTTTGCTTGAAAGATGATTTCATGACCAGAAGGTACATCCAGGTTAAAAACTGTCCAGAGCAGCAGAACTTTGCTTCTGTTTACAGGCTTGATGCTCAGCTCCAGCAAGTGATGAGAGATCAACATTAATGAGTATTATATTTTTGATAGGAAACTGTAAATTACTGATGCAAGTCAAGATTTGGTTTATACAAAAACACTGAAGAATCAGAAATATTTTTAAATGGTGGCCAAAAAAATAAAATCAAAATGCAGTAATGTGTCATCCTGTGTCCCAGTTCTCATGAATGGTTCTAATATTGTGTTTAGGAATCTATAAGTACCTCTAGAATAAGATAACAGCACATAGCCAACAGCCAAAAGGGAAAAAGGTATTTGATTTTACTGCCTTCTGGAAAAACTTTGCCATTGCACTTCTCATGTAACAGCTCTCATTAGAGTGTGGATGAGAATGACAGAGTTGTTTGGGTGGGAAGGAAACTTTAAAGATTATCTATTACAAACCTCTACCATGGTCAGGGATGTATTTCCCCAGATCAGGTTGGTCAAATCCCCATTCAGCCTGGCCTTGAACACTTTCAATGATAGGGTATCTGCAGCTCATCATGATGAAAAGCCGATGTAAAACTACCTTCTTTCAGTTTAAAAGAGTTACTCCTTGTCCTATCACTACAGACCTTGATAAAAAGTCTTATCTTAAATATTGAAAGGTTGATAAATGGTCTACTCAGAGCCTTCTCTTCTCCAGGATAAACAGCCCAACTCTCTCAGCCTGTCTTGACAGGAGACATGCCTTCTGACCATTCCTGTGACCTTCCTCTGGACCTCTTCTAACAAGTTCCTGCTTTTCTTGTGCTGGGTGACCCCAGCACTGGATTTAGTACTCCAGGTGGGTTCTCATGAGAGCAGAGTAGTGATGAAGAATCACATATTTACAGAAGTGCTAGGACCAGGTCTTAGGTATGATTTTGACTGACACTTTGTATATATCACAGGTGAATAGACAGAGAGATTAGGTAGGATTGGGGATTATCTGCAATAATGAAGAAATCTGGCTGTGTTGTCACACAGCTGCTGCTCTCAAATGTTTCTCTGAAACTTTAAAGAGGCAATATGTTTAAAAGTGCTTGGTACCAGATAACTCATTCTCCTAATCACCCACTTTTCCTCTTCTCTTCAATGGTAATGTTAGACACTTGTTTAAAAGAGAAAAAAGTAAATATTAAATAATTTTTATAATGAATATAAAGTATATATGCTAATGCAGAGCTGTAATAATGAAAAACTCAAAATGGAAATAAAGGGTTTAGAGAAATTATTTAAAAGAGCAATTTAAACAGCAGTTACTAGGGATGCGCCTCCACAGTGGAAGAGAGCAGAGAAATCAGCAAAGCAGTAGAACAGAGCAGCTGGAGAAAGAAGCACATTTTTTGAAATAAATTTTCTTTGTGGATATCACAAAGTAAAGAGCTTACTTATAATTATAGACTGCAGAAAGGTGCTCAATTTGAGCTGATCAAGAGCTAATCAGACCAATGAGCCAGTTCAAGAACTGCATGCTTAATTGAACTGGCTGCTCTAGCCAGCAGCTGTGTATATTATACTACAAGAGCTATAGGCTTCAGTAAGAGCCTTTCCAACCCCATCTGACATTAGCCAAGTACCCTATTTCAGGAGAAGAGTCTGTATCTACAATCCATAGAGAGGTAAAGGAGTTAGCTCCGTCGCTCGCAGTAAATATCCTGCGATATTTACCACTTTTATGGGCACCTGCAAAGATCTTTTACAATGGCACAGAAAGCAGATCATATTTTCATATCAAAAGGAGAAAAAAACCTTTATCTGGTCATAAATTGATAGCCAAATGCACAGATACTTGTGTTTCTGTGTTTGTCAAAGTATAAAAGCTCCTATATTTGATTCCATCAAATTAAGAGCCTGTATTAGAAAATCCTCTGATACACTTTTGCTAACACACGCACACACAGACACAGACACACACACAAATCTTATTATAAGTCACTGAAAGTTACTCTTTTATACAGATGGCTGCTTTAAGTAATTATGTGTCATACATAATAAAGTGTTGCTGAAAGTTGTTCTCATGAAGTAATTTCTGTTATCTTTATTTCACTGGTTACCAAAAAGGTTATATATGTACTTTGGCTCAAGGTATGCAGACCACAAAATTTCTGAATATGTGGGGCAACTCTCCAATGCTTCTGAATTTCAAGGGGAAAAAAACTACTTAAACTTTCATCTACAGCCCTTCAGATAAGCCTAAAATGGTATATAATTATTGCTACATAAAGGTGGCACAGTAGTGTTGTTGGAGAAGAAGAAATGCATGTAGTTTGCATGCACCTATGCATGTAAAGATACATATGCATGTTGATGTGTGGATATTTTGAAGGAAGAATGGTTGCTGAAACTAGAGTTCTGGTATGTGTCTAGTCTAGAGAAAAGCAAACAGAACCTGGGTACCTGCATTTTATATACCCTAAAATGATTTGGTTTGCAATAAGCCTGTGAAATTAACCTAGCCTTCTTCTTTAATAAGGTTGTGATTAATACTGAGTTATCTCAGCCATTGTTGTGCAGTGGGTACAGTGGTTTAGTCAGTGGGAATCCTAGAAAGGTGTTTGTAAGGCAATCAATATAGCTACAAGTTCTTTGCGTTCCTGCCCAGTTAGTGTACTGTAGTATGAATGATGGCTTAACATTTTAGAGATGGAGGATTAAGGACTCTGTAGAGCTTCTGTTCCTCAGTATAGTTTGCAAGTCTACATTTAGAAATTTTTCTGAGAAATTGTCAGGTCGTAATTGTTTGGGGAATACAGTTTGCAAATGTTAAAACCCAGCAGAAGGCATTTTTTACTAGGTTAGTCCAAGTTGCAGTGCAAAAAGAATAGGAAAAGTTAAAAGATGCAGCACTTGGAATGAAGTGTCTGAGAATACCTGTGAGAGAGTTTTCTATGAGTGTGTACATGAACCCTTCAAGATAAGCACTTCTTCTTTCAGAAGCTTGAAATATAACAAAATTTAAAAAAATAAAATGAGGAAAAAATCCAGTTAGAGAGGCAAACTTCCTCTCAGAGAGCTCTCTAGTAAACCTACCAACTTTTCTCTCCTATCTTGATATCTTTAAATCTGTTCCTTTGACTCAGTAAAATCCTACAAAAGACTTCAGCCTTTTCACAGAGGTTCAAAAGTGCCTTTGCTAAGCCGGAGTGTCATAAATGAGTCTTGTCTTGGAGGCTCTGAATATGATTTAAGTAGTCCTCTCTTTAGGCTACATTTTTCTCTACTGGAATTTCATATTATGTTGGGTTAACTGGGATAAATCACACTTGGCAATGTTCACCCTGCCAATTCTGCTAAGCTAGGAAATGTGGGTTATTATGTGAAAGCACTAGTCTATAATGTACTTATTATACTATTATGTCTTTTTTTTTTTTGGTTATAAAATGCTAACAAATGTATCAGGGGCTTTGCATCAGAAACTAGTATTTGTAGAAATTATAAAGGAGGGAATACTTTTAATATTTAATGAACAAAGACAATTTAAACAAGAAAGCAATATAGCTGGACTGTTTGGGAGATATAATTTCATTTAGTTAAAAAACTTCTATGCTGAAAAAGAAAGAAAACATTCTACTTAGGAGAAAAAATCTCAGTTTTCATATGCTTGGTTCAACTCAGGTTAATCTTTTTAGCAAGATATTTCAGACACTGAGAGCATTGTAACTGTGTCATAAGCCATGCTACCCCAGTAATTACATTATAGAATAGTAGGATGTGCTTCCCTAAGGTTTTCAAGAAAAGCTTCTCAGCAGAGCATCCACAATGGAGGAAAATGCTCAATACTCTAATCACAATGGAGTTACAGGTGGTGACACTCCAGCGTGAACTGTGTCCTGTTTGCTTGCCTCAGCCTTTAAAGCAAGCAGGTCTTTAGTACCTGCCATCAGGACTAAATCAGTTCCTTGTGAAATACCTATTTCTGATGTTTTGAGTGCAAGGGCACAATATTTATGGCTCTGGTTTCAAGATCTCAAGCTACAAAGTGGTTCCCCAAGGCATCTTTTTAGTAACAAAATACTGCTTTGTGGTTCTGGTTCCCATTGGGTTTGTGAAAGGGGAAGGAAAAGAGATTGATTACAGTTACGCCAACTTATATCAATACAAAAATGCCTTTTTAAGTGATCTTGGGTACTGTATTTTGTCCCCTGAGATACTGAAAACACAGCAATAGCTCTGTATGAAAGTATGCATGTTTGAAGAAAACTCTGTAGAGAAAGGAAGTGAAATGACTCCAAAATCAGATTGATATTTGGGGTTTTGCATCTTCATTTTGTACTTCTGCATGAATTACAACCCTTAGTTAAAGTTGGTATTCATGTTAGCAGTTTGAATCCCTTTACCAAAACCCACAAAACTTTCATTAGTGTCCTTCCTTTCTCCGTCTCACTGTTACATGGTGAAGGTCAGCCTCTGCCCTCATCCCAGTTTGGGTTCCTGTTATTCCATGAAAGGCATTTCATATTTTTCACATGTATCACATTGTCGTTGGTTTCTCTGGTGTGGAGGTTTGGGTTGGCTCCCTGCCAAGCCCAACTGCCTGCCACATGGACTCCCCCCTCCCAGGAGAGAAGGGAAAAAAAAGTACCTAAAAAGACAATTTTGGTAAAAGTATAGATATATATATATTCACATATATTACAATTGTATACAATCAAACACTGAATCTACAGAACAAATCCCAGAGCAACCCCAAACAGGAAAAAGGGGAAAAGGGAAAGGGAAATGGGACAAAAATGGGTAAAACCAAACAAAACAAATACACACACTTGTAAACGCAGGGAAAAAAGCTCAATAAATAACTAATACAATCAATTCTCACCAAACTCCCCTTAAGAGAAAGAGGTCCTTCCCCTCCGTACAGCTGGGACACCAGCTTCTCCAATAGGCCTCAGCTCACAGAGATAAGAGCTAAAGCTGACAGAGAGCTGATGTCCTCCAAGCACATGAACGGGAGAGAGAAGAGAGCAAAAAGAGCAAAGTAGGGAGGAAACCTTCCTCCTGTCTTTATATACACCTGATTACGTGAAGGAACGGTGTGGAATGCTTCCTTAGTTATGACCTTGCTACCAAGGAAGGCCCAGACCAAAACCAAGAAAACCAAACCACCACCTCTGGTTAAGCTTTTTTTTTTTTTAATAAGAGGAAGATTGGAAGCCTGTGGAAGTTTCCATCCATCCTATAGAGCAGTGCCTATGAGGGCCAGCTCCGAGGAAAACTTCCTGCTTTTGAACCATTAAGTTACGCCCCTGCGTGAAAACATATTTAAGAAGTTGTTGAGCAGTTAGAAACTGGCAGCCATGGTTTAACATCACAACACAGACATCAAGGTCAGTGCAGGAGGAGAAGAGGAGAAGGAGGGGGAGGGACCCCATGGATCGGGGAGAGGGCTTAAAATTATTGTTCCCTGAATATGTGGTGATGACCATGGTGATTACAAGTTGTCCCCTCGAAGCCCATGGGATTCATTGGCGTGCAAAGATCGCCCTGTCGACACAGAGGGATGCATGAAAGAAGCTGCTACCTCATGGGAGGCCCCCAAGATGCAGCTGAGGTCCTGCAGAGATTTGTGGCCAAGACCCATGGAGGGAGAAACCCACGCTTAGCAGAAGGCCCCCAAGGTGGAGCTCTTGCAGAGACTTGTGGCCGAGACCCACAGAGGGAGAAACCCACTCTAAGTAGGTACAACCAGCTTATCGTGAGAGACTGCACCCCATGGAATGACCCATGAGAGAGCAGAGGGTCTCTCTCATGGGGGGACCCCACAGAGCACAAGGGAAGGACTCAAAGTTGTGATTCCCCTGTGAAGGTGGTGATGACTGTGGTGAAGCAAGCTGTCCCCTTTGCAGCCCACAGGAAAGCCCCCTGAAACAGAACTGCTGTTTAGGTTCTGGACTTATATCTGCGAATGGCTGTCCCAACAACAACTGACTGTAAACTTTCCATTCCCCTGTTCCCCACACCACTGAGGGAAGGAGAGGGCATGGACAGACCGAGGGGTGGTGGTGGAAAAGTGTTTCTAAGCTGTTTCTATTTCTTATTTTTAGTTTGTTAGTAATAAATTTAAGCATTATTCTAAGTTCTGTTTTGCCCGTGGTATTAATCACAGCTCCTCTTTTAGTTGTTATCCCTAGTCGTAAATTCCTAACTGGTTTGGGTTTTTTTCCATCTGGAAGGCAAAAGGGGGGAAAAAAGGCCATGAAGGAGCTTTGCTGGACACCAGGTGTTTATCCAGGGTCAAACCACCACACACTTACCTTTATTGTCACCTTTTTTGGTCTCTGTCATCACTATAGGGCTCAATGCATACAGCTTATTGTCTCTGAAATGAGACCATCAGCCTTTCCCTAACTTTCAGCTGGAACTACTCACATGAACTTTTCTAAAGAACCCTAAATGATGTTTTCCTTTCCAAATTTCATCCAAATTTGGTTTTCCATTTCTTGACTCTATCATTCTTTAATTTCTAGTTAAGCAATTTTTAGTTCTGATGCATACACCAGCTTGATGGGGCCAAGGTCCCTTGGGACCCAGAGGTCAGATGCTGGCTTTGGACTTAGAGGGTCTGGTCTGAAATGTTCCTTTGACTTCGCAGAAACTGTTGCAGGAAACTCAGTGGTACAAAACCAGGTCTAAATTACAGATTTACACTTGTGTAGCCTGATTCACTTTATTTTCATTATTTTGATCTTCCCCACCCTTGGTCCTGTCTGCAGCTTATGCTGAGGATTAATAGTTTTCATTTTTAAGGGATAAAATAACTGTTGATGGATAATAATGGGTAAAATAATAAGCTACTTAATAGATGCTGTCTTTTAATAGTATTCTTGAACCAGGTATGGAACAAAAATTAAAACCCACAGCATTTCCAGTAGAAAATCCAAGAATTTTAGTTTCATGCATTAACTATGGTTAATATTTTTGCTTGGTAATGAACTACATATTGTATTAAATGTTTTAATCTATTAGTGGATAAATTACAGGTACTGTAGAGTTCCTCTTCCACTCATTTTAATTGCAGGTTCCAGACATTTAAAAAAAATTAGTGGATGTAAATAACAGGTAAAAGGTAAGTCAAAGCAAATTTACAGAGGCAAGGTAAAGTCAAACTCAGATTTTGTGTTATAATGTGGTGGATTTTACCATAAGAAATCATTCACTGATCTCTATATACTTAGTATGTATGGATATACTTATAAGTCTACATTTGCATATCCAGATAAAGCTCACAGAAGATAATATCCTTGCAGCCTCCAAAGGGGGCTGCAAGAGTGCTTCAAAGATACATTTTACAAGGGCATGTAGTGATAGGAGAAAGGGGAACAGCTTTAAGAAAGCAAAAAAGTCTAGATTAGATATTAGGAAGAAACTCTTCGCCATGAGGGTGGTGAAACTGTCACAGATGGCCCAGAGAAGCTATGTGTGACCCTGGAAGTGTTCAAGGCCAAGCTGTGTGGGGCTTTGAGAAACCTCCATGTCCCTGACCATGGCATGGGAGTTGGAACTAGATCATCTGGAAGGTCCCTTCCAAGCCAAAGTATTCTGTGATTCTGTGTACATTTGTAAATGTACAGGCATATATTTAGGACATATAAGTAACTTGCACTCAGGTAACAGGCACATGCCCAGTTCCTAAGTAGTATCAGTGAGCCGGCAGCACAGCATTGCCCACGAATATATTAGCTACATTAAAAGCACTGTGCTGCACCTGGCATTCAGTGATGCTTGTGGGGTACCTTCTCAGACTTGGGGTTTTTGCTTGCCTGTTCAGGTCCAGATGAATGATTTTTTTCTTCTTCTATCCTAGTATTCTGACAGATGGCTTGTTTGCCCATCTTGCCTATATATTGATATACTTCCCAACTGAGCATTTTAGGAGGGAAGGAGAGACTATGATTTTTCTAACAGCAGTGTTTCCTAAACAAAATGAACAGATGCAGGATCACTGTGGTGTATTGATGTGCAATTGTACCATGCATTGTACAGATGTGCAGATACATGTTCATGACTCCACCAACTCTCCAAGCCAGCTGTGAGACAGTGGCACTCCAGAGGCTGTGCATATATTTGATTAAAAATAAATGCACTTTGCATTACTGTCCAGGGGAAAGGGAAAACCTACTGATCTTTTTAAAAAAGAATATACCCTGGGTTTCCTTTTCAAAGAAAGCATTGTTTTATGAGAAAAAAGCCACTGATGATTCTTTTCTTAGTCATATTATGAAAGCAGTTCCTAATAGTGTATTTCTTGTGGCTGTCATTAAGGGAAGACAAATATAAGTATGAATACTGCTGTGCTGGCACTCAGCAGCACCAGTCTGGAAAAACACTCAGGTCTTATTTCAATCTTCACTCTTTTAGAGTTATTTAGTTCATTTATTCAGACAGTTGAAGTCCAGATACATAACATTACTTGCAGCTAATATATTTGGCAAAATGCTGCAACAGCCTGTTTCAAGTGTTTTAAGCAGTTAAGCACTCAAAGGCTATATAAAAGGACATATACTTAAATGGGTACATAAATTGGATTTAAGAACATGTAGCTCTACAGGTTTTGGAATGCTTGTTAAACTGCTGCTTTATCTGTTAATTAAAAGATCCCGCTGCCAGTTGTGTCCCTGGTTTATTAAAATGCTTGAGTGTTTGGAATGTCTCCATGAACAAATAAATATAAGCAATGTTCACATATAAAAATGTGTGCATATATATATTAAAAATTATCTTTTCTTACTAATCTGCCACCAAATACTAATCTACCAGAATGTAGTTGTTTCTTCTCATAAATTGCTTTCTTATAGAATCTTACCAATATAGTCTGATGCAGGATTCCCTATACAGATATGAAGTTACACACATTTTAGCTGATAATTTTGTATCAGGTATTTTAGAACCGTGAGATTTTTTTAAGCATTTTTAAAGTGCATATAATTTGTATATCACAAATGTAAGTAATTTTCTTATTTTCCTGCAGCATACAGACATATAAAAGTGGACTGTTACTCACAGGAACAACTTACTGTGTTACACACAAACACTCTAGGCTCTAGAACTCATCTTTCCAGGTACATTCATAAAAGACAGCTGGGGGATCTGGTTTATGTTTAGCAAAACACACAGTGACAACGAGAATTTTTGGCAATATGTATGATTTGTGTTTCATATTCAAAAGAATGGGAAAATGCTTATTTGCTGAGCAAATGCTATAGTGCATTGTACTTCATATGTGGTGGAAAAGGGTGATCTAAGGATGGTGTTTATTGCAACATAATGGTGTTATTTATGAATATTAGACCTCTCTATCTTGTGGAGATAGCAAGAATGCTGATATTGTGAGTATATACTAAAGTATTAGCTAGAAACATGCTGTAAGCTTAGGACTGTCCTTGTTCAATTACAGGAATGGTGCTGTTGATGAGCCCATGTAAACACAGTGATCCTAATGCCATTTTATCTGCCTATTAATATTTTTCAATGCTTTCAAAATTTATTAAAAAAAAACCAAGAAAGGAAAAGAATGTATAATAACATCTTCCTGTACTCAGAAAATAGACAATACCTTGCTTATATCTTACCAGTATGGGAAACTAGTTTTAGTGATTACAACTTTGCAATTCAAAACCTGAATTAAGGAGATCTCTGCCAAAATACGTGCAGTATGGTGTGAACAGCACAGAGGAACCTCCTTAGACTTAATAGAAGACACTTCACGTAGTTACCTTGAATACAATGACATAGAGATTAGTTGGGCATTTTTAACTTTCCTGGTGAAATTCACCTACCACATTTAAGATTTTCAAGCTGAGGATTTTGCCATTTGCAGAGTTCTTCAACTGAATAAGTTGAAGCCTGCCTCTTAAAAAGCTGAATTTTTATTCCTCAGTGGAATTACTGTCTGATTTTCTTTCTCTCCAGATGTATTAATAAAACCAACAGTCAAAATAATTAAAGATAACAGATCAATCTCAGCTACACTTCAAGAAAAATGATATAATTTTTCTAGATGGGAATATAAAGTCCAGTTCTGGTCTGATGTATTCAGACATGCAAATGGAAGTGAAATTTCTGTGAATCTAATAGGCATGCATAAACAAAGGGTAGAACTTGGTCCCATATATTTCAAGACAGAGTTTGCAAAAATAACACAGGGATTTTCCATTTGCTTGTTAACAGTGAGCTCAGAACCCTCTGTCCCTCTAAGCGCAGGTGTCTCCTCTATGTTTAGTTGTTTTTTAATGGTATCCTGGAAGGCTCAGGTACCTTATATGAATGTCTTGACACATAAGAGAGAGATAAACTCAAGCCCTTGCTTTACTGGTTTAGTCCTGATTATCACACATGCCAAATCTAATATTATAGCATGGAGAAAAGGAAATAAAATTGTCATAAAAATCCTGAAACTTTAAAAAAACAAAACATATACTTCCACATATGTGTATCTGAAGTAAACACCTTGTAACTGACAAAAAAAAAAATACCCATTCAGGGTAAAAGTTATCATCCACAGTCTCCTGTTGCATCCCAAGCCCAGTTCTCACACTTTGAGCACAGTCTAACCCTGTTCTCAGCCACTGAGGTGACACTTGGACTGCAGGTCATGAGTGGCAGAGGACTGAAATAAGGGGCCTCTTGGAGGAAGAACAAGAAAGGTTTTGAAGTAGCTGTGGAAACTGGTAAGAGAAAACCAAGAAATCTTCTTATATGGAGGAATTTTTGTCTCATACTGCTTTCTCAAATTTCCTAAGTTATATCTTTCAGGAGAAGAAGAGATGTGTTTTTGTAAGAATTAGTTATTTAGGAAAGTGAGACCACTTAGTGAAAATATGATGGACAGTCCTTGTGGCATAGCAGTTTCAAATTACTCTGAAGGTCATAATTTTTTTTCTTTTCTTCATAGATTCTCTCTGTTCTGTTTCCCTTTTTCACTGACTTTCTTGTAGGAAGTGTTAAGCAACTCCCCAGTTCTATTTGAATTAATAGTTTGTGCAAAAAAACACAGAGATCATCACAACTCCAATGTGGGAATCATAAAAAAGAATCTACAACTCAACCACAAATTTTCAAAGGGGCTTTAGCTGAAAAAAGAACCAGAAAAAAGAGAAATTTATGAGAAATTCATAATCTTCTGCGACCTGATATCCCTTTACATGTACTTGACTCTGGTTTACATATTTTTGGACAGTTAATTTTGAGAAGTTTCTATGTAAAGCATTAACATAATTACTGTCTCTTTTCTTCTTGTTGGTAAAATGGCACTTTTAAATAATGTAGTATGTGAAATCAACTTTTAATAATAACTGGAAAAGCCTTGAAAAAGAATTTAATAAAAATTTGTGCTGTCAAGAAGCATTGTCAATTTCTGATTGACTTGTGTCACATCTCTTTAGTTACACACTCTTTGAATGCCTCTTACGGGTGTCTGAGGGAATTTAGATTTTGCTTTTAGTTTATTCTCACAGACAAATATTTTTAGTATTTGAATCTATTCTAAAAATACAATTCACATAAAAATAGCTTTACTATCTTGTGTTGTAAACCTTATAGAGAAAATGTTATTTATAGTGTTACAGACGTGTCTACTGTAAATAATAGTTTTCATCTGCCAACAGAAGAAATTTTAGTTTCCAGGTAAACCAGCTCATGTAGAACATTTATTTGTTGTAAGAAATATGGAGAAAGCCAAATTCATTCACAAAATTTGATGGGAAAAAAAACAAAACACAAGAATCAAGGAAACAATTCCATAAAAATTAGATGTTTATGTCCAGGATCTTTCTGAACTTTCATTCCAGATGTCTGGTTGTCTTTGAAATGATACATCACTGTCCAGGATTTTAATTATGTTGTTTCATAATCTTGTGTGTCTTCTGTCATCTTTTTTTACAGCCTATGCCCTCAAACACAATGGTGTAAATTCTTCTGTGAAATGGGGATCGAAACCAGTGATGCACTGAGTAGGAAAGAATACTGGAGAAAGTTTCCTGTAGTAAGAACTACATCAATCAGTACAATTTTCTCTGGCACAACAAAGATGATATATTTGGACAAAACTGTTCCTGCTGAGATCCACTTCCACACAAATTCTCAATAATTTCTCTGAGAGTATCTAAGGCCTTTCCTCAGTAGGTTATGGTATCTTTCATCTCTTGTAAGCCCTTTTGTGTCTTAATACATAAATAGCTCATTATCATAACTGAGAGGAAGAATTGTTTGGAAAAAAAATTAAATTCATATTTTTTGAATACATAGATTTTTTTTCCCCCTGTAAATATTCTAGTGAGAACCTCTTAGTAAAGGGGAGTTTTTCCATTGATTTTTCTTTGTCTAAGGGTCATACTTTGAATTCTGTGGTGCAGTAAGACGTTATCTATACAAACTTGCAGCTCTTGTAGAGTATTCTTTAGGAGCTGTGTATCTAGTAGCAGAAAGATGGGCAATTTAGCCAGTTCTGAGACACAAACTAGAAAGGAAGAAAACTGGAGTAGTACTCACTATCATTATTTGAATCATAGAATCATAAAAGTTGGAAAAGACCTCTGAGATCAAGGCCCGCTTTTGTTTTAACACCAACCTCTCAACTAAACCACAGCACCAAGCGTCACATCCAGTCATTTCCTGAAGACCTCTAGGGATGGTGATCCACCAAGTCCCTGGGAAGCCCATTCCAATGCTTAACCACCCTTTCAGTAAAGAAATGCTTCCTGATGTCCAACCTAAAAGTCCCCTGGCGTAGTTTGAAGCCATTTCCTCTTGTCTTGTCCCTTGTTACCTGGGAGGAAAGACCGATCCCGACCATACTACAACCTCCTTTGAGGTAGTTGCAGGTCTGAAGGTCTGAACCTCCTCCAGGCTGAACAATCCCAACTCCATCAGCTCTTAGGAGTGCAACAGGACCTGCTCTTTAGACCCTTCAGCTCTGTTGTTCTTCTCTGAACATGCTCCAGCACCTCAATGTCTTTCCTGTATCGAGGGGCCCAGAACTGGTCACAGCACTTGAGGTGTGGCCTGACCAGTGCTGAGTATAGAAGGACAATCACTTCCTTGGTCCTGCTGGCCACACTATTCCTGATACAGGCCAGGATGCCATTGGCCTTTCCAGCCACCTGGGCATACTACTGGTTTGAAGTCTGTTGGCTGTCAACCAGCTGCCCCAGGTCCTTTTCCACCAGGCAGCTTTCAATGCCAGACTAACACCAAATAGCTTCAGTAGATCATGATGTCTCCTTCTAAATACTCTGGCCCCATTGACTTATTTTCAAAAATTACCAGATCCATATCAAACTAATTCCAGAGTTGAAGATAACTGGCTGTGTACCCCACCTGCCTTCTCTGTATTCGTTCGCATCTCCTGTTTGCTGCATTGTTTTGTGGTTTTGGTTCCTTTGGTGTTCTAATTTGGGAAAATACAACTAGGTCATAAGCAAGTGCTACAGTCCTCCAGTTCAGAAAATAATCACTTTTTTCTTCAAAGAAGTACATGCAGTAGGTTTGTGTCAAACTCCTATGTATATGCATTTATTTTTTATGTGGATATGTATAAGTATGTACCCACAGGACTCAGGGTCTAAACTGGATAAACACGAGTCTGTCTCATAAGTGTCAAAAATCCCTTTAATATTCTCCCTTCATTTGACTCCTGATTTGTTTCTGCCTTCCCACACTTTTACATCTGTTTCTCCATCTGCCAGTGCTCTTACGGCAACTAAAGCCCAGTCGTCTGACTTCAAATGCCACGGAGAGATCAGACAAAATGGAAGTTGGACAAAACTTGGGTGCTGGCTGCAGTTGCAGCTCAGGAAATATGAGGCCTTGAGCTGAGTACTAACTCCCCAGCACTGGTCTCGGGACTTGCTGAGTCTTGCTTTGGTTAGAGTTCATTGTAGCTTGTTCCCTACTGTGATAGCAATTGCTTGTCAGTCAGAAGGTTATTACCTACTTTGTTTAAGCTTATCTTTGTGCATACCAAATGGAGTCAAGGTCTAACAAATCTGTACACTCTCTAGAGAACCAGTGAAAAAAACCTTTTCTGATATCTGGAGCTGTAGGACACAGTTGTGTAACAGTGAAGTGGTGAGGATCCTCAAGCTGTATGTAGCTGACATCCAGTGGGGGAAAAAGGACAAGTGAGCAAGTTGCCTGAAGAAAACATGAAAAAAATAGCACTGGACAGATCCAATACTGAAGAGAAAGAAACCCCACCATAAATGTAACACTCCTCCCAGCAAAACCCTTGGGATGCTGCTAATAAGTTGATGCAATACCTTCCCCTCCAAATTTCCTGATGGGCACTGTGGATTTTAGGACCCAAAGGGTCACTTTCAGGGGTGAGTATAACAGTGAAGAAAAAGGGTGGCTACCTGAAAGTGAGTGTATTTGCTAAATAATTTAAAAAATCTCAATAATGAGGGTTTTCTTTTCTGTATTCATTTGGACAGGAACTTAGCAGCACTGTAAGAGGGTTAATAGCAAATGCACATTGCATTTTAACTAGACAGTCAAGACCTTGGGGTATCCATGGATCCACTTAAAATTCATGTTCCCTTTCATCCATAACAAGATCTTTTAGTGTAATACTGTTCTGTTTTGGATTCGTGCAATCAAACAAACTTTGGGGGTTTGACTGAGTTGTCTAAACATAAGATGTCTTGGATCTTTTCACATCCCATGCTGTATCTGAGATATACATTGTAGAACACTGCCATGACCCTCAAAGTAGAGTCATGCTGTACTAGAACTTGGTGAGGAAGACGAGTGGGATACTCAAGGATGTCTACAATGGAATTAGGCACAGCTGTCTCAGGAACTGCAATGCACTCTTTGTGGCACATTACATAAAGGCACCATCAGGAAAGCAAATTCCTGGAAAGACATCATATGGGTTTTTAATATCCTATAGTCCTTGCTGTACTGTGCATTTCAATGAGGAGCTTTATAAAGTATGGCATCAGTCACCAGCTTTCCCAATCTGGCTCTTTGGAGCTGGCCAAAGATCAAGGAAGTATAGAGGGGAAAGAATGGAACTGACAAAAATATCCCAAATGCATAGATCCGCAGTTCCCTCTTTTATCAGGTCACTAAAATAACTCCTGAAAAATCTGGCAGGAAAAAAAAAATCCTAATATTTTTTTTCTTTTCTTTAAAACTTTGAACTAACTAGCTCTACTAAAATTGAGAAATCAGGGAATGTATTAGGTCTGCAATGCTTTCTAATAAAGTTCATTTGCAACAAGACTACTTTCCCTGTGCAGTGCAGAAACCACATAAGTCTAGCTCAGTGGCATTATGGTAGGAGCTAAGTCAAGAAGAGCTTACAGTCTTTAAACTGGATAACCAGACTGTAGGGTAATTCAACCCCTAAACAAGAGGGCATGTAAAAGAACTGGTGTATCAGGACAGGAAGAATGTTATCAACAGCAGAAGTGAAGGATATAGGTTTTTGAAACAACAAAGGAAACTGCTTAAAACTCAGGGTTAAAGAACTGTTGTATTTTCCTAAGTTTTAAATATTTTAACTTTCAAGTACACTTATTTAGTTTATATTTAACTCCTCTAATGTTTATTTTGGAAAAACTGAACGGAAAACTAGGGTCTAAGCACCTTTAATTGGCTTGAGGATGGGGAACATGGAAGATGTCTGATGAATCTGAGTTATTATCCTGAGGCCAGTACAAATGCCAATAATAGTAAATTCTGTGAGATTCACTTTATCTGCTGTGCTGTTGCAGTGGCATGGCAAGGAAATAATTAACGATAGCATCTCAGCTTCAATGTGAATTATGCATCTCTGTAGTGTTTCCTTCTGTTCTTATCATTATGGCTATATAAACACTACGGAATTATTTTATTCCAAAGTAACTATGCATAAACTCTAGGGGTTTTTTTTTTAATATTAAGTGGTATCTTTACTTTAGCTGGGGAAGCATAACCCTAGATAGTGCCCAGTCCCAGGGTTCTCAATGAAGGAGTGTCTCTTTATCTATGTACTTTTCCATCAGGTGTTTTCTTTCCTTGCTGAGGATCCAGGCTTCACTGATTCAACCAGCACACTCAGCCTATACAGCAATAGATGGGCACAGGGGAAATGTCATTCCCCAGTTCTGGTTCCTTCCAGCTTCCCTGCAGCTGATCAGCCTAAAGGCATAACCACCTCTCCCTGCTTTATTCCTGTCTGCACACAGATAACAGGCTCTGGATCACAGGGCTTTTAACAAGTAAAGGTCAATAAATTTTATACAGCATAATCTATGACAGTAAGAGGGATACTGCCTGTGTATATCCTTTCCAAAGGCTGCCTATACAAAGCCCTTTGACGATTAACAACCACCTTAACATCCCCTGTCAGGAATTTTACAACTTTGATATTGAGCACTTTGGCCTTCAAATAATTCTGCAAAAAAGATTTAGAGCAAAGTTAGCTCTATCAAAGAGTGAATCATTTTCTGCTTTGCTTTGTTCTCAAGAAGAATTAGTCAGAGTGTCTCATTCTTCCCTTCTTGATGCCTTCTATTGTCTGAAGAAGATTGTGGAGCTATTTAAGCACTAGTTTATCAGTGTAGAGAGAAAATGAGGGTGTGTTTCAGGGAGAGCATCATCATCATTCTGCATGGATTCCTCAGAGGAAGCTCCAACAACAAAATCAGTTGCTAGACACATTGTTTTCCCCACAGCATCTGCATTTCTGTTTCTCTTCATCTATCTTTTTTTTTTTTAAATAAACTGCACTAATTCAAGGAGCCCCAAAATTTTAAGTAACTCAGAAATAAAAAACAAAACAAACACAAACAAACAAAAAAACAAACCCAAAATCAAACCAAACCAAAATGGTCAGGTTTGGGAGAAAGAAATTTTCTGAATTTTATTACAGCCAGAATAAAATAACCAGAAATTTCTGGAGGCAATTTATCTTGAAGAGCAGAAAAAATAATGTTTTGTCCTTTGCAAAGTATGTTCATGACTCAAAAACAGAAGTTGTACTGGGCCTCCATATTGTATGAAGACACTTGAAAAACCTCATCTTGGTCTTTTGCTGAATGAAAACTATTCATGATTTGCATCTTCAGATTATATTTTCTTCTTCCAACAAAACATTGTTTTCTTTAAACACTTTAACTTTAAAATATCTCTTTAAAACACTATATTCATTTCAATATCTCCCAGCAATAAAGCTGGAGAGATCTATATCCCTGGAAATACGTCTGAAAGTTTTGCTCAAGCATTCCGTGAATTTTAATGTCATATTTTAGAAATAGATTTCTGTAACTTAAAAAATAATGCAGTTCTTTCTAAAATGGTTGAAAAGTTCATGAATAACAACACTTTTGTGGACAACTTGGTGTAATTTGCAGTCTGTGCTTCACAATGTTAGTTACTGTCTTCCACTATTTTATTGAAAGAACAGTTGTGGGTTGGACTTTGGAAGATAGTTCATATGCTTGCAAAATTAAAACTATATGTCAAGAATTTTTTAATATCTAATTTGGAATGGGTGATCATGGACAGATGTTAGAAGAGATGAGCAATATTACTTTGTTTAAAGCAGGTAAAACTTAGTTCAAAATGAGAATTAGGAAGGTAACAGAGGCAGTTATTTGCCCAGAAATGCAGCTTGAAGGCAGAGATTGGTATATACCACAAATTTCAGAATTCTCTGACATCAAATAGACATGTTGCTTTGTATAATAAACAATACTGTTTCTCACTTACACATTCTGAAGTATTAGTTCCTAGGGTGAAAAATCTGTGTCTTAAATGCTCCCATTATTTACTGCTTATCTAATATATATAAAATATACAGTTGCATGTATTTATATGAATTAGATATTGATTTTAATTCTGGTTTTGAATAAAAATAAAACAAAAAATTATTTGGATTAATCTTTGTGATTGATATTCATGTACTATCTGACAAAAAATGAAGCAGTTCCTCTAGATTCCCTTTGTTGAACTGGATTCTGTCTGAAATGAAGACTAATTCATAAACTTGGAAAATGCAAGTGTGTCCATCATTTTGCAGCATTTTTGCAATCAGGGCGTTTATGTTTTGCTCACAATTTTTAATACTATGAAAAAAAGAAAAAGATCATCTTTGATGATGTCAGGAGATGCTGGGAAACTGGAACCCATAGCATGCATGGAATTTAAGGGCACTTGTCTCAGGAATACTGGTAAATCAATATAATGTTGCTGCTATACAATCATCTCTTGACTATGCTGCTGTAGCAAAATAACAACAGAATTTGTTTAAGATTCTTCAAGAAATTTCACTGTAGTTGGAACCAGAGAGTAACAGAGGGGGTTGCAGGGGACCTTAAAGATCATATAGTTCCAACCCGCCTGCCACAGCAGACACACTTGATGATTGTGAGGTGTTGCTGCTAAAGAATTTATTTTATTTCGGCTGCCCCTCAGCCAGTCTTCTAACATTTGGTTTTCTACAAGCTGAGGTGCTAGTTTGCCAAATCCCTCTTTTTTCCAGATGCATTATCATTATCTGTAAATAATGCAAAAGGTGGCACTTGCAAAATTCAGAGTCTATCACATCACAATTGCTTGTAGAACTTATTTATCTGAAATACATTTTCCTTTACATCTGGAATTGGAAGTGGTCTTGAGATTTATGAGGCAACAGGCGATGAGGCAACAGGCTTTTATTTATTCTTTCACAATTTCATAGTTGGTACCAGACACTTGTTTTCAGAAAGAAAATTAAGAAATTTTCTTATTTCATGCTGATCATTCACTTTTAACAAAACAAGACTGACATGCGTTGGCTAGTCTTAGCATCACATTATGCCCATGACGGGGGAAGGGTCTGACTTCATGTGTCAGACTTAACAATGCATTCAGCTTAGATATATGCTGTAAATTGTCACAGGACGAGGAGAACAGTAATGGCAACTTTCCAGTATTAAATTCAGGTTTTTTTCAAGCATTTAATCTGCTTAATCAGTTTTGCATAAATTCGAATGAAACTCTACTTTTGTTTTTTTAATCTACTTGACTTATTGAAAATATATGTTAATATGTTGTCCTGTAAACAGCTTGTACTGCCAGTGAGGGTTTTGTGGCACACACAAAGTTGCTCATTTTTGAACATCAATGTACCATAAATAATAAATGAAATACCTACACTAAAACATAATGCAGACAAGTCATCTGAGTCCAAAAATTAAATGTGAACCAGATGCTTTTATGTTTTAAAGAGCTGGCAAGATGTCATCACACAAGTACAAGGACACTGTCAGGACAGCTGCTCTGCATGCTGGGTCCCAGCTGCAAATATGATGTACCTTTCTGAAAGCAATTCAGAATTGCCATAGTTGGTTTGCTAATAAGTTTCGCTAAGGTTCCAAAAGGACTGTGATAATGATTAGATTTCTGATATAACAAGTTTTATTTAGTGTCAAGGTCTAATATACAACATATAAGACAAATTAAATTTATAGAGAATGGTCACTCTTAAAATATTTTGTTTGTCATTGGCTTGGTCACCAGGCCATCACATTACTTCTCTATCATTTATTTTTAGTAGAAATCATACTGTAATAATTGTGCCTGGTGATTGAAGATAAAGACACACAGTAACTCTTTTGAACCAGAGCATGGAGCAGCAATGAAAAAAAAGACCACAATTTGTAACTTTTGAGATGAGATTTTTATAGCATTGAGCATGTCACATGTGAACCTTTAAGGATTTTTGATACTGCTAAACTATCTTATTGAATAAGACCAATAACAGATTTAAAGTCTCACATTTCATAGACTAAACCTTATACAAAAAAATTTAAAATATATCATAGACTTCTTCCTTTTATAGTTTGCTTGTTTGTTTTGGGGGAGTTTGTTTTTTGTTTGGTTTTATTGTGTTGTTTTTTTTTTTTTAAATATGAATTACACTCCTTCTGTTTGTCATTTTAGCTTAAGTATTTGTTTGCAGAATCTTTTCTTCTAAATAATTCTGTTTGGGGAGATTTTGGGCATCCATCATTGCAAAAAGAATGAGCAGCAGACAACAATGACAGCCATTCATCATCTGAAATAAAAAATTTCGAGTCTGTCAAAGGACAAACTCTAAACTTGCATTCTTTCAATAGGAAAATCATAACCAAAATAGATTAATTTTAAAAGTGTACTGGAGGGAATTTGCAAAGTACACAGACCAATAGCAAATAAGATTCATTTATTCCCCAAGGGGAGATGCTTTGTTTGCTGCTTTGTTATGCTAGATAGCTCATTGATCATGTGAAGGAAGAAGGGAAAGAGCAGAAACAGTGAAACAGGGGACAATAGGAAATAAGGATGAACAAGATGGATTTCTGAAATAATACCTGAAATTCTCATGCCAGATCTATGAAGGCATCCAATATTTGTGGTCACCCAGATATTCAAAATAAATGTGTCATAAGTATCTAAAGATACGTTTACAAACATGCCAAGAATGCAAAAGCTTTTTAAAACATTTTCCATTTATGTGTCAATACTTAACCCAGGGAGAAGTTCTTTGTGAATATCTGGCACAGTTAGTGCAGATTTCAACTCAATTAGCTTTTTTTCTGGAAATAAGTGAAAAGTTTTTTATTTTAGGCTGGATTAACAAAGTAATGATGGAAGACAATGCTTATAGTCACTCCACTTGTAGCTATTCTCTGTTGTATGGAGTAGGAACATATTCTTTGAATACGAGCATTTCTGAGGTCAAGCAGGAGTGAGAGGCTAAGGTTTTTCAGGTGAATGTTCTATAAAGAATAAAGTTATGGCTTTCAGCTCTTCAAATAATCAGTATAAACTACCAAAAACACATCCTCTGCCATTATAACTGTGCAGTGATGTACTAAAATGTGCAAGCCTAGGAAGAGGGTTGCAGTATAAAATTTTGGCTGAAGAGGCGCCACTCTCACAGAACACAATTCAAAACAGGAACTTTCATGCCAGATTTCTTTTATATTTCCTGTAGGTAAAATCCCAAATGGATTACAATATATTATGTTGATGGCAAAGGAACATATGTAATTTCAAGAACTGGCTATAAAATTGATATTTAAAGGAAAAAAAATCATGAAGGAATGATTCTAAATTCTTTTCTGAGTGACATTAAGAAAAAAAACAAACACCAAAACGGAGGGGATAATTGCTGTTAATTCACAGTTCTATGAACATGTGAGTATGAAAGTAACTTTGTTTCAGTTTTCATGTAATCCTATTATTTAAAAATAAACACTCAAGCTGGACCTAACTACAAGGTGGTATGCAGCCTAACTGGCTTCTTAATGTCATTAAGGAGAATACTTTCTTAAGACAAAGCTTATTGTTATTATTACATGAATCATTTTGTATATATATATGAGGCCCAAGCATTGTTGCAATGTTAAACTGAGAAGCTTTATTATATAAAGTCAATAACTTTTGTGTTATTTCAAGGGTCAATGGAATATTGTAGTAAACGTGAAAGTATTAAGTGTAAGACTAGTATGGATTTTTGGTTGGTTGGTTGGTTTTGTTTGTTTGTTTGTTTGTTTTTAAAGCAGCATTACAATCTTCATTAATGTAGTGAAAAAGCAATTCCAGAAGTTCTCAAAGCAGTTTTTACCACCATTGTATAGCGTTGCCTGGCTGGAGGAAAAACATGAATGCAGAGTTCTAATTTTCCTTCCCAGGTTTTGTCAGGGGCCTGAGGAATTTCTAGGTGTTTCTCTCTCTGCAGTATCTCATGCTTTCTACTCACAATTAGGGAGTAACAGTAAATGTTATGATTGTTTATGAATATTATTTTTTTTCCCAGAATTCTGAAAGAACACTGCTTAGCATGCTGAGTAACCGAATAAAACTGTTTTATCTTACCTTTTTACAGTGCTGCATTAGACGATGCTGCAACATTAGAAAAAAGAAAAAAAAAAGGCCAGATGTTGTATGTAAACATAGCATAACATAGCATGTTGATATTAAACTGGACTCTGCACATAGAGTTTTTTAGTTTTATCCACAATATTTCTTCCTGATCAAAGCAAAAGTGTATCTAGAGGATGCATTTTTATGTTCAGAAAGCTGAAAACTGTATCAGAAAGTTTAAATTTAAAAAAAAAGGTAACAATTGTGCTGATTTTATCTTTTACTAGGCATGCTTATATTCTGCGTATTAGGCAAATGATTTTTTTTTAAATAAAGTATTTGATTAGCTTCAAGTAAATCGTTTCAAACTGCTTTATAGATCAGTATTTAGTAATTCAGATTATAATATTCCATGTATATTGAAATGATGGAAGTAAGATGCAAAAGGATGCAACAGAGCCCACTAACTACTGTCATCAAGTTTGCAATTTTGTGCATGCGTATATCTGGCACAGACAGATAGCTAAATTTTCAAGTGAGGTATTTCAGTTGTGAACTAAGGGGGAGGTGGGAGAAAATAGGTGTTTTCTGTGTTATAGACTGAATTTTCAAGTATACCAAAGCCTACCATTTAAGCATGTACCTTTAATTTAGTATTATAGCTGTATAAAAGGCAATGAATTGTGGCACAGTGTAACAGTTTTCAAATGTTTTCTGTCTGTCATCTTACTCTGATGGCCCTCTGGATTAATAGCTTTATACTGTACCTTGCTATACTGTATTTGGATTAGAGATGGCCCACATTGAAACATTCATGGATTCAACATGGTTGTACTGAAAAAGAACATTCTTCTAGAGGGATTGCTTTTTTTATTTGGAAGTACTTTACTGTCGGGTTTTTTTACACAAATAATGCTCTTTGTATTAGAGTTCTTCAGTCATAATGCATTTTAAGCACAATATTTTGTCCTCAAAGAGACTACAGATTTCCAAAAGTTAAAACTTTTATTTGGGGCTCAATTACACTGTTCAGTTGTTCAAACTGAATGATAATTTTATTTTTAGATCTTAATATTGCTTTCAAAAGAAGCATATTTTTCAGTGCTTTCCTTGTCTATTTGTGGGGGTTTTTTTCCCCCTTTTCTTTTCCCCTTCAACTTAAATCAAGGACAAAATTGCTTAGCTTCTGTTATAACGGCACCTGAGCTAAATGTGTTTGACTTCCACTCTTCTTTCTTGTTTCTCAAGGAATTGAAAAATGGGAATAAGCAGAATTTTAAAATTATTCTTCAAGCATATTTGCGTGTGCGGTACAGAAGGAATGAACAAGAAAGGTCTGAGGAATGATAACCACTAAACAGCAAGGCTAAACCAAAACATAATATATGAATAACTGCTTTAGTCCAAACACAATCGTTGTTCCTATATCATGTCTCAAAATACAGCCAAAAGAGTAGAATAACATTTAAAATTTATATGAAAATCTCTCAAAAATACTCTCCCAGAGTCCTATAATTTGTTGCTCAGGACTTTTGCAGTTACATTTTGATTTGAGTTTTCCTGAATACTCCTTGGATCCATGTAATCTCTCAGCATTCAAATCATCTTGTCCTGACTGTCATAAAAACTCATTATTATGCTTTTAATATCCATTATCAATGAAAACTTCCAGAATCCAATTCCCTGTCAGAGTGGAATTAAAAGTTATGCAGACTTCTGGTGCAGTGTCAGCAGTTCTGTAGGGTAGTAGCTGTTCTGTAGCTATGCCTATGTATTATTTGCTAAGGTTCACCATGGTCACTGTGAACATCCTGGCTCAGTCTGATATACCTTGTGTTCCCCAGGAACCTTGCATCCACAAAGAGAAAGGGGACAGCTTTCAGCTGTGTGGACATACATCCTGGTCATAGTAAATGTGTCTGCAGCATGGGAAAGCATCCTTTGCTCTTTACGGCTTTCGGTGGGCTGAAACTTTACTGTCTGCAGGGACTGGTGTTGCCAGAACTTGCTAGAACTCATCACAAATATGCATAGTAGCCATAAAAAAGCCAGGAAAAAAAAATAACAGCTGGCCCTGAAATATATAACCATTATCATACTGTTTGTGGTGGAAGCTTCACCTAAAATGAACCAAATTCACGTAGTGGCAGAGGGAGCTCTTTCCTGTCCTGGTTTGTTCTGCCTTATTGGCTGTTGGTAGGAGCACTCCCACTGCCAGTCCAACTCAGCAGGTCTGAAGCAGCAGTGATAGCTGGTAAGCGGATGGGGGGAATTACAGATTTGCAAAAAAACCCAGTTGTGCTCCCAGTCGTTCCAACAATCTTTGGCCAAATTTCTATCTGCAAAATTAGAATAATAATTTTTTATGCATAGTGAGGCTTCTAAACACTACACAGCTCAGCACTGCAAAAGGACATAATTTATGCTTTTCTGCCTTGTTGCAATTTTTTTTTTTTTTACTTTTTTACTCTATTTAAATGGAAGGCACCTCAGGAGTTTAAAGCATCAGTAAATGTGGTCTCATTCAAGTTTAGCAACTTTTTTAAAATTTTTTTTCCTCAATTGCCTATAAATTACCATGAGAAATAAGCAATACTTATACCAAGTCCTATGATATTTATGGGTAGGAGTCAACTAATTTTGTGGAATTGGCAGTTCTAATCAATGCTGTCCTGCTGTAAGAGTGAATTATCACAATGCTCAACGCTTCATGTAAATTTATCTTTACAAGGCATTATCAGTGACAAAATTGCAAAAAGAACAGAAAATGACACAAACCCATTTCACTTTGTGCCAAAAATATAATGAGACCTGAAAATGGCAACAGAAATTAATCCATTTTGTGGCAAATCTTAGATTTTAATCTTATGGAAGGATCTCCTTAGAGCCATATATAAATACTATTAAAATACAGTTGAAAGAAACAGATGGCATTTTTTTTTTCCAGAGGGTGATCTGCATGTGGATGAAGTGCAGTGTTATTAATGGCTTATAAAATAATTTGAAAATATTTTAAACACAAGTATTAGCATATCTCAAACTTGGCAAATGTCCTCCTTTGAAGGAAATTGAATTCTGGAAATATGGTTTCCCTGATCTTAGATGTACTACTGTAATTAAAGACTTGCTTAGTCAGTTCAACTGAATATTCAGGTAGCATTGTGATACTGGTGAAAAGTCAGGAAATGCAGAAAAGTAACGATGAGATTTTAAGGGCATTGTGCATTTATACATTGGCTTGTAACATGCCACACTGTTTTTGATGAACACCCTGCACTGAGAGTTTTTTCTGGAGTTTCTTTTATTGCTTAAACAATTAATACTAATTATAAAAATGATAATGAAAAGGATAAAGATATAGCACTATGACCCTATCTTTGATATTTTTCATCCTTTGTCATTATTCCTTTAATAGGTATTGGATACTGATTATAGTAATGGATAGTATTTAAAGTTCAAGTACCAAGAACTGTCAAATATCATTGACATAAAGAAATCAACATATGTACTGCATGTTTCTGTTTTCCTCTTACAGAAAGTAGCCCTATACTATTATTGTTAATTCTCCTGATGTTCCAGGAAAGCAAAAGAGAAGCAGAGTCAATCTCTGCAATGCCAGTCGGTGTTATGGGAGAAATATACACATAAATTAAGCTTGTTATTTTCAAAAGGTATGTACATCTAACTTTGCAATTGATTTTCCCATAAGACTGACCTAACCTTGCTGTGGATTACTTTTTGTCTGTGTCCTGTTCAAAATTGTCCAGATGAAGTTGCTGATATTTTCTCTTCTTTCCCTAGCCTTAGTACTTAAACTCTAAACCTCCTAAAGGACTGGTGGAAATTGATCAAGTGCATAAAACTAGAACTTTACTCCTCCTTTCCTACCTGAACAGCTGTTGTTTTTTTGGGTTTTTTTCCCTAACTCTAAACTTTAACTAGCACAGTGTTTGTTACAGGTCTTTCTCTCTGGCATTACTTCTCCCTACTTTTAAAGTATAACTTCTTTCTAACAAAAATTTACCATTGTTATCTTTCTGTTACCAGTCTATCACAGGAAATCCATCAGTGAAAAATCTGATTGACACCAGGAGATGGAACAAGATCCCTGTAATTGTCTTGTTGCACAGATTATTCTTTTAATGGGCTATAAGATTTTAATCCCTTGGCTGACCAGGTTGTTAAGGTCCCAAGGCTGTCAGTGGGCATCCCCAAAGCCTTCTGCTCTGAAGAGAATAAACTCAATGTCTGGAGACTGCCTAAAGAAGTTGGCAATGATTTCCAACTGGCTCCATGCTATTCATCATTAATCTTATGGGTATTTTTTATTTTTCACAGCTACAGTTGATACTAAAACCTAATAAATGAGATAGACCAGGTCATGGTTATGATGTTGCAGGGACATCAGTAAGAATTTGTATGTACCAGGTTTTTGGTCTAGTAAGTGTACAGGAAGCGAATCCCAAATTTTGTCAGAAGATTAATTTGTTCTGAAATCGCATCAGTTACAAGGATAACACAATGGGCTCACCCAGTAATGTATTTGTACCAATTATATTTTCTCTTTATCTGTGTAACTGTAATCAAATTGCACTTCACTTCTTTTTTGTGACCTGTCTTGTCCTTCACTGCCAACTCAGAAGTCATTGAAGTCTCAACACTACTGTGCTGAGGTCTTTGCACCCCTAGTATCCACTTTCAGCACTTTGAAAGCCTTTTGTGTTAATGATTAGATTTACATCACAGAAATGGTACTTTTTCTTTTTTTTTTTTTTATTCCCAAGTGTGTGGGAAAAAATAGTCTGAAAATATACCCCACTTTTGCTTTTGGGTACCTGTTTTTCAGATACATCATGACTTCTGCCTTTAACCTGAATCAGGTAAACTCTGATATTTAGCATAAATTTTCCTACACATTTCTGTGATATTTCTCGGAAGAAAAAAAAAACAAAAACAAAACCAAAAAAACCCAACCAACCAAACAAACTACTAATTAGTAAAATAGTTTTTCTGATTTTAAATCATTCAGCACTTGAAAGCTCATTCAAATATATTCAGGGAATGCCCCAGTTTATAATTCTTGAAATGAAAGAGCATAGGAAAATAGCATTAAATAAAGCATCAGGAAACAAGGTTGAGGTCAGACTCTCTATACTAACAGTGGAAGCTGGTATCTAAAATGCAAGAAAGCGCGTCAAGAGACTTGACCACGCACAATTTTGCACAGTCATAAAAACATCCAAGTCTGAAGTTTCACATGGCCTTATTTATGGCTAATAACACTGCAAGTGCTTACAGAGAATCACAGCTAGATAATTCTCCCTCATTTTTAGCTCAAGTCCACTTCTCAGGCTTGGTTTGTGGTGTCGGTGCCAAAGTCTGAGAAAAGGGAACATCCAGGATAAGAATCTTTACAAACTCACCTAAGCCTTACTGATGAAACTTCGCAAATGAAGCATTTCCTGAAGAGGCAGGTGTTAGCATTCTTATCAGTGTTATTTAACCCTGGTGGCTCTCGCTGTCTTCAGTTACTTCATGTGGCTTATTAACAAGGTTGTGTGCTGTGGCATTATACTGAACAGTGATGCCATGGGATTAGTTCATGGACTTCTACCCTTCCCAGTGAACTGACCATATGATGCCACCATATGAGATTCCTGCCCAGCCAGCCAGAGGCAGCCTGAGATGGTCAGCACTCCAGCAAATCCCTGCTCTGATATTTAGGCTCCCCTAGCAAAGTCTTTGAACTGATTTCTCTGTCTGTCACCATCCAAGACAGATATTGCAGATATTGATTAAATATGGAAAATTACTTCCCTGAAGAACGAAACTTTTTTAACATAGTCACAAAGGTGTTGTAGAATATCCTTGAATGAATGAAGTCTCTATACTAACAAAACTTACTCTATTCACATTTTATGATATACTTAAAATTTTCTTTTGTAATGTGAATTTAATGTAATTTTTAATTTTTTAGGATATATTACATATTTTATATTTAATGCAGGGATTATTTGTAAATTGGTTTAATTTTTTCCTGGATGTCTTTTCAAACCCTTTTGGCTGCCTGGGCATGTCAGAATTTAGAATCTGGTTTCCATGGATTTTGTATGTTGGGATTTTAATGCAATTTTTCTCAATGCTCATATCATTAATATTAGATAACTTAAATATTTGTGAAAACAAACAAACAAGCAAACAAACCAGTTGTCAATCAGTATTATTATGCAACTTTAATTCTCTGTGAACCAGACTAAAGAAGTTAATCAGCTATGGATGAGGAACAAAAATCTGTGACCTTTCAGTGGATTCTGCATAAAAGCACCTGAAAATTCCAGGTAGGTTTACTTAAGCAGTGCAGATTGTAGAAATGCGTTAAGTTAATTATAACCTTGACTCAGTTCCAGTTCTAAATATATCTAAGCCAAGTACATAGCTTGGGGTAAGCAGGCAAGACATGGGAAGTGGCTGGCTCTCTGCTGAGCTCTGGAAAGGCTCTGTCAGGGGGCAAGGTACAGTCATTGAAAGTGTCATCCTTATAAGTGATTTTTGCTGCTCCCAGCTGCCCACATCCCACCACTACTAAGCCATAAGACAATAAATTGCCTAATCGCTTTCCTTTACAGCTCAGCCTCCTTAAGTCTTCATACACTTCCATAGTTGGAATACACTGATTGTGGCTTCTTATTTTTCAGGTAACAAAAAAACAATTTAACCAATGCTTTGGAAGAGCCTTTTATTAGATGATGCTGAATAAGACAAACAGTTAAGACATCTCAGTGTTATTTTTGTTAGCAAAAATTGTGAAGGCTGTTTGCTGGCTGGTGACTAGCTAACACAGTTCTGTCATATGTCACTCCTTGACATAAAAGAAGTTTCATTTCCATATCCCTTGTCTCTGTACTTGTCTCCATGCTACACTCACTTGTACAGGCTACACACATAGCTTATGCTGTCAGGAGAAGGTTGGTTGGCTGAAGGGCAGGGGATAAAAATTCTGAGATAAAAATTCTGTTTCTGTTGCCACTGCTATAGGATGTGAGTGTCAGCTGAGGAACATCAGCTCTAGATGAGAGTTCTGCTTCAAGTGATACACAGACCAGAAATTTGCATTTGATCAGAGCATGTGATGCATAATTTAATACTGAAAGCACTCAGTCAACATCTCTCATTAGAGGGATGAGAAAAGAAAACATTAAATAGATTTTTCATTTTCCAATTTTGAAGTACAACTCCTACCCTCATTTTATTTATTGACAATTATATGCCAGTACAATTTGGTGTCTCAGGTTCTAAGGGGTTAATTTGGGGCTAATTGGTATGGATTACTAATGATCATACCATTGCTTTTGCTTCCTCAGGCTTCTTTCTGAACCATCAACTCTGGGCAGTCACAGAAACAGGAAAATGGAATTTGATTCACTACAACAATACTTGCAAATATTTATATATATATATTTATATATATATACTTGCATATATTTTTATATATGAATTTCTCAGTAATAAACATGAGAAGACAATAAGAAACCATTGTTCTTTTCTATTTCATCTACAGGTCTTTCAATTCCATTAATTGTTTTATGCTGTATATGTAAGTCTCACTTCCCAGGAGCCTGTCTCAACACCAAACCCAGAAGTCTGCTGTATTTATAAAATAATCAGTATTTTTCCTTTCAAAGACACAAGTTTCAATAGCAGATAAATGTACAGTAAGGGAAATAGCTGAACATCTTTTCTCCCCTATTTCTGAGAAAATAGCTTCATTGTTTCACCCCTATTTCACTCAGCTTTCAATTTTCACTCCTATAACTTCGTGAAAACTGTGTCATCAAAGAAATAAAAGGAAAATACAATAAATTAAACAAAATTCTCTCAGTGCCAACTTCATTGCCAACTTTATATGAGCTGGATCTAACTGCTTTGTAGTGAGAATAAAACAAAACTCTCGGTGATGAGATCAGTAATCTAATTTTGCCTGAAGCAATCCAGTAAACACAATGCCAAAAGCAAGGTGAATATTCTGCAAAGATAATAGGCAAAAGATAGAAGTCAGTCATTCACATCTGGAACCAGCCCAACCAGGAACTTAGTCAACCAGCTCTCAACTACTTTGCAGTCTCTCTCCAACTCTTGAAATATCAAAGATTATACTAAATGGCAGCATGTTTTTTCCTGTCATTAACTTTTGGGTCCAGTCTGGAACATTCATAGTAATTAAATTTTCTGTGAAAAATCAGAACTATATCTCTAAAGACAATGTGGCCTGATGAAACATCTGGAAGCAGAATAAAACATCTGCATGTAACAAAATCGCTTTTGGCAATAAACTTCTTCAAAGGGCTATGAATGAAAGATCTACGTATTTTATATGTCTGTGACTGTGTAAAATATGTCTGCATTCAAACCTGTGAGAAGAGTTAACAGAAAGTTTTCTACTTTTGGTGACACTCTTAATGTATTTCTGTTTCCTTTAACTTTATCCAAATTAAGTAGGCCCCAAAAGAGGATAATCAGCATATTTCATTAACTTAAGAGAATGTTAGATAAATAACAAAAGGATATTCATAATCTCTTATTGAGAAGTAGGTGTTACTTCAAGCATTCCTAACTGCAATCAATAGAAGCCTAGATCCCATTTTTTTTTAAATTAAAAACACATTGTAGACTGATGTCGGTGACAATAGAGCTTCATCTTTCTCACCTACCTGGCCTGTCTCAGGATCTAGGGCTGGAGTTAACCATCCAGATGATTTTTCTTTAGAGTCAATGAAGATGGAAACATCCAGTAACTCATACACCACATTCCTTGCCTCACTGTGAATGTAGAGATCCCTTTGAACATGAAGCATCGCAGATAAACACCTAACACCAAACACACAGGTTTTAAAGGAGTCTTGAGCCTGTAAGTTTTGGATTGATACCGCTAGGTAGCTATAAAAACACTTTCATAGGCACCTAAATACTGTGTAGAATTAGAATTGGTCTTTTCAATTATTTGATTCATAATTTGTCCTTTTTTTAGTGCATCAGTCAGGACTTTGTATTCCCTTTTTATTAAAACAATACTTAAAACTCCAAGACTTAATCCCTTACCTATAATCTATTATGAATAGTAGGATTTATTCTTTTCTACTAGTTTCTATTAGCTTTTGAAATACATATCTCTAGTAACCAAAGATCTTGCTGGTGTGGTATGAACTACTCTGCTAAATGGCTTTGAAAAAAAAAGAAAAAAATGATACTCAGACAACTGATTATCAAGGTCATACTGTTATTTGTCACCGTATGGTCTGTTGATGAATTTTGTGTTGGGAATGTGGGATTCACCTCTTCTCCAGATAACTCCCACTGTGCAATTCTGAAAAACAAAACAAGTAAAGCTAGAGGTACTTTGAAATTACCATAGTGGTTTTCTTATTGTTTCACCAAATAAGTTCTTTGCAATTTTGTTAATAATCAACACTGTTATTTAATGAAGATGGCTTTATAACGATCTCAAGTTACATGCTTATGTGGAGTGTTCTTTATAATTAAGATTATTGTTTTTGACTATGATTCCATTCACTAATTAGACTCCTACTTGTTGGAAGGCTGTTCCCATCCCCACTCAAAAGAGAAAAAGGCAGTAACTCAGAAATTTGTCCTCTGAAAGCAGGATCACTAACAGGAGCCCATCAGGTCATCGCCAATCTGTTCACAGCAAGGTTCAGAGCTGCGAACTAACCTGAGCTGACACAGGAACAGCTGTGGGTTTGAACAAGTCGATGACATGCACAGACTGTCTTGAGCATGTACGAAAACGCAGGCTTTATGTATTTCTAATCAGATACTAACTGGGCAAAGAAGAAAATTGAATTAGTCCATCATTATTTTTAATCTAAGAAGATCTAAACATAATGCTTCAAACGAGCAAAACAGAAACATGCTGTTCACTGCTTTACCAGTCCTTTATGGAATGACTCAACAACATTGTCGGTTGAATGTTTAGTCTTTTATTTTTCCCCTTTTTTACATAAATTAGCTTTTCTGACACTTACCCTTCTACACTTCATATCAGGAGTGAGCACTTTGCAACTTGCTGGCCTCACTTCTACCTTTGCTTCTGTAAGAGTAGAAAATTCTGGCAAGGCAAAGGCAAATCCTGAGAGCTGTCAAAGGGGGATTGTTGCCACAGAAACTTGCACTCTGCAGGTTCAGTGAGTTTCTTTTAGTTTCTTATGGCCTGAGAAAGGTGGTATTTCTCTCCTGAAAAATGAAAAACCTCGTAGCAATTGGAAAGTAACAAGGCAACAGCCTAGACACCTGCCCCACCTCTTCATTAGATACAGGACTGTCTAATCCCATGGGGTACTGAGACTGATGGTGTAGGATGTTTCTATTTTCCCCACACAGGGAAAACTATATTTTTTTCCATCTACTTCACCTATTCAGGGAGTGTGTCATTAGCCTTTTCACAGGCTTAATTTGAAAGTTGAACTCTTCTTCTAGTCCCAATGACATAGGAAAACAATTCCACTACCAAATCACTGCATTCACAGGTCTCTGTAGATCCACCACACAGCCATCGTGCCATACACTGACTTTGAAAACATCATTGTTTTGTAATAATTCATTTAGTAGAAGTTGTAATTAGCCCCAAAGAAATGTTAGACAAAAAACTTACTGCACTGAAGGAAGACAGGTGACAAATGAAAGCCATGCTTAAAGCACAGTGCAAATTAAAAGGGCACTTTTGTTGTGTGAGCAAGAAGCAGAATATGAAGCTTATATTGTGATCTTTTTTACTAAAGTGAAGTTTCATCCAACTTCATACAGACTTACACTGCTACTTAGACAAATAGACCTGTGATACAGAAAAGAAAACAACCCTGAATTAAATAGAACAGATGCAGAAGAAAAAGATAAAACAAGGAGAGAGTGATTTATTTTTCACTGTCTCATGTTTGATATTCTTAAATAAAACTCATTTCATCTTGGGACTCTGCAAGCCTTTGCAGAAGTTCTGTGCTGTAAAATCTCCTATGCAATCATAAAACATTCAAGTTAAACATATACCAGAGAAAATAAAAAAGATATTAAATGGTCTAAAGGTCTAAACACATTTTTCTCTTTCAGCACCACTGTGCTTTCCACCTGTTTTTATTTATGATGGTGAATTTTGTAGTGATTATTGTGGACATCCTTTAAAGTGAGATTATTTTTAATGAAGGGGGAAAAAAGGGAAAAAAGTATTGGCTATTTAAAATGTTAAAAAAGTCAGATGGTTTTAGTAAATGGCAAGTAACTTAAAGTAAAAATATATCTTCTGTTCTTATACTAATTGTAGAAGTTTGAAAATTCTTTCACTACGGTGGAGTTGTTTTAATCTTCCCAGAATGATTAATGCCTAAGGGACATACAGAACACTCCCGTTGATCAAAGTTGAAGTATTCTCAAACCATGTTTTTAAATGATGATATTTTTCTTTGTTTTGTGTTTCATTATTTTGCCAATAAAAATGTTAGGGAAGATCATGTAATAAATGAGTGGCCTCTTTATTCTTGCTAGCAAAAACATAGATGAAGAAATTTACATTGTGTGTGCATGTATGTATGTGAGAAACCTAGATAAAACCATATGTAGTACTAGCTTTGCTCCTGAAACACCAGCCTGTGATAAGGATTGTTGCTAGGCAAGAAGCACTGATTTTTTTGGGCATTCTTGTGTTTCTGAATTGCCTGTGAGTGACCACGGAGATAAAACTGTAAATTGTAGGACCAAAATGCTCTCAGCTTACAGCTCCAAGGCTACTGCATCTTACCTCCAACCTGAGACAAGATCTGCGCTTTGTTATGTCTGGCATGGAAGAAACTGGGATGCCTATGCCTATCTGGATGAGGCCTCAGCCTAAATGATCAGGAGATGAAACACTGGAGGGGACATGACAGTGTACTTTTCCTTCCCCATTTAGTCAGTGGGATGCAGGAGCCAAGAAAATAACAAGTTTGAGTATTTCTATGTGTAATAACTGCAAACATTTTCTCTAAGTCCCAACTTTATAAAAGACAGTTTTGAACTTCATCACTCAGGGAAAATAACAATGTATTATGTTCTTTGTACATTTTTTAAAGCAGGATTTTGACTAATTTTACATTTCTCTCAATCTCCACAACTTTTAGGCAGCCCATTAGATGACATTTTTTTCACAACTTGAAAAATAATTGGCACTTTTTGATTAGAGAAAGAATGGAAGAAGCGCAGGCCTCCTATTGTAGTTAAGGTACTGCTCATTGCTGTTGTCATTGCCCGATTATTAACTTCTGAAGTAATGCTGCCCCAAAGAAGTATGTTGAAAATTGGCTTTGTTAGACCTCCATCCATTGCACTTTGTAATGGATTTATACTAATTTCCCATGAAACACCAAAACCAGTAGTGGAAAGATTTGTTACAAAACATAAACCAATATATATATCTGCTTTAGATGCTCCCACTTTTCCTTAAATATCAGGCACACATTTTAGAATGATATTAGCAAAAATAGATTAAAAGCATATATAAATTACATGAAAATTATTATTTTTTGATCCATCTATCTTTATACTAATATGTACTGTATAGATTTGATTAAAAGTGCCCAGATAGACATTTCATTCTTCATTTGTTATGAAGTGACAATACATTCCAAATAAGGACCAATTTTTTGTTTTAAAACATTACAAAACTAAGGAACAATTGTTCTTTCTACCTTCTTTCTTGGAGTTGTTCCACATGGATAGATAAAACCTCTATCTGTGTGCTCTGGGATGATCAGAGAGATGCAGAAGTTTGCCCTTTATAACCCCTCTGCCCTCTTATCCTCTTCAAAGGAGAGAAGAAATGAAGAATGGGATACTTGACCATTTGGATTCCTTTTGCCAGGAGAACCAAAACTTACTGATAAAGAGGTTATTTACATTGACACCTTGGGAACCTTCTTCAGCAAAGTGTCAGAAAGACTAGTGAGTCCAAGAGTTTCATGCACATTCATTGCTTAAACTGACCTTAACAAAAGACCAGTCCTTGTCCTTTGCATAGGAAAAGGGGAAAAATGAGAAATGATTCAACTGATTTCTTTCTGAAAGTTAGATGTTGTTCTCTGAGCCATTTGTCTAGGGTGGTCCAATTTGCATACATAACAGAAAAGTTGAGACTGATCAAGTGAGGAAGGGTTAAATATCACTTAAAGATACTAATTTTAAAAGTGAATGGGACAAACTTTCTCCTGAAAGTTCCTATATATTTTCACTGACAATATAAGGTTGCAACCTGGATTGAATTAATAATTTTTAGTTTATAGTTAGAGGAAAATAAGATTGAAGAAATGAGAGTTAAGCTTGGAAAACTGGAGGGAATGACATTTAAGGTAATAATTTAGTTTGCAAAATAAACTCTCTGCAGTAGAAATCAGGCCATGCACATTCTGTTTGTGCAGTACTAAACATGTATTTAAAACCTGGCAACTACCTTAAACAGCCATAGACTTAATAAATCGTAAAACGATTTGCTATCAAGGTCAAAATGCATTTTTTAGGAATGTTAGATTTGCAAGGCTAAAAAGCGTGGGATAAACCCTATAACATAAGACACATCCTTCAAATCCTAGATCATATAATGAAGGACAAACTTTGGCACCTGCAGTATCTGAGATGTCCTGGACACAGTGCATTGACTCACTTAGTCTTTCTACATCACTACATAGTTTAGTTAGGGAAAATGAAGAAAAACAATGGTTACGTATTTTTTTTAACTCTAGCTTCTGTCAGTCATTGCTCCATTCTACATCTCAGCAAGTACTTTCAAAGTGTGTATTGCTATTTGTTATCCTGCACGTCTATACAAGAGGAATAATATGCCATCTGATTAGAAATACACAATGCCTGTGTTTTTGTACATGCTCAAGACAGTCTGTGCATGCCATCTACTTGTTCAGACCCACAGCTGTTCCTGTGTCAGCTCAGGTTAGTTCCCAGCTCTGAACCTCGCTGCGAACAGATTGGTGATGACCTGATGGGCTCCTGTTAGTGATCCTGCTTTCAGAGGTCAGATCACAGACCGCACAACACTGACCATCTAGCAAGAAGGAAAGCACATTATCCAAATTCATTATATTTTAATAAGAAAGGAACCTGAGCTGATCTCTTTCTGACTTAATTTCCTCTTATTTATCTATTTGAGCTTATCCACCGCAAACTATCTTTTGCCTTCAGGAAGCACAACATCTTTTAGACAGTAGACTATCTCACACATTAATTTTTAGTTCTAGCAAAGCTAGAATTTTTATTTTGAAAAGAGTAAACATGCATTCTCTAGTGCTTGATGTTATGATCCCGTATCTGCCCTAATACATATTATTTTGTATGCATTTTCATTATTTTCTGTGCCTTTTCATGCTTTGCACACCTATTTACTTCCCAAATTAGCTTTTTGAAATGTTACTTCTAAGACAAATGCAACATTTAATATCTACTATATGAATCTATATTGATTTTTTATCTGATTAGCATACTAATTAAATGATCCAAAGAAGCAGAAATACATTGTCTCATTGTTTTCATTTTAGCATTAATTTTGCATTTGAAAGTGTCAGTGGATCAGATTAGTATACTTTCATACATATCAAAGGACTTGGAAAAGGTGGATAAGTACTGTTGTCCCCTCAGAAACAAGTACACTTAGTTGTACATGGGGTGTGGCTGTACATTTTGTGCACCTCAAAGTGCTCGTTTGAATAGGTGGGTTGGCTTCACACGTTCATCCTTAAAGGGTAAAGACTGGAGGAGGAGACGGCAGAGATCAACCATACAGTGTGTGGCAAGAAGAAAGTGGTTTAAGATTAAAGCTAAAATGTCCCTTTTGAAGCTGGAATCAAAACCCCTTTAACACAGATATGTGGGGGAGCTGAGCCCCAAAGAAGGGGTGCTGTGGGTCTGAATGGTTGCATAACTTGCTCTTGTGGAAATCAGAACACAGTTTTCTCTCCAGGTATCTGCTCATGACCACACTTGAAAAATACTACTAGTCTGGATGAACTCTTGTGCAGAATTAGCACCACTTTTGTGGTGTCTGTGTCTGATATTTAATCAACTGGCAATATTTTACAGATATTTCACTGGACAAAGGAATTTGAAGTTAGAAGTAACTCACTGCCAGGAACTAAAATTAAATTCTATGTGTGTTGATAAATCCCTAACTGTGTACTGAAATAAAATTATTCAAAAGGAGCAACACAAATTAATATAACCAAGTTTTCAAGATCATGCATTTTAAATACTGAATTTTTGTTAAAACTGATTGTTGAGGTTTAATAAAAAAAGAGTGATAAGAACAGCTGCTTGGTAATTATTAAAAAATGCATATGCTATAAATGAATATTTCTTAGTTTATTAAACCTAGAAGGTCTGTTCAAGCATTTAATTGGCTTTAAAGAAAAAAAACTATGACAATATTCATTAGGTGTTAGTTAATTACCAAATAAAGGAATTGGCATTTAATAACTAGTTTGATTGATATCTTCCTTGGCCCAGTCCTAATTCTCAATTTTGTCAGTGTGCTTTATACACATGATTACAGCTGGATTTTAGAATACAGATGTTTCCCTAAGAAAGTGCAATGATCTATCATCCATGAACAGGCATGACAGGGGCACTTGTGGGAATTGTGCCTGATTGCTGCTTCACAGATGTTTTGATCTGATAAAAGAGCTCTTCCAAACCTCATCTGAATTTACTTTTGCTTGTAAGAAGATACCAAGTCCTTTTAAGGCAATCTATTCTGTTGCAGAGCTCACACTGAAAAAAATATAACCTACAGTGACATCTATTAATACTGCTATAAGTAATTGACATCTCAGAAGAGTCAGAAGACATTTTTTGTCTTTTAGACTCTTTGATGTTGATGTCATTGCCATGACCACATGCACATGTTTGGACAGAACCATTTCTCTTTTTATTTTCATTTATCATATAGCATTTCAAAAGAGCAACAAGACACTAAAAATAAAATATCACAAAAAGATTATTGGAGTTTTTGAGTGATTATAGTCACTGGTTTAGTGCCAGTTAACACCACCTGAGGTGTAGTATAATTATCCAAAACTTCAATGCCTGTCATGTTTTATTTGTTAAGGATCTGTCAATATTATCACTATAAATCCTAATTAGCAATGGTAGAAAAGTTACACTCACTTTAATCTGTATGAATATACGTAAGTATATACATTCGTATAACGTGTGTGGGGGGCACATAAAAGATATATTTTTTATACATAGAGTTTATTTATTTATGTAATGTATTTATTGCTGTATAGTACTCATAATATATACTAGATATAAAACGATATTGAAAATATATTTAATATATAGAGAGATACAAAGAAATTTTTCATATATATACATATGTTAACTCCTTTTTTAATGTTATAAATACAGTGTGCATATTTATGTCTGTCTATTAACTGATGCTGTTTGTACCTGTTATAATTGGTAACCTCATTAATGCCACATTTAGGTTCCCTAATGAGATATTCTGTGAATTAATGTGTTGAATGTTCATGAAACATAATTTTCAGTGCTCAAATATTTTTTACTAAAATGCTTGCAATAGAATTTATTTTGAATGACCATATAGAGCAATGCTTAATTAATTTTTAAATAAAGTCCAAAGTACTAAAAATATAATATTGATACAGTATTTAACATCTGATAAATGAAGAAAATAAATATGTATTTATATATTTAGTTCTTTTCAATAGTGCAGTATATTCCCAACTATCAGATTAACAAGAGAGGAATAATAGATAAACTGCAGTCAAAAATAAAGACAGAAGGTAGAAAAATAAGGTGTCAAAGGATAGCATAAAATGGAGAAGCAGAGAAAAGGACTGTTTTGGCATTAGTTAGGAGAGACTGCAAGTATGAAGTTCAAAATATGTTTAGAGAAACTTGTGTGAGATAGGGAACAAATTTTCTTACTTCAGAGGAGTTGAGATGAGGATATGTTATTAAATCTTAACATTTGCTAGAAAACTATGATGCTGAACACACTTAAAGAATACAAAGCATCCCATTAACTAGATCATCTACACTGTTGCACTCATTTTTTATCAGACAAAACTGAACACCTCATCCCCTTTGCCAGCTGAGAACTGAGAAATACCCAGAAGTGTCACTGTTTATATCCAGAGGCTGGATAGTCCAGAAGACTGTGAATAACCTCAGCCACAGATCTGGGCAGTGGTCTGTGTCATCCTTACCCACATGCAGCAATGCAATGTACTGTGAGTGGATCAGCTTAGTCAATACCCACTCAGAGGGTGAACTATTCATTATAAGGGTGTCAGCAACTGGCCCTTGGTGAACAGCATAACAAACATCTCACGCTAGTATTTTCACACACATTTCCCAGTTCACTAAAACGTTCCGTTTTTCTTCTCAAGAAAGAGAAAATCCAGAAAGTGGATGTTTTTCTTAAGGATATCAGTTTCATGGATTCTTTTTTTTCCTAAATCAGATCTTAAACTTCTAAGGCTACATAGGCTGGAAATATCTTGAGGTAATACATGAAGGATATGTGATGCAGAGAATGTGAATAAAGAAATACCAATGGTTAAGAATGTAAAAATCTGAGAGCCAAAAATGCTTTTCATTCAGTGTGATCAGCCAAGCACAAAACCTGATTCAGTATGAATGGGCATGAGTGAAGCAGCATAAATGGAAATAGATATGACTATCAACAGAAGACTAGGAATGTGCACAGAAAAATGTGTGACAGAGTATTTATAAGCATGTCAGATTACAGATTGCAATGAGAAAAGAATAGTAACTTTTATAATACAAAAAGTGAACACATTCAACTTCATCAAAATAGAAAACTCCTTTTTGTGAACAAGCCCTTTATCCCAAGGCAGAAGCATGGAGGAAAAAGGAAGAATATCTGTAAGCATGCGTTTGAAGCGCATGCTTGTTTCAAACATGATGTGTGAATGGTAGGTAGATTTTTGTAAAACCTAACCAAATGTGAACAATGATTGTATGTAGAGAATATAGTCTATGAAACAACTGAATTACTCAGATAAAATTTTGATCTGGGTTTGGTGGTTTTGTTTGTTTGGGGGATTTTTTGTGTTTTTTGTTTTGTTTTGTTTCGTTTGTTTTTGTTTGGTTTGGTTTTGGTTTTGTTGGGTTTTTTTAACAACAGTAAAAACAGAAGGGTGAACAGGCAAACTAGAAAAAAGTAATTACAGATGGATTTTTGCTCTGTTGAAGAGTTTCCAACACTCAGTACAAATTTAATTAATCTCTATTTTGTCTGGACAGAATGAGATATTCTAAATGTCTAGGATCTTAGGTAGCTGTTCCTTTTTAAATCAGATGTCTTTGACAAAGAAATCTGAAACTGTGAAACTTGCTTAACCCAAAGGAGTAAAGTGAAATGAAACACTCCTCTCTTGTAATGTGCATATCTTGATGTTTTTTGTAAAGTGAATATCAAACATAATTGTGGGTTTCAGGCTTTTAAGGAGAAAAGATTATTTTTAAGCAAATGTGTCCTATGTTTGGGAAGATGCTTCTGATATTATATCTGCAATTTTATTAGTAAAAATTGTGTTCTTCATAATTCTGGGCTTTTACTAATAATCCGTAAGTGAAACTACACATATTTAAGACCAGAAAAAAAGGTTATGTGAAACCTTACAAGGTTATTATTATTAGTTTATTATTATTGTCATCAGAGAATCAAATTTCTTCAATATGAATAATATACTTAGGAAATTTTGGGTCTTATTATGTCAGACACATGTTAAGACACTTTTATTTCAATTTTTTATTTTCTTTTCATTTACTTTTTTTTTTTGTTAACCACTACAGGAAATGTACTTGAAAAGAGAAAAACCTATACAGAATTTCATAACTATATGTCTAATTTTATACATGTATGCACATTTATATGTGTGTGTGCATAGTTGGCCTATGATAGCTTATTTTAACAGTTAACAACTAGAGGATACAATTGATATCCTGAACTTATGTTTATTATGCTGTAGCAAGATTTCTGTTTCCATTCATGTGCACCATACACTGAATTTCTCCTTCTGTCTTCTCCAAGTTCACAGCACTTTAGACAGAAATTGTATATATAAAAATATAATGTCAAGGAAATGTGACATATTTTAATCATATTTTGACTATTATGAATTACAGGAGCTTCCATCCATGATTGGGAAGCATGAGTAAAATGAGGTTGCTTTTCTTGCCTCTAAAGATATTGTGAGTACATCCACCTTCATATGTAATGTCTTTCTGAAGAGCAGCCTGTCTTATTCACGAAGTCAGAAAACCTAGAAAAATAAATTAAGATTTAGATTTTTAACTTGTGATCAATTTGGAAAACTTGATGGCAGCTGAATTTCTGTTTGATATTCACAGTACATTCAAGGTGCAAAGAAATAAGAGCCACAACATCAATAACACAAAGCTAATGTATATGTCAGCTTCAATATTTTACCTGTGTTACTGGAATTCTTGGTTCAATACAATCTGTGTGTTTAACCATGATATAAGCCTTACTGTGAAAGCTAAATTTTCACAAAATATTTAAAGACTCATGCATCATTTGTCTTAATCATTTAGATGGACTCCGAGCTATAGATTGGGATTAAGTCTTCTAAGGCGAGGAGGGGTTGCTCTAGAGCTGTCTTTTTTCGCTATGAGTCACCTCCACTGTTTGGGTCCCTGATCTATGAACTGACATGAAGACCTACTTGACAGAGAAGATGAGTTCCCCCTGTGACTGTGTCCTATATTCCTCCTTTAAAACTTACAGATAGTTATGTTCCTGATGTTAAAGAACAGTGGTGCTCAGGAAGAAAAAGAAGCTAGTAGAATAGTATCTTCCCTACCCATAGTAACAGGAGAAAATGCAGAGGCATAGGTATTTAAAATTTTATTATCCCTTGCTGTGAATGGAAAAATACTCTTTTCTGAAGTATTTCTTTTGCAAAATATGTGTCCTTACCCACTGTGAATTTTCCCTGTAAGTACTTTAGTTACTTGGGACAGGAGTGAATGAGTGTGAATCAGCAGTTCCTCCCTCCCTCCGTCCCTCCGTCCCTCCCTTCCTTCCTTCCTTCCTTCTGACTGAAAAACCAAGATGAATTATCTTTCACTCCAAATATAACCTCGTATGTTCAGATACAGTACTTGTATTGCTCAGATAATTGCAATTACAGCTAAAATAAAACTCAGATAGGTACTGTGACTTTAACAACAATAAACCTGCAACATGGATGCATATATTGGTTCAGAGATTTAGCTTCTACTATTAAGGTTATAAAGGTGAACCAGGAATATCTTCCAGATTAGTGTCAGATGGACTGAGGATATATACAGTGGATATGCACCAAAGATGTGAAGGAATTAAGAAATTTTAACTGGATGACCCATTCTGTCAAATTCGGAGATTTTTCTTGGTTTCCAGATCATAAACATTTATTGTTTATCTACCTGGCAACAACTTTGACACAATTAAGAGGTCTTTACAGTAAAAAACTTGTTTGTGGGTTTTTTGGAAAGAGGGGGTAGAAGTCATGTACAAAGTGCCGAAAGTACAGTCTCACAATTTACCCATTTCCTCTCTAGACTTCTCATTGCAGTTGTGGTGGTATAGTTTTCTTGGGTTTGGTTTAGGGCTTCCCTGGTAACAGGGAACTAAGGAAGTATTCCACACCATTCCTTCATGTAATTAGCTGTATATAAGAAGAGGAGGAAAGTTTCCCCTCTCTCTCTCTACATTTCCTGTGCTTGGGGGACATCAGATCTCTCTGTCAGCTTAGCTCCTATCTACTGAGCTGAGGCCTGTCTGAGAAGCTGTTGTCCCAGTCGCATGGAGGGGAAGGAACTGCTTCTCTTGAGGGTAGTTTGGTGAGAATTTATTGTCTTAGTTACTTTGTTTGAGCTTTTCCCTGAGTTTACAAGTGTGTGTATCTGTTTTGTTTTGGTTTTACCCATTTTGGTCTCTTTTCCACCTTTTCCTTTTGGGGTTGTTTGGAATTCTTGTTGTATACTTAGAGTGTTTGATTGTATATAATTGTAATATATATATATATATATATACTTTTACTACAATTGTCTTTGGGTATTTTTTTTCCTTCTCTCTGGAGGGAGGGGAGTGTGTGCGGCCAGCAGCTGGGTTTGGCAGGGAGCCAACCCAAACCTCCACACACTTTTGGTGAAAAATGCGGGCAAGGTATTTTGGTTAACCTGATATATTTTGGAACATTTTCTGGGAAGACAGCCAGGTTAGTACAAACATAACCTATCGTTTTGGTCAGAAGTAGCTTGTTTGGTAAATACTGATCATTGTTTAAGAACACTACTGGGAGAACTGCCAAAACTGAGTTGGTTTATATAAACACCTGTTTTGTTTAGGAACAACGAGAAGAAAATATAAACAATGTCCATTTTACTAATTTTGTTCTTAATTCGAACCCTTTTTGTGCAAGAAGTGGGACATTATTCAATTCCTGTTGACATAGACCAGGAGCAAGAACAGAGTGTGGACGACCACTTCTCTTGGGCCACATATCTTCCTCCATTTAATGTTAGCATCGCTGATCTGCTAATGCAAATCCCTACGGTTAAACTTGGCATCAATTGGCGTATACTTGGTATCAATTCTTTCTTAGATTATTTGCTAACACTCTTATATGTGGTTAACTTTTGGAAGGTGGTGTTGTGTTGCTTTCCTTATTTTAAGAAAGGTCAAACCTCGAAAGGATTTGCTGGAGCTTTGGAAAGAACTTTGGAAAAGCCAGTCTCTGGGTGGCAAGGAATATGGAAACAATTTGGCAAGTTAGCATGGTACGTAGCACCTCCCATCTATTGGGATTTCACACCAGAACAAGTGCTTGATCCTGATAAGATGGCCCATTATCTGTTAGAAGGGTGTTTTCTAGAGGAGGAACCAAATATGCAATTCTTTGCTTTGTACTCCGGCTTGGCTAGAGTTTATTGAGCCACAATTGACCATTTCCAAAAGGTTATGGTTGAGACAGGAACCCAAACTGAAATGGAAAACACTCTAGTTGAATCCAGACTGAAACTACCAGTTCTATAGAAATTGCAACCCAAACTACGCCACCAGCGGTTCAAACTATGTCAATTACAACCCAAACTATGCCACCAGAGATTCAACCTACTCCACCAGTGGCTCAGATCATGTCATCAGCAACTCAAGCTATGTCACTGGAGACTCAACCTACTCCGCCATTAACTCAAACTGTGTCAATTGCAATCCAGACTACGCCACTGGAAGCTCAGCCTACTCCACCAGTGGTTCAGGCTGTGTTACAAGCAGCTCAAATCATGTTACCAGAGGTTCGTCCTATGCCACCAGTAATTCAAACTGTATCATCACAAACTCAAACCGTACCACCAGAAACCCAATCTGCGACATCTAAAGTTGTGGTTATGACTGAGACGGAAACCGAAACTACAAACCTTAACATCAGCATTGCCCTTGTGGCTAAAAAGAAGAGATGGATAAGGGAAGCTGCAGCATACACAAGCCCAGTTTCAAGATTACAACATATAGAAGGAGAGGAAGGAGAAGGAGCCTACAGACCTATCCCATCTGCAAATGTAAGAGTAGATGAAAGGAAGGCTTCAAAAGATGAAGAAGCAGCTGCAAGGCTGGGAATGGGGCCAAAAGAAGTAAGAGTACGCCCAAAGGAGGAAGGAGCACTGATCGCCAGTAAACCAATGGCCATTAAACCACCAAGGAGAACAGCAACACCTGAATATTCTTTTCTTGACTGTACATCAGAGGAGTTGGAAGAATACCTGAGATCTCAAACTGCTTCAACATTGCAACCAGAATCCTATACGCTACCTCCACCACATGGACTTAGAGAGCGGTGTAGAAGCCCATCCCCGCAACATGGAGGCGTCTGCCTCCATGTGTGAGAAGCAGAGAGGGACCAGTTCCATGAAGATAATTTCCAAAAAGAGATCTGAGATACCCTGATTCTGGAGAGGAGGTTTTGCAAGAAAGTCAGGTATTGTGAACAATGACACCAGCGTAACTTTGGGACTTACTAAAGGATTTCAGCCATTGGCCTGGTGAATGAATTCTCACCTGGCTGGTATGATGTGGGGGCACTGGGGTCAAAAGTCACCTGTTAGAAGGTCATGAAACAAGGCAGCTAGGATTCCTTGCCCGAGACCATGAAATTGATCTAGAAATTGCAAAAGAGGCATTTACTCACAGTCTCTGGTTCTAGATCCTCCATGGGGTGAAGGAGAGATACCCATTGAAAGAATTTCTAACAGGTCCTCAGAGAAAGTGAACAACTGCAGAAGAAGGCGTTCAGTACCTACAGGAGTTAGTCATGTTGGAACTCATTTATTGTGACTCAGAATATTATGACATCTTAGAACCAGACAAGATGGTCTGTACGCAACCAATGTGGAGGAAGATAGTTAGAGGTGCCCCTGCATCATAGCCAGTTGTGGACACCATGTGTTCCTGGATAAGGATGGTAGCAGAAAATCTGGAAAATTCTCCCGATGTCCAGCACCAATCCACCTACAGTAGGCAGAGAAATAGGCCAGTCCAACGGTGTCAACCATGAGTCTGCACTCGATCTTTATCTCAGTCTCATTCATGACCTCCTTCTTTGAAACCCTGAGGGAGAGGAAACCCTGGACATAAATCACGTAGTCTTATGTGAGCAGCAGGGGAGAAAGCATGAAAAAGTGGGATGGTGAACCTACTTCCGAATTCAAAGCCAGAGTGAAAGACTTAAACCAGAAAGAAGGTGATAAGAAATTTGTCCACGCAGTCAATGTAGAAATCCAAAGTCTGAGAAAAGAACTGCAATCCCTAAGACACCAGAAGACGGATGACAAGAAGGACTCTTGACGCAGACCTGCAGGACGACGGGAGTGACCACTCTGCTAGGGGTATGGTGCAAAATGGCCAATTTATTGAGGTGGTGTCCGGTTTATATAAGGAGAGCATGGAAAGGACTAGAACAGGGGTGGAGTTCAGGGAGGAGTTAGGGCAGGTCTACATCAAACAAGGTAAAAAAAGGAAGAGCTTTCACAAACAAGGACAGATCAGGCAGGAGCAAGGGAGTGGTCAGCCATATATGGTGCAGCTGCACTGCACCAAAAGCCGACCAATGGGGAAAGTCGGAGAGCCCAGGAAAGGGCTGGCCAATAGTAGGGAGGTAACTGGGGAGAACTGGTGTACAACAACCAATCGGAACATTTAGAATTATGATGACTCCATTCCTAATCTAGTACATTGAATATCTGACTACTGGCTAACTGTAGGAACTGGGAACTTCTATTCTTCCATGGGCGGCCTTTCTTCAATCCATAAGTCGGATGGATCTGCAGATTTTCTCTCTTTAACCGTCTTCTTTTTTCTCCATAACTGGTAAGTTTTTCCCCTGATCCCAACAGACTCTAATAAGCCAAAGCATGCATCTGATGATGAATGCTCTGATCACAGCCAATAGAGGGGCCCTGCCTTCTGCCAGGAGGAGGAGACAGAGGACCAGTAAACCCAGAGGGCAACAGGGTTTACTGGTCTGTGTGGGTTCAATGACCTGACACATCAGACTCTCAGAGGTACCGAGCTTTGGTAGATACTGGTAGATACCATGCCATCAGAGCACAGTAGCACAGAAACTGTTTCCATTTCTGGGGTGACAGGAGGGTTGCAAGAGTTGTCAGTGGTAGAAGCCGGACTAAGCTTGACAGGAGACTTATGGGAACAGCATTCCATTGTGACTGGATCAGAAGCCCCTAGTATCCTTGGCATTGATTATCTGAAGAGAGGATACTTCAAAGACCCGAAGGGGTACCAATGGGCTTTTGGTGTAGCCACAGTGGCTGCAGAGAAATCTAAAAAACTATACACCCTGCCTGGCCTCTCAGAAGACCCTTCTGCTGTGGGACTGTTGCAAGTTGAAGATCAACAGGTACCAACAGCCACTACAATAGTGCACAGGTGACAGTACCAAACAAACTGTGACGCTGTGATCCCTATCCATAAACTGATTCAGAAGCTGGAGAGTCAAGGGGTGGTCAGCAAGACCCACTCACCCTTCAACAGCCCCATCTAGCCTGTACGTAAATCTGATCAAGAACAGAGATTAACTGTGGACTATTATGGCTTGAATGAGGTTACTCCACCACTGAGTCCATCTGTGCCAGATATATTGGAGCTCCAATATGAACTGAAGTCCAAGAGAGCAAACTGGTACACCACCACTGACATTGCTAATGCATTTTTTTCCATTCCCCTAGCTGCAGAGTGCAGACCACAGTTTGCTTTCACCTGGAGGGGCGTGGACAGTACACCTGGAATCAATTGCCCCAGGAGTGGAAACACAGTCCCACCATCTGTCATGGACTGATTCAGACTACACTAGAGAAGGGTAAGGCTCTAGAACACCTACAATATATTGATGACATCATACTGTAGTGGAAGACAGTGAAGCACATTTTCAGCAAAGGAAAGAAAATCATCCAAATTCTCCTCAAAGCTGGTTTTGCCATCAAAAAGAGTAAGGCCAAGGGACCTGTTAGAGAGATTCGGTTCCTAGGGTGAAATGGCAAGATGGATGACGACAGATACCAACAGACATCATCAACAAGATTGTAGCAATGGCTCCACCAATGAACAAGAAAGAGACCCAAACCTTTCTAGGAGCCATAGGCTTCTGGAGGATTCACATCCCAGAGTACACCCAAATTGTGAGCTGCAAAAAGAACCATTTTCAATGGGCCCTGAACAAGCAAGCTTTCAAGCAGATCAAGCAAGAGATTGCACATGCCGTGGCTCTTGGACCAGTCCGAACAGATCAGATGTGAAAAATGTACTTTATTCTGCAGCTGGAGATAATGGTCCCTCCTGCAGCCTCTGGCAAAAGGTAGCTGGTGAGACACAAGAGCAACCACTTAGTTTCCGGAGCCGAAGTTACAGAGGATCTGAAGCCAATTACACCCCTATGGAGAAGGAAATTCTAGCAGCTTATGAAGGCATACAAGCAGCCTTAGAAGTGACTGACACAGAAGCTCAGCTTCTCTTAGCACCCCGACTACTGGTGCTGAGCTGGATGTTCAAGGGAAAGGTGCCTGCATCACGCCACCGATGCTACATGGAGCAAGTGGATTGCTTTGATTACGCAGCATGTTCAGATGGGAAGCTCGAATCACCCTGGAATTCTAGAGATCATAACAAATTGGCCTGCAGGTGAGAACTTCAGTTTAGCAAATGAAGAGGAAGAAGAACAGGTGAATCGAGCTGAAGAAGTTCCACCATACAATCAGTTGTCTGAAGAAGAAACACTCTATGCCCTCTTCACTGATGGTTCTTGCTGTGTCGTATGGAGCCAACCCAAACCTCCACACAGTCAAACTTACACAAGGTATTTTTGGATTTTATTTGCTGATTTCAAGCTGCAGAATAATTTCCAATATATATGTGCATGTTCCTGTGCATCTGTGTATAAAGCAGAAGCTATCAATAATAATTTGCTTGCTTTATTCTTCCTTATGTGCAGGCACACTGTAATTTATGTTCTTATCTTTTGATACCGTAATCCTTTCATAGCAATGTCACATGAAGTTTAATTTTTCTTCTTTGAATTTTTAATTGTTATAATCAGTGCAAATACTTCCTCATTTAAATGCATTTTCCTCTGTGCAAGTACAGACATACAGATCTATCAAAAATATTTTTTCTAAATGCAATTCAAGTCACCAGAGTGAAATGTCTAAGAGCAACTGTAACCACTGAAATGAAAAAAAAGCCAGAGCCTTACCTTGTCAGAACAGACAGAAAGCAGGATGGGAAGCACTGCATAGTAGCATTTCCCAGAATAAAATAAGTGAGGAACTTCCGGATCCAAGTTTTTTTTCAGATTTATTTTAATTTTACTGGGTTCCTGATAGTGTTCAGCAAGAAAATAACTGAGCACATGAGCAGCTTCAATGTTTCTTCTCATTTGAGTTCACTGGGTTTCTCAGTAATGATTTCAGTACAAAGTCTTCTTTTACAAGGATTTTGTAACACTTTATGTTTGAAATATGAAGGTTTAATTCCTATTGACATGGTGACTCAGTTGGCCCCCAAGTATTCAGGTACTTCAGACAAAGGCTTTACTCTGATGTTTCCTAATGTTGGACCAATACTTTATTTTTTTAATTCAAAAACTGTTGCTTAATTTATGTAACTCTTCGAGAGGCTGGCTCACATACCTGATCATGCATTGTCTTTTACCTGCATAAAAAGTATTCGAAGTGGTCTTTGTGTAAATAAATTTGTGCATTGATGAGGGTGGTTAGTTTTCTAATCCATGGATTTTCTCGCTGGACTAATCTTACTGTGAGCTAATACATGCACACAGGAAGATTCTGTCCAAAAGGAGAGCTGAAAGTCTGTCCTGATAATCACCATGGAACTCTTTTGACATTAACTGGCATCTCTGCATATCTATTTGCATACATCAGTGCTATTGCTGGCTTGTTTCATGTTCCAGCACTACAAAAATTTTTTTCTGTTTGTTGCTTTTTTGTTGTTGTTGTTTTTGTTCGGGGGCTGTGTGTTTTTATTTGTTTGTTTGTTTGTTTGGGCTTTGTTGTTGGTCGTGGGTTTTTATATTTTGCTTTGCTCTTTGTTTGTTTTCCAAATTGGTAATTAGGAACACCAAGAATAGAACTGAGACAGCTCTCTGTCCAAATGCGACAAATTCTTAAGCTATTGTTACTGGACGTCAGCATTCAACATGGTGACTTTATTAATTTTTTCTACACTTATCTGTCTTTTTACAGGTTGCAGACTGTTTGCAAATTGCCCATACATTTTTTATAAATGTTTTAATTTTCATAATTATTCAAGAGTCAGTTCCCCTAGTTATTCAAATACCAACTAGGCTTGTGGTTTTGCCATTCAGCAATGCCCTTCTATTATTTGAGAATTGTATCACAGTTTACATTTTTTGTCGCAGTGAGATAGCAAATGATTCAAATCCCATGGTGTTGGGAGGTGGGCTTATGGAGCAGTGAGACGATCCAATATGGATTAACTACAAAGCTCAGTTTATTAATGGCGTTTCTACAATTATAGTGTTCTCTGAGTGTACGTGCATTAACATTACTGGTGCTCACACACACATACAATCACTCATTGGTCACAGTTACAAAACTACTGTCTCTGTACTTGTCTTCTGGTGCTCCTGAGTTCTCACAGTCTTTGCAAGCTGCTTATCTTCACAAACACAGAGCAATCTGGCCAAGGTCACACTCCTGCTCTGTGAAGAAATCCACAGGCCTGTTTCCCACACCATGGAACTTAAGTCTTTTAAATTCTGTGCCTTGGATCACATGAAAAGTGCATTTTAGCTCTAGATTCTAGACCAGCAAATATGCCTTACTAACTTAACTTTCACTTCATTCTTGTAAATGTAAAAAGAGTAGGAAAAGGGTAAAAAGAGAAGGAAAGAGCTTATTATACATACATTTGCTTATAAGTGTTTGCATACAAGCACTTCTGTTGGTATAGTGATACATTCACGCTAAACAGTTCCTCCCTAAACATTTATTGTAACAAAAGGCAGCTTCTCCAAAGTGCATGGAAAAGCAAAAAGGGTCTGCTACAAACATGGCTGAATGAATTTGTTAGATTTAGCACTCATAACTGTGAATACATTATTCCACTTATTGCCCAGTAATAACCAAAAGTAAGATAAATCTTTTCTAAGAATACCCACCTTACAATATAGATATGTTGGAGATATGTTCTTCCAGATTGCTACATAACATTAAAATAGAAATGAGAAAAAAATATAAATAAGAACTCTAGAAAGGAAAAAAAAAAAAGCAGAAAGAGGCAGAGAACAAAGCAAATAAGCCATTTTGATAGGTTCTTTTTATATTTATTTTGAATAAAAGTTCAAATACCAACTACTGAATGACTCTTGGAAATTTTATCCCTTAATTTGTCTTGAAATTAGAGTCATGGGATTCAGAACCATACAATTCCACATAATGTTTCAAGCTATTATGATTACTACTAAGGGAAATTGCACTATTTTCTTGGAAAGACATTACTGACTTGGATGTGGCCCTTAAGTGTGGAACTTAGCTCTGCTTTGAGTATTGAGGAAACCTGATCATTTAGAGGGACCCATACATACAGTTTGGACACACACTGTTGGGATAAATTCAGAGTCTTCTTACTTAGGGTAAGACAAGGTAGAAAAATCTCTTGATATATTTTTTAATGTACATGTAGCCCCTAATGTATAATTATAAAACCCTTGCCCTCCTAGAAAATAATTGCTAGAATCTCTTAAAATAATTTGTCTTATAAAATATCATAAAATTATTAGTGTCACGTCAAAGCTTAATTGTAAATGCTGGGAAATGTCACCTAACTCTAACTGAAAATTTTAAGGGGCCTTCTGAACACAAGCTGATGAACAAGAATCAGAAAAATTAATACATTTATTTTAGAAGTGTACCAAATACATAACATATAATTTTACAGTAGGTATCACCAGGTGGCACTGTTACAAATATATTGATTTATCAGTTGATAACAGTGGGGTAGCTACAGTACTAATTCTCCTGGACTAGTTGGTTTTTTTTCCCCCTCCCTTATTATTTGCTCTGTCATTCCTTTGTTTGGTTTGTGCCTTGGAAGTGATGTTATCAGAGAAAGCAAGTGTGTTTCTAGTGTACCTACATGTGTTTTTTCCAGCCTCAGTATAAATTTTTCCTTCAGTGATGTGCTGCAGTACTGGAATATTGGGAAAAAAAACAACAGTAAGAAATCCAACACAATTTTACAAGTTTATTTCACAGAATCATGCTTGCAGTTATTTATGGAATTTTCCTGCTTATGACAGTCCTGTTAATTACAGACCAAGGAAACTTGAGTGCCATGTAACATCAGTTGATGTAGATTTGCTCCACCAAATAATTTCTAATCTAAAGCAGGTTAATTTCCAGGAGGTGCTTATGTCTGCTTTAAGCATTAGAGACATGGTGATCCTTTCAGGTGTAGCCTGTAGGCAAGGAGGATTAGCTTTTTACACTGATATGGTCTCTCTAGATGTACTTGCATAATCCCCAGCAAGGATGCTCTGTGTCTCTGAAGTCTGATAGCAGCTAAAGGGCTGCCTGGCTGGCCTAGGAGCCTTTCTTATTGCGCAAAAACAGAGTTTTAGTTCAGGTTTTATATTAGTGATACTGATTTCCATGTTCCAGAGAAACAGGTCACCACAGGCGGGTCAGAGAACAGCTCTGCTTTGTTTTTTCTAAGACACTAATTGCATTACTACAAGGAAAAAATACAGCAGATACCATAGAAACAAGGCAAGGAAAAAGTACAGAATAGCAGGAGTGATAAGTTGCCTCCCCTTCCACACACTCCCATTGAACCTGCGAAGAACTGAAAGGAGAAGCAGAAAATCCCAAGCAGTGTGTAAACAGGATAGAGCTTGAAAACAGCCATGTTTGCTGAATTCTCTAGGTCAGGAGACTCAGGATTTAGAACACATTATCAAGGAAAGAAACTGAAAATATTCCCAGTCCAGAGGGGGCTTTAGGAATGTTTTAGAAATACGGTCACCCATGAAAAAAATAAAACCACAAACAAACAAGTCCAAAGTGCTGAAGGATATCAGTTCTGGTCTCACCAGTACCAAAAGGAACAGCAGATGAAAAGGCATATAACAAAGCTGAGGCAAAAGGCATGAAAATGACAGTCATAATATACTGAGAGTGACATAGATAAAACTACTCAGTGTCACTGACAAATCATGTAAGTAAAGGTGTCTGAGGGAGGCTGATTTGAGAGTACAGGAAGAGATAATCTGCAGAGCTGCAGTGCCACACAAGCACGTGTTGGAGCAGCCCAGCACCGTGAAATCAGCCCTTGATCCCACATCAACCATCCTGAAAAAACGTGTAGGAGGGATTTGAGGCAGAGCAGAAACTCCTCCACACCCAGGGGTAGTGGTGCTTCCACCAGCCTATGAAAGTTTCCTGTCACACATGGAGCATGTGTAAGTGCTATTCTTCCTTTTCAAAACAACAAATTCACCCCAGGGAAAAAAAACAAACAAAACAAACCACAAATCCTCGTCTGAACTCGTATGTGACTAATCTCTTCTTGTGTGTGTAATATAGGAAAATAGGAGAACCCCTACAGCACATGCAGAACCTACTCAGAAGGTTTGAAGTAAGCACAGGAGCTGAGGTTCATCTTTGAAAACAGACACAATATCCCAGTCCAGATAAAGAAATAGAACTAACTACCTGTGCTGTCATGCTGCCATGGGAAACACTGAAATCACCTTAAGAGGGTAACAGCTGAAAAAAGGCTGGTGTTTGACTCTTTGCCATGGCAGCACCATGGCCAGTGTAACTCGCAGTAAAAGATGTAATGCAAAACAGACATCCCAATGCATGAAGCATCACTGAATACTGATCACAAACACCCAGAGGTCTTCAAGGAGTTAGCAGAATCCCTTAAAAAGTGTACAAACACATCTGCATTCATTGGTCACTGTCATGCACAACTGTAAAATTTACAGTTGCAGTGACAGAATGTAGCAAAGGAAACAAGCAGGAGCTAAGGAAACAAGGGAATATAGGCAAAACAAATGTATTCAGTCTGTGGGCTAACAGCATGACATCAGGCAAAAGAGAAGTTGTGGAATTTGGATGTATTCAAAATGCACATAACTGCAGAAAGGCTAAACTGTGATAGCAAATAGTCAAAGGCAACCAGTCTAAGTTATCCCAGTAGGAAGGATGGATACTGACAAATCAGATTAGATGAAGAATGCACTTTTGTTTCACTCTGGGGCAGGAACAAATTTCATTGTCTACCTTTTGGAATAGGGTCAGCTAGCAAAGTGTAGCACCAAAAGAACAAAGACTACTTGGAAACCTTACAGCCACCCAGAAAATAACTGATGACATAGTAATAATAACATCAATTCAGTTGAAACATTTATCAGTGCTGAAGAAAGTGATGACAAGAGCTCATGTAGAAAATACTGAGTTGATAAGATCCACCTCATGATAAAAAATAACAATTACTCTGAATGAAAAAATTCATTAGGAAAGCAAACAAGGAGACAAGAGTACAGCTTTAGCCATATCATACATGAAATCTTCATAAGACAAAGCAGAAAACAAAATATTTCATAAAGTCCTTCCACGGGAAGCACTGCAAAATTATCTCTAGATGATTTCTTGTTGCAAATAATATACCTCTGATTGCTCTCGTGCAGTATAAACAGCAGATGGTGATACACATAGGGAATGATGAAAGTCTACAATAAATGATGTCAACTCTTTCTACTATTCAGTGTCAACTTCCAACATCACTCGCACAGGTTAATGGAAAAATAGTGAAAGGGTTTCTCCACTAAAAAAAATTACATATGTTGCATTGAGAAAGCTACCCTGCCATGCAACACAGAGGCAGATGATCAGCACAAAGCTCAACTTTAGGTGACGATTTGCTAAACACCCTGAAAGGAAAAAAATCTGTTAATATAAGCATGGTACAAGCTGTCAGTAGGAGTTGATGGAAAGAAGACAAGAAATTAATTTCACACTGAAAAATCACAATTTAAGCAAATTGTTTCTGTGAAGCTTTTGATCCTTCCTTTGTGTTGGATGGTTTGTATTTAGTAGAATTTTAAAAAAGGGACAGGTGTCTCCAGCTCTTCCTCCTCTCGGAACTCTTCCATCAGGTTTTTACATGGAAACGTGCCTTATTGAGAATTATTTAAGAATTTAACACAGTAAAAAATGAACCCAACATTAAGGATTTTTCAAAAAGAAATCAGAATTTCTGTGCTAGTTTGCTCAGAGCTGCTGTTTGAGAGGTAATTTTTTGTGGGCTTTTAAAACAAGAAAGGCAATACTATATTGTGGCAGACACCTGTGAAATATTTTCCGCATCTTATTACCAGTGTGCTGATAAGTCTCTTCAGCAAAATGTGTCTCAAACATTGTAAGAGATATCTTGAAAAGCTTTTACTTCTCTTTCCAGTTTCCAATATAGTTTAAATGGCTTAAACTTTATATTCTCACTCATTCCAGGTTCCTTTCCATTCCCCATCCAACTTGACCATGAACACTCCCCATGTTGGGCAACAGCTTCTCTAGGCAACCTCTTCCATTTTTTTACCCCTTTCATCATAAAAAAACCCATTTATTTCTTATGTCCAATCCAAACCTACCAGGTTTCAGTTTAAAACAATTGCCCTTTGACCTAGCACTAAAGACTGGTAAAAAGTCTCCCTCTGCTTTTCTTATAAACTATATTTGCCCTGCAGACAGTCTTTTTAAAAAAGAAACAACAAATTCCTACTTATGGCTAGAATTCTGTATTGGTAAAAGGCCTTCAGCATGTAGAAACAAAAGGTACAGAGGCTACTGTCTCTTGCAAAGGCACTGTGTGAGCCCCAGAAACTTCTCTACACTACTATGCCTCCTCCTGTATCCATAGGATTTTGCAATCTAATTCCATGGTTCTTCTGGTCACCCTAGTGGTATTGTGACATTTAAAAAGTGGTTAAGAAAGCATAACAAAAAAACGCAGAAAATTTTATTCACCCCTGTACCTTCAGTTGTACACCACGGAGAGTTGCCTGGAGAAATGACAGTGGCACTGTGCTCTAGCAAATGCGAGTCCTGGCTTCTGAGCCAGATGTCACAAACATTTATACAGCTGTCAGAACCCTCTCAGCCTGTCATCAAGCCTGACCTTAAACCAGTTTAGTTCTTAAATGTTAGGGGGGAAAAAAGTGGAAAAAATTGTCAAAATTCCCAACAGGGTAAAGTTACACAGCTGCCTGAAATATTAAATGAAAGGACTGAACATCTGTTCGCTTGCTTTTCAAACTTTAATGGTTTGGAGAGATATTCTGTTGTCTTAGATCCTTAAGAACATCTGAGACCCATGCAGCTTCAGCACCTGTGAAAAATCCTCTCTCAAAACATGCAGACACTTCAAAGCTTATTGCTCCTGCTCTTTGCCAAACATATGTTGCCAAACACCACAACAAATTATTAATAATAATTAGGTCATACTTGACTTTTGTGCAGTGTATTTCCTTAGTGAACACCAAAATGCTGCTTAAACATCAACAAGCTTTTAATACTCGGAGTCAGAAATGACCATGAAATGGACCAAAGAAACCCCGGGAGAACTGGCTACTTGGAAGTAAGCAAAGTATTAGATTGATCTAGTTTTAGTTTGCCTTTGTTTTTCTTTTTTTTTTAGTTACTTTTTCCTTTTAATTTTAAAATATAAATTAAGAATTGCTTGCCACGATCAGGCATAGTGTATAATAAACTTGTTAACTTCCTGTCACAGGATACTATTGACATAGTTAAGGGAATTACAAGGGGGTACAGGAGGGAAGTATTAGACATTTATATGAATAAGAATAGCTTCTGCAGTTAAACTATGTTGTTCATATTTTTATCAGCCGTCAACCCCTGTGTTCCAGGACATAGGATGCAAAATAGAGAGTAGAGAAATCTGTATTATAAACATCATTGCAATTTTAAGGCTTGATGCTTGAACTGTGCTTCTAGGACCAGATATAAAGCACAAAGTTACACTTTGCATGTTTTTGCAAAACCAGACTTCAAGAGAAGGCAGAAAGTGAAAAGAAAAAAAAACTGGTCAAGATTTCTGTTTACATTTCTGTTCTCATTTCTAATGGGTTTCCACTGAAGGTAATTTTTCAACACTCCATAGGTTTTTCTTTGGTTCCCACAATTTACAGCCTTTGATGTTCTGAAATTTCAGATTTAATTCCACATCTGGAATATTAAGGTTTTGTTTAAAGATGATCTAAATATTGCTGATATTTCTATCCATATGTAACTTTGAAAAGAAAATACCTAAGCATATGCTGGCTATAAGTGAAGCTAGGCTGACTCTCTTGCCACTCATGCATTGCTAAGTGGTTTTAATGTTTTATAAGACAATTATTCAAATGAAAAGATGTATACCAGAAAAAGTAAACAGGTACAATTAATTATAATGGCAATGATAATAACAGCATTAATAATGCAAATCCATATAAGTCTTTTCAAATTATGTGAAAAATAAAGTGCAATTTCTAAAAAACCCTAAATCTATTAATAAATTTCCATTAAAACTTAAAACAATAGACTCAAAGCAAAACAGTGGAGGAGTAAAAAGGTATTGCACTTATAAAATAGTATTTTATTGGACCAAAGTCGCAGCATTTTCAAAACAAATACAAATAGAAGAAAGTTCAGGATTTGGGGACAGGAAGCTGTTAAAAATGAAAGAAATTATATGAATGAAAAGCAGAGTAGAAAATGTTACACAATACTAGGAATTCATTGTTTTCCACTGATGGAAATAAATTAATTGCTGGCTACTTATTCAAAGGAAGTAACATCACTAGTTTATGAAAGGAAAGCTAAATCATGAATAGAAGGCAGATTCAATCACCTTGCATTATTTTTGAATCATCACGTCTTGTATGCTCTTATACTGTCGCACACACACTTACTATGTTCAGAGTACTACAGAATGAAATTTTTTTTAAACTCTTATTTCCTACTTTGAACTAATTCAAAACCAAAAAGTCAGAAGGGACAGCTTAATAATAGAGTGTTAGGTACATACTGAGAAAATAATCCAGCAAAGATAAGAAGAAAATTGATTTAGGAAGACATCCATTCAGAGAGTAATCCCTTGCTGTCTGAAACCCGAGGCTTAGGTGCAGTAAATTTCAGATATTAGAAATATTTTGGCCTCATATATGTACACAGCTCTATGACTAGAGACAGGGTGCCCTAAATACAGATATGGTCTGTACAATAGCCATTTGTTGAGCTGTGCAGTTTTAGATGCCGTTCCACATTTAACACTTGTGATGGAAGACCTTTGTGATACTCATTCCAACAATGGCACCTTCAAGTCATATTTCTTCACCTGTCACAAAGTATTTATTTTTATCAGTAGCTTGTCATTCAAGTATATTTAAAAAAAAAAAAATGGAGAAATGGGCAGTGGCGGAGCCTCCATGTCAGCCATGAAGATAATGTCTCTCAATTTAATGCCACTATTTGATTATTATACATTCATAAATAATCAAACAACAGTTCAAAGACACCAGGCTTCAGAACAGAGAAAGGGGACAGAAAGCATAGGTGGTACTGAATTTTTCACTTAGTTTCACAAAAGAAGTCACCCTGTTAATAATCTGGCTTTCATTGCAGCCAGACACAGCACATTTTGAACTTGTCTTTCTCCCTGTCTGTGTCAACTTTGACATCTATAACAAAATTTGGCTAAAATAGATTGAAACAAGGTGAACAGGCTTAATGACATGGGAGATCTTGAAGTCTGAATCCTAAACCAATAAAACTAAAGTAATTTTAAATCCATTCCTCCTCTAATTTGTGTAAACATCAAGGCAGGAAACAGAAGCTGCTATAGGACAAATAACATTTGTCTTTCCATGTTATATTAATATATATATATATATGTATGTATGAAATTTCTAATGGGAACTGGAGCAGGGGGGAATTCTGGAAGAGAGCCCTGGGATGATGATAAAGTCAAACTTCTTTCTGATTTGCTGCTAACCATTCTGTAATGTAGCCTACATTTCTACATTTTCTACTCACAGAAACTCAAATCCATCATACATGTAATGTAAATATTTGATGCTGCTCACTCTTGTAATGAGGCAGTGGTGGGGTTTAACACAGGCAATGGTGATGGGCACCAGAGCTTCACAGCATCACTAGCAAAGCTCTGGAATGCTGGAGCTCGTATTGTACACCTTCACTTGTGTCCTCATGCTGCAGGGATATGGCTTGAGATTTTACATAGCTATACCTGCAGATGTTTCACTTCCATCTGTGTATATGTCTATATACCTCTGTCAGTTTTTCAAAGGTGTCTAAAAGGAAAGTTAGCAATATAAGTCAGAATTCTGCCATCAGTCTCAGAGGCATTTCATTGCATATTTAATATACAGCATCCTCATATTCTTCAGCTGAAGTAAAAATTTTGCTTTAACAGTGTCACATATTTCTTTAGGAGGCTGATGCTAAAGGCTTCTCTGAAAAGGAGTACACCCTCTACAAGTAATACATTTACTGCAAGTACATAAGATCAGCAAGTGTATACCAAAAAGAGGTTTCCTGATTTATTATGTATTGCAACTCCTGCTCCATTCTATGGGAAAAAAAAAATCAATTAATTTTATCTCTTTTCTCTGCATAGTGTGGCTTTGTTGTGCACATTGAGTATATGAAACCTTGTTTTATATTGCAAGTGATGATATAATTTCATTTTTTTAAGTTTTAATCTTTCTTCATTAAGGAGTGCTTGACTTGATCAATCATGTAGTGATCTAAGCCAAAACCTGTTGGTTTTAAGCCTTCTAACAAACTGCTGCCCAGTTCTGCCAGTCAAAGTTGGAAAATGCCATATTGCTAAACTGAGAGACATTATCTGACAAGAACATTGAACAGGAGTCTGTGAGTTTCTGCTTCTGCTGTGCCTGAGCTGTGCCTGCTGCCTTGCCTGAGCCTCAAAATCAGGCACTGCTCTGCCTTTTCGCACCTGAAAGTCCCAAATCAAGGGCTAAGGAAGCAGACCCCTGGAGAAGGCCATGGTGGTAGCTGGTGTTCTTCAATGCAGAGACTAGGATGGGCTGGGTGTCCATCAGCTGCTTCTGCTGCTGGCAGACATGCAAAAATGCAGATTTCACCTACCCCAGAGCAAGCCCTGGGTTGAGTGCAAGCGGTGACATATTTCTTCGACCCCCAAATTGTCACACTCCACAAAAGAGTTACAGAGGAGCGAATGGGAATGAGATAAGAAATTCACTCCTCTTTTGCAGTTCTGAGTTTGACATGCTAAATTCTGATAATGCTGTCCTAGGATGCCTACCTACTTTAGGACATTGCGTAGGAGCTATAGGTATCTAATTCAGAGATAATTGATGCTATGGTGATGAAAGCCACAATGTGCTGTTGGGCTTTTTTGGGGGGCGGTAGGTTGGTAGACTGCCTGTTTCTGAAGTAGCAAGTTGCAAGAACACCCCCATTAAGAAATTCTGTTCATCCTTCCTTTATAATTTCCCCTGACTTCACTGTCCCATCTGGCATCTTCCCTGCCTACATTTTCTTTCCATAGAAAATCCCAAAGTATCCCGAAACATCCTGAGATAGAGCAGGACGCCAGTATTTGTTCAGCACAACTCCCTAACAGTACAGTACAAGAGGCATTTACAGTGCTGTAAAACTCAACTAATGTGTTTAGTAAATCTCTTTCAGGAAAGGTTACAAAATGTGTGGCTTTTACCATTACAGGTGAAGCATGGCTGCTATTCATTTGACATTTTGGAGTGTGTTTTCTTAGATCCCAAAAGGTCTTATTGTAAAGTAATTATCTAAAACTCGTTCCCTTAGGAGACTTAAAAAATAACAGCTTCTCTGTTCATATGCTTCAATTTGCTCACATAGAATATTGACCCTTATGAAGCTTTTCTTGTTCTACTTCCTACTAGAAGGGCTCAAACATATATGTATATGTGTGTGTGTGTGTTTGTATGAGCATGATCTTTTCTCACCTCACAAAGGTGATGAGAAGGATTGTAAATGACTTTATTTCAATTTATTCTGAAATATAAACTTATGTGAATGCATTTGTATTTTCACTCTTTCCCAATACATCATAAAGTTGTAAGGGTTTCACAGCGATCACTCAGATTTTGTGTCTTTTTGGAAATGTCAGGGGCAAATAATAACATGCACTGCAGACTGAGCATGAATCTACTTGTGCAATTTTATATTCATGTTTGAATAATGTGGTAATCAACACAATTCTGAGAAACAAGCTTTGATCTTTATCGTTGCAATCAACAATATTCATACTAAAGCATAGTATTCTTAACAAAGTGTATCATGGGGCATTTTGCAATTCAAACACAATTAAAAGCGACATCAAATTAATGTTTTATTTTGATTTTAGATATGAGAGATCCAGCTCTCTAAATATGCAACAAAATTAAGAATATTAGAAAAAAAAATCCAAATTGTCCTCTCAGAGGGTGGGGTTTTCTGCAGCTTACAGATGATTGAGGTTCTCCCCAGGTTGTGAAATGAGGATGGAGTTCAGCTTATGAATTCTGAGGCTGCTGACACACCTCAGGGCCACCCCATTACCCTTACAGCACCAAACGGCTTTGTTATGTGGCTTCTCAATCAAAATAGAGTTTTCAGGGTCCATCAGCCCCACCTTGAAGACTGTGTGGTTACCCTGACAATAAGGGCTTTGCCTGATCGCAGAGGATGCTCAGGTGAGACTGAACATCACTGAATACCCTCTTCAAAAATCTTACATAAAAAGTATGAACGCAATCGGAATGAAAAGCTATTAAAGAGGACAAGAAAACGAATGCTTATTTACAAACTGAGTTTATTTATGCAGACAATCCCTGCAACACAATCACTGAAACACATAACAGCGTTGTATTCTGAGTACCATTGTAGTTTGAAATATTATACTGCTTTGTAAAAGTTTTTCTTGCTTCCTTAATTCACACAAACTTGGAGAAACTCACTTTCCTTAAGCCTATTATTTGATCCTGTTCTAACAGAAGGCCCAGCTGAAGTCTCTGCCCTTTGGATATCTATTTTATTTCTTAAAATGAGTTCATTTTTGTATAAAAATGAAGACTTCAAAGTATTACATATATATAATCTCAGATGAAAAAATTAAAGCAGACTGTACTGCTTTATCCTAGTTGATAAATTGCACATTATGATACGCTGTAACCCCCCCCACTAGTACTCCAAATATTATATACTGGTTTTGCATGACATCTCCTCTTGGGAAGCATGCTTTCTACTTGTGAGTTTAGTCACTGCTTCCAGTATAAGTTAAAGAAGATTAGAAGAATACTAGGAAAGAAGAGGAAAAAAAAATCGGAAGAAATGAATGGAATAAACTTACCAACAGGAATTTGCCCAGCAGACTCACACAAAACTTTTGCTGTGGGCCACTTCCTGGCATGAGGAGGTTGTTAGCCTAAATTAAGGAATGAAAAGCTTTTAAACATGTATCTCATATCACAGACTACCTGTTCCTGGGATCACTGACTTCAAATACTGGTAACAAACACTTTGAAAACTTTTTTTCTGACCTCTAGTTTTAAATTGTTTCCACCTTGGATTGATAGACTTATGCTTAGCATATTCAAATTTGTTCAGAAACAGTTAAATTCTTTCAGTGATAACTAAAATGTTTAAGGAACACATGTGTGTTTCTCTGGTCCTGGTCCATAAAAATATGTAATAAGGGAAGGTTTGGCACTGTTTAGTTCAATTATTCCATATTCCCACTGAAGCAGGACTTAAAATTCCACATGCAGTGAAAAGTAAGCCTAATGGAAGGAAAAGGGGCTTTGTTAGCTCATTAGGGGTAGAAGGGAAATGCAGTTCTCCAATACCTGAAAACTTTTCTTGGCAATTTATTTCTCTGCCCTGATTTACCCACAATTAAATTTATTAATGTGTCCAGAATGATGTGGTTCCTAGATAATGCTGTGGTAAAGACTATTTGGAAAACTTTCAGATCTTATGATGAAAGCGAAGAGGTTCCAAACTTTTTGTGTTTAAAATAGAAAATCTACTGTCTAGTGAATATACAGAAGGGTTAAATTCATTGCAACTCCAACCATAGCCATCCATGTTATCGCAACTATTCTGAATTTCTGCATGCCCTACATAATTTTTCCTTGTCCTCTTTAACAGCCTAGAAATGCTAACGGGTTTGGAGGATGGTGTAGAGCACATAAGATGACCTGTGTGTAAAGAATTTTGAGATCCAGCAATGTGGGCCTGCTATTATGTGTTATTCACTTAAGGGAATTATGCCTCTTTTGGAAGTATGGTAAAAATAGTTTCTACCTAAGTAATGAAAAAAATTATTGTAGAATAATATACTTTTTTTCTTTCTTTTGTGTCTTCTGTGTGTGCAGTAGGTAAACAACTGTTAGCAGACGTAGGTGAAAACCCAAATTTCAGCCCCTCAGGAGCTGGCATTCACTTAAAGAAGGCTAAATTTTTTCCATTACAATATACATGGGCTGTCACTTGATGGTGGTCAGTATGATTTTTTTTTTTCAAGAATCCTTTTTATTTGTATCTCTAACACACTGCATGCCTCAACAAGGTAGCAAAAAATTGAGAAAAGAATTTAGTATTACATCTCCAGGGGGTTGACACATTTTGAGCCTTACAAATGCAAATAATGCCAATTGCTGGTTGAGGCAGGATTAAATGATATTCTGCTTAAATTGATTCTAGCAACAGTGAAATTAGTATGCTGGAAAAAAATGGGAGAGGGGAGAAGAAAGTCTGGCATAATTTTGGTCAACAATTGGATTGTGGCAATGTTAACTCAAAAAACGTCTCTGGAGAGCTACAAAAGGCACATAGATTACTTGAGTAAGATCAAAACAGATAGGAAATGTTGCCTGTCAGTGCTATTTGGCTTCAGCAGTTCTACCAATATATAACTTAAATGATTATTTACTGTTGTACTGTCCCAAAGGTCTTTAGAAGATACATTTGTACAGTATAGTCATCATATCCATATTAAATCATGGGTGAAGATCTATTCAACTTCTTTTTCACCTTCAGCTGTTTGAGCCCAAACCATACAGACATGATTTAGAAATCCATCGGCTACTCCTTATATCACAGGGGTCAGACTAGTCCCTTGCTGGAATGAATAATAAAGACTTCAAAACCAGTCTAATTTTTCTCATTAACCCATTAGGCTATCCCTGCTGCATTTCCTCTTCCATTTTATATGTATTAAAATGTTGCAAAAACAACAAAAAAATGAATCCTGTTTGCATGATAAAGGGATTTTTCTTTTCTTCCGAATTCAATTTATTTGTTAAAAGAGCTAAAAAAATTGTATCAAACATTGCCCTTCCACCCCACTCTGTGGCCACCAAATAAAAATAAAGCATTTGCTTCTAGCACTCCTAAATGACGTTTGATGCTCCAGAGAGCCTTCAACGTTCATTATAGAGTCAACCAGAGCTTCATTAAATATCAGTCTAGCATGTGTATATGTGGTACTGAGTGCTGGCCTCAGGAGCTCCCTTAGGCAACATTCTATAGGTTTCTTTCATCTGTCATTTTGCTTTGACTTGGGGCAATTATCACTTTTATCATTGACAATAGAAAACTCATTCCTCTGTGTATTTCATTTTCATTATTCCTTGCCCTGTGAGGATGACTGACACACACAGATTCTTTTTCATCCTTTAAAATATTGTAATAAATCATTTTAAATTCTCGCCTTGGAGTGTTCTTTTATTAGCACTGGTGGATGAAATAAAATTAAAACTCTGTATTGGTGCTAAGATAACTTGCTGGGTTATTCTGGCCTAGTAGCAAAAGACAAGCTCTCACAGAATCACACAGAATGGGTAAGGTTTGAAGGGACCACAGTGGGTCATCTGGTCCAACCTCCCTGCTCAAGCTGGGTCATCCCTGAACACATGGCATAGCATTGTGTCCACACAGTTCTTGAGTATTGACAGTGAAGGAGACCCCACTTCTCTGGGCAATCTGTTCCAGTGCAGTCACTGACACAGTAAAGTTCTTCCTCATATTCAGATGGAACTTCCTGTGCATCAGTTTCTGGCCATTGCCTCTTGTCCTATTGCTTGGCATCACCGAGAGCCACTTCTCTGTGGACACCCCCTTGTCACAGGGGAGAAGCTTGCATGCCCTTATGAGATTGCGAGCTGTCCTGGCAGTGGTACATGCCTCCAGTAGGGTCTCCCATGCTAGCCAGGTCTCAACTGAAGGGTCAGACAAAGTGTGCCCATGGGCAGGATGGGCCCTCTAGCTCCACAGCAACCATCCTAGGAGAAGGACAACTCTAACTCCAAACACAGGCAGATGGAGCTTGCTTAGCCCTGTAAGGCCATCCATCTAAGAGAAGGATACTCTAACCAAACCTACATCCTGAGGACTTTGCTGCCACTGTCCAAGCTTGCTTGGCCCTAGCAGATGAACCTTAGGAGTAAAGGGTGGGGTCAGTTCTGTGCATGCTGCACCTCACCTAAAAAATCCATTGTGCAGGGTCTAGGGATCCTCCAAAATTTGCAAAACCCTGTGACGACAGGAGAGGGATGAAACAGCAGGTGACAAGGTGCACTGGAAGCTGCTGCCCCAACCCTCCATGCACGTGGTTCAGGACATTGGTCGCTC
>WBMV01006904.1:0-40823 GCA_013396655.1 Campylorhamphus procurvoides
CTTCTCCCCTGCGACAAGGGGATTTCCAAGGAGAAGAGAACATTCTGTAATCCCATGAAAATACTCATACGTGGAATTTAAAATAGTTTGGGTTGGAAGGGATTTTAAAGCTCATCTTGTTCTACTCCCTGCCGTGGGTAGGGACACATTCTACTAGACCATGTTGCCTTGGACACTTCCAGGGATGGGGCAGCCACAGCTTCTCTGGGAAACCTGTGCCAGGGCCTGCCCACCCTCCCAGGGAACAATTTCTTCCTGGTATCTTATCCAAACCTAGTCTCTGTCAGTGTGAAGCCATTCCCCCTTGTCCTGTCCTTCCAGTTGCCAATGAACAGTTGCCTCTCCACCTTTCTTGTAGCCCCTTCAGACACTGGAAGGTGCCCTGAGGTCTCCACACAATCTTCTCTTCTCCAGAATGAACATTCCCAGCCCTCCCATTGTGTCTCCACAGGTGAGCTGCTCCAGTCCCTTTTATCAATTTCATGGCCTCTTCTGGACTCTCTCCAACAGGTCTATGTCCTTCCTGTGTTGGGGGCACCAGAGCTGGATGCAGCACTATAGATGGGGTCTCATGAGAGCAGAGCAGAGGGGAAGAATCCCCTCCCTCAACTGCTGCCCATCCTGGTTTTGATGCAGAAGATACATGCAGGAGACATGGGTTTGCCTATTTTCTGAGGACACTAAAAGAACTGTAGCATCCTTCCTGACTTCAGTGCTGACCAGTTCCATGGTTTTTTATGGTGCTGCTCCTTATGCAAATACTTTTTAATAAGAGTCTGTCTTGGAGCACTGTGCAGGCTGGATTCAAAGTGAGGTTCAGAGCCAGGAAACTTTACATAGATGCAGCCCTCGAAAAGAGCTCTCCTTCATGCTACCATACAAGTACCAAAATATCACAAAAATTTAATCCTTTAGCCATGAGACTCTGGGTCAAGCATCTTCTAAGACTCAAGTAGTATAATGAATTGTGGGCAAAGCTGTGGTTCTTTTATGTGTTCCTTGCACATGAAAATGGATTCATTAAGCCAATAGCTTTGGAATTAAGTTTATGGTCATCTTTTATAGATAATGCATGTAATTCACAGGAGTTCTGTTTAATTAAATATTACAGTGGAGCAAAGTTACTGCCCTATAAATCTTAGTTCCATTGAAATAACATGAAATGTCATTACATTAATCTGTATCTAGAGTTCATAAAGGACAAAATTTTACACTTTCAAGGTCACAGGTATACAAAGGGAGCTAAAAAGCCATTTATTAATTTTCCAACATGAATTAATTAAGCGCAGGTTACATATTAATACATTTGAGTAAGTAGGAGCAAATATTTAGCTGTTATTTAGCCATAATAGCCTGTTTCCAAATTCAGTTTTTCCAATGAAGGTCTTTACTAGAGTGAATCCACCAGTGCTGGCACCTTTTGAACCTGCCAGAACAACGAAGTTATGAACCACTAATTAGCAAAGCAGCTCTGCCAGGTTGTGATATTTCAAATGAAATCAGAGTTGCTTGTGGCTTTTTGCAGCACCCTGAGCATCCCCATCCCTGGTGTGTGGATTGAAAATGGATAACACTCCAAAATTCAGTGCTGGAATAACACAGCCCTGTCTCTTGACTCCCTCTTAGGGACTCACATTTCTGCAACTAGAAACAGGGAATGTGAGGTCCAGGATGAAAGATTTTGTCTTTTGCTTAAGGGGATTAGTCAGTGGAGCAACAAGGAGCACCTTGGTCTGGCAGGAGTATTTTAGATGTGTATTTTAATCCATTTTAGAAATGTTGCTCTGGTATTGCTCTCTTGCTGAAAGATCTCTTTGGGAATAAACCAGACAGGAACAATCTTATGCTGGATTGAGTATTTCCATGGAGCACATTATCCCTATAACAGCATTCCTCTCACGTAGAACAGAACTGTCACTAATATTAGGTCCTAGTAGTTCTGGGACTCTGATGGGGTATAAATGCATTAGAAAGCAGAATTTCTAATTTCTCTAGAATGCCTTATGAAGTTGCTTGGCCAGGATAAACAATTATTACCAACAGTTGAAATATTCTATTATTTTTACTGAGGTGGTGAATGAGGAACTATCTCAACTGTTTTCAGGAGGTCATTTTGCATTGACCATGAAGACAAACATAAGAAAGCTGGATGGATAGCATGTAAACCCACAAGTTTTTAAAGCATTTTAAAAATGTATTAACATCCCATGGGATTTTCTCTACCTGTTTAATGAGGTACAGGAACAGAAACACAGAAACAATACACATAGCAGGGGACATCAGTAGCACAAATAGCTGTCCAGGAGGAAAAAAGGAATGTAGTTCCTTCATTAAATCTTGAGAGTTAAGGTAAAGCTTGTCGTATTTTTCAAGTGAACAAACATAATAAGCTTTGTGATCCCCTGCATATTTTCAACCAAACAAAGATACATTATCAATATTACAACATGAATAAATTCAATAAACTCATTTCAACAAGGATATTCAGGCTCCTGGAGATGCTTTGCTGCCTCCCAACCTTCAGATATATTTAAGGAGCATTTTGTTTTGCTTTGTTTTGTTTTTGAAAGATTTACTGTTTATCCCTAAAAATTTTGGTGTTTTAGTATGTTGATTGAATGATCATTTCAGGCTGAGATAGAAGTAGTAATTTCTAATGTTGGTGACATTCCTATTTCACTCTTTACTCAATGCTCCATGATTATTTAACCTTTTGCTCTCTCTCAGAGACCGTGTCCTTCATATAAAAGGAAAAAAAAATCACCTACAATTTCCCTGTCCATTTACGATAATTCCCTACAGTACAAAAATGTTCACCTGCAACTTCCCAGTCCATTTAAGATAATTCCTTACAGTATATGCTTATTATTGCTTTACGTAGTTGTACTTTATATCGTAGTTCCATTGTTTCTTTCAGATCACAAAATGAAGCTTGGCGTGTGAGAACAGTCTGGGCATATTGGTGTTTGTATTTCAGTCACCTGTAAAGGAGTTTCAGTGGTCAGGATATGCTCAAGCAACTGCCCATTCCCAAAAGATTTTACAGCCTGAGCTGCAGTGAAAGACTGCAGAGTGGATTAAATGGTGACATAATAGGGGAATTGGGAGGAATGTCGCTGCAGGCAGATGATCCTATACGGATGCACAGGGAGCTTTCACTGGCTCTTTGCAGCTCTGTAACTGCTGGCAGCTGCAGGTGCCTGTTTGATGCATTATTTGCTGTACACTGTGTAGTTCTGCAATACCTCCCTAAGAAGGAAAACTTCACCTGAGCCCACCTGTAAGACAGAAAAGACAGAGAATTATTCAGCAGTTTATTTTCTTTGTATCTTGCCCTTTGCACTTATTAGCACTCTCCAGAGTAGGTGTTTTGACATGTACAGCTGATTCATTTGCTTGAAAATACTTCAACTACATTGTGACTCATAAGACAAATGTAATCACAAAATGGTCTGGGATGGAAGGGATTTTAAAGCTCATCTTGTTTCACCCTCTGCCATGGGCAGGGACACCTTCCACTAGCCCTGATTGCTGCAACCTGGCCTTGGACACTTCCAGGTTGGGGCAGTCACAGCTTCTCTGGGCAACCTGTGCCAGGGCCTGCCCACCCTCACAGGGGTCTCACACAGTTTCTCTCCAGGTTTTCTGCAGGCTTCCCCCAGGGACTGGAAGTCCCAGTTAGGTCACCCCAAATCTTCTCTTCTCCAGGCTGGACAATCCCAGCTCTCCCAGCCTTTCCTCCCAGCAGAGCTGCTCCATCCCTCTGACCATCCTGGTGCCTCCTCTGGACTCTCTCCAGCAGCTCCATGTCCTTGCTGTGCTGGTGCCCAGGGCTTGAGGCAGCTTTGCAGGTGGGGTCTCACCTGAGGGGGCAGCTCAAAACTGCAGAGAACTGAAATTCTACCAGTTTTCTACACCTGACACCCAATTCCAATCTATTGCAATAAGAAGCCCAAAGAACTGATAGAATTTAGAATATATTTTGGGGTGATGGCAGGACTTTGGAGGTTGCTAATGTAAAAGTATAAAGATGTCATTCAGCGTGTTCTGCTGCTTCTTACTTGGCTGGATTGGTTGTTTGTGATACAGTGATTATCTTTTAATTACCTTCAGAGTGGTAATCAAAACAATCCGATTTATCCCATGATCACACAAGGATAGCAAAGAACTATTAATTTGATTCCAAAGCAAAACAGGCTACTAGTGTATACCAGAACAATGTTGCTGGGTTTGATTACGGCTTTAATTGCAGTTAGTTAAGTTAAACTTTTTTCCTCTGAGCTTGAATTTAAAACTCACTCCACTCCCTTTCCAAGCTATATAAAAATGCTTACACTCAATCCAATATCATAATTCATACAGATTTCTATGTAAACAATATTTTAACTTCTCTGCTAATGAAACATGCTCAAGTGAGATGGTGGAACTCCTCTTTCTTACTCAACAGATGTGGCATTGACACATGCAGTTTCACTGAAACTGCCAACAAGCCCATTTCAGTAAGGACAGACTGACAGCAAACACAAGTGTTATCCTCTGTCCATTAACTCCTTGATATTTGCAATTGCAGTTTGTGGAGGGTCTGCCTCCCAAATCCAAAGATCAGTTATTCTTTACTAAAGAAGAGAAGATAAATCTAAATATTTGGCACTGAGGAATATGAATAACCAATGTCTGTCTCATCATTTGAAAACATTTCCAGATGTTTCTTCCTGATTGCAGCAGCTCTATTTTGAGGAAGAACGGGACAAGTTCCTTTGTCTATAGTGACAGCAACAAAGCTCACAGCTGATATAGCAGCCACTCTAAATTTCAAGTAACCCACCCAGATCAGAAGTCCCTTGTCAGAAAAATCTTCACTCATCATCAGGGGGAAGTACAGAGGATTAAATAAATTAAATGCTTTACACTGCTGTGCAGATTGTGAGTATTATATGTGTTCAGTTTTAATAAATATTTTTAATTCAAGAGATTTTACTATTAAGTGTGTTTTCATGGATTTAACTCACTAAGATTCTCTGTCTTATATTTGTATTTTAGAACAAAAAAGAAGAGACAGTAACATGGGTACAACCCAAATGCCTGGATCTACTGAATCACTGAGGTTGGAAAAGCCCTCCCAGCCCATGGAGCCCACCGTGTTCCCAATGCCCATCTTGTCCCCCAGCCCAGAGCACTGAGTGCCACAGCCAGTCCTGCCTTGGACACCTTCAGAGAGAAACTTCTTCTCTAGTCCATATTACTTTAAAAGAGTGAGCCAGGCTCTGGGTAAAGAGCTTTCCCACCAGCTGTACATTAAGTATGAAGAGTAAATGAAATATACTATATAAATTTATATGGGCTATGTTGTAATATATATTTATATAGTGTATATATATAAAATGTACCATATCTAGACTCTGCTGGGTGACACAGCAAATCCCATGCACAGTAACAGGGGATTGTATCCAGTCTTCTCACACTTTCACCCACAATTTATACCAACTACCTTGACTTCTAAAATGTAATGGAAAGTTCCTATGAGAAGCCAGAGGACTGGTCTGTGATACCGGGATTTAAGAAGCAGAAAATAAGAAAGGAGAGGTGAAAAGAAAAACACCAAAGGGAGTGGGTATTTCATACAGATGTATGCAGAGTTCCCAGGCATCCTGTTGGGATAGCTAGTGGAATTTCAAATTTGTGTTCATGGATAGAATAGGTGAGAGAAGTTTTGAACAGGTTTCTGGAAAGACATGCTTCTGTCTCCCTTAAAGACATAATCTGATTTCCCTCAACAGAATGGTGTTCTTGTTCTGAGCAATAAATGTTATGGAAATCAAAGTAGAGTAGTATCCTGAAATGTTTCAGAGGCAGGAAATGGACTAGGAAACTGGGATGAAACCGCTGAATCTAAGGAAAAGTTGTATTCAATGCCAGCTAGTGAAATTTCATTAATAAAAAATAACAGGAACAATCAGAAATGATGACACTCAAAACATTTCTTAAACATCTACATTTAAATGAAAGCTGCTCTTAATTTACTTTTAAGGTCATACATCTTACTGTGGTAAGTCTGATGTCAACTTTTTTGTTTAAAATGAGGAAACAAAGCCTCCCACCTATCTTACAAACTATATTAATGCAATATTTTTATTCACAGTCATAAATGGGGAATCTTTGCCAATTTACCAGCTCTTCCTGGTACTATTCTATTGAAGCAATTGAAAATTATTTAACACTTTAAGTTATGCAAAATTTCAGTTAACAAAAACTCTTTCCCTTTGGGAAAAAACAGTCCTATTCTTATGGCTATTTATAACATATGACTGGCTACGATATTTTGCCCTGGATTACTGAAACTAAGAAAAAAAAAGTAAGCAATTACACTTTTGTGATTAATTTTCCAGATACTTTTTATCATGCTAATAAAACAATGACATTTGCAAAATTATGACAAAAAACAGAAAACACTTCAAATACTTTCTATATGAAGATGACCCCTTTGTGGCTATCCTAATTTCAATCTATCTATTTATCTATCCTCATGTATTTTTATGTCTTAATTGTGTCTACTGCACTGGTTCCCCATGGCAGCTGCATGTATAAGCAACTCTATCTCATTTCAGAGCAAAACTGAAGTTTTTCACCTAAAGCTGAACATTAAAATAGTTCGATGAAAGGTGGAAATCCCCTTTAATCACTGCAAGCTCTTCCACAAATAGGGAATTATTAAATCTTAGTTGATTCAGCTATTGTGTTGTCTAACGTGATTCTAATCACTTGTTGCAAATGATGAGGCAAACCAATGAGTTCCCAATAGTAGCACCTCTGTCGTTCCTGCTGCGTTCCAGTTCTTGGGAGTGTCATCCCTCTGAATGGGGGAACTAAAGAACTGTAAAAGTTTATTTGAAAAGATTCCATGCCAGCTCTCTTGGCAGATGGAAAAACTAAGATGCTTGTAAAGCAAAATAGGAATTTTTGTATTTCCACACGTTCAGTGATAAACTCAGGCATAAATTTTCAGCTGTATATATTGGTTTTATGCATGATTTTTACTGTACATGTTTCATATGAAAGGCACTTCCAAACCATTTTGGAAGTGTCTTGCATTCCTCCAGCATCATCTTGTTCTTTTTGGCTCTTTAACATATTTTATTTATCTTAACCTCTAGCACTGTCCTTTTCATTGTCCACCTTTATATTTTTTTACCATATGTTTTTACACTGGCCTGAATTTACTCTTTAATCTCTCTAATTAGAAAATATTTAAGAAATCTTCTTCCTTAAGAAATCTTCTAATTAAGATTGCTTTTAATCTTCACCTTTGGTCCAGATATTTTAGACTTGTCTTTCCAGTGTTATATTTTTCATCTCCTTTAGATCATTTTCTGTGGTTTTACTATATTCACTGCCAAATGAAATGCCTTCATTTATCTTTCAACACTTTGTTGAATCCTCTCTGTCTTCCTTACATTGATATTTCTCACCACCTTCTAAAAGAAAATCAGATGAAATTCCATCATCCTTTTCTTCTATTTGTTTCCTTTGAGTCCAAAAGCAAACTTAACACAATTATGGTAATTAAAATTTTGAATTTTAATTGCTAACAGTATATGGTTTGATTGATTTATTTCTAAGATCAAAGATTTAGAAGCAATAAATTTTCATTCTTGTGTGGCAAATTAGTTGTATTAATGCTCAACAAAAAAAGGTTGATATAATTAAAGACAGAATAAGCCATATACACGTGTGTGATTTGCAGAGCCCTGACAGTCACTAACAAGTAGGTAAATGATTAAATACAAACTCTGGAAGACAATTTTGAAGAAATGTTTCCAGAAGTTTGTACAAGATTGTTGGGAGAATAGTTTGAAGTTTCTTTCATTCTAAATCCCTCTGGATTAACCACTCCTACCAACCACAGGTAAAAGATATTTAACAGTTGTATTTTAACAGCCCACAGATATCCTGCTTTAACTTCTGAGGTGATTTTGCTGTCCCTGTTGAAAGCCTTGTCTCCATCCATACAACCTACACCCCAGGAAAAATTTCATTTCTTGTTTCACAAAAGGAAGATCTTATCTACATCATGGATATATTTCTTCTGCTACGCTTTTTTGCTCATTTTTTGAGAGGCAGAGTAGGACACAGAGGATTGGAACTTTCTCCTTCAATCACAGAATGGGTCAGGTTGGTNCTCCCTGATGCCCTCCAGGGCTCGCTGCTGGTCAGGGACAGCTCCTTGTCCACCAGACCCTTCTCCCAGAGCTGATTTCCAGCAACTCTCCAAACTCTTCTCTGAGTTTATTTACCTAATTATTTTGGGGTTTTTTAGAGAAAAAATGATGGTATATAAAGCATTTGTAAATGTATAAACCTTTCTGATAATAATACTGATGAGATGGAAAGAAGTGACATGCAAAGGCACAGCAAAGTCAGAGCTAAAGAAAAAACCCAAGAGGCTTCCTGGAGGATGCTCAGAATGCCCTAAAAAATTTGTTCTATAGTATTCTCACTTTTTGGTAATTTTGAGCCCTCATTGATGATTCATCAATTTCAATGGAAACAGAATCATGATCTCTAGGGAAATTTAGATACACCTTCAATAAGATTTCAGTAATATTGATTCTGAACCCAACGATATATTAAAATGTTAAGCCATGCTGGAAGAGATTATTTACATTAAAGTATTAAGATTTTACATTTCATTTTACCAGCATATAATCAGCACCATGTTATCACCATATTATTCAGTCATCCAGTAAGACTACATCCTTCAGGAAATCTTGCTATTCTATGGGGGTTTCTTTAGTCTAAGGAATTTTCTTTTATCACCAATCCATCCAACAAATCAATAATATACTGCAGAATGTCAGGCCTGATGTTGTTACCTGGGGCAGCACTACTAACTGCTTCCCACTCTCAGAAAATTTATCTGCAGTTTCCAGGAAAGTGTGTCTTTTAAAGCAGGTCACCAGCCTGGTATGTTATATTGAGATAACTCAATGCAAGTCACATAATTACATCATGTAACTTTACATCATTTGACATGGCTGAGGCAACCTAACATAAAACATCTCGGAAGAAAGCACCAGCTGGAAAATTTAAACATTGTTTGGTGTTTTGTTTGTTGTATGTTTTTTCCTTAAAGGAATGGGAGGGGAAAAAAGACCCCCACAACAATTTTTTCAACCTATCTTTGAAGGGTAAAAAAAAAAAAAAGAAAGAAAAATGCGACTTGCTTAAAATACTGATTTTTATATATATAACTAACACACTGATTTAACAGTGTCCTCACTGAAACATGAATCTAAAAGCTGCTTGGGAGGTGGCCTGATGCCATGATCAGTCAGACCTCAGCAAACTGCCAGAACTGTATTTTATAGGAGCAGATGTGAATTCCTGCATCTGACGGACCCTGTGGATGTGCTGCCGTCCCTGCGTGCAAGGCTGCTGCCTTCCAGGACGCGTGCAGCTCCCTCTGGAATTAATTTCTTAAGAAATGAGTTAAAAGAGATTTCAGCACTAAAGAAAGAGACATTTTGGTAGCTACATGGACTTTTATCATCATAAAATTAGCAATGATGTTCTGATACAATGAATGCCATGTTGTAATTCTCTTTACTGTAGTTTCCTGTCTAACAACAGGATAAGAACTATGGGATTGATTTCTATATAGTTTGGCCCATCGACAGTTCTCCTCTTTGCGATTTCTTTAGTTTGCAAAACTACGAGATTTTCCAGGGGCTAAGTTTTCAAAAGACAAAAAAAAATTAAGGAGTTTATTTTCAGTTATTCACAAAACAAGGAATTCAGCATTCTGCATGAAAAACTAATTTAATGGAGGCAATGAATATTGTCACTGTGCAGAGAAAGGTGATATAGAAGTGAAGCTGAGACTGAGATGAGAAAATGTAATGTGACTACAAAGTGAGTTTGTAATAATAACCACACTCAGCTGAAGGTGAACCACAAGCTGCCATGGACATTCCCACAAGGCAGCTGGCATAGGGGATTGACTGCTACAATTCATTGTCAAGGTGCATTGATGTGGGTTATCAGAACTGACAAGGAACACCAGCAGCAAGAAGAGAATCAAGACAGAGAATTAAAACAAAGTACATTTATAGTCCATCCAGAAGTCTTACATCGAGATAAGGATACCAGGTGGAAAGTGAGTAAGAAGAGCTTCAGAAGCTGAAAACTCTGTCTAAAGCTGAAGGGAACAGACCAGCTTGTTTGGTTTTTGGTCTCATGTTTGTTATAGCAATACAGGTATCTCTCTACTTAGTCTGAAAACAATGCCATTGCTTCTTTTACATCTTAGTCTTTGGTTTCATAAATAGTAGGTTAAAATATGATTAGACCTCTTCAATATTTTCTTCAATATAGTTATATTCTAATGAAAGATAATCAAAGGCCTCAGGAAAAGCTTCTGGAGCTGAATTAGAGACTTCATCATCAAGTCAGGGCTGTTCAGCCTCCAGAGGACACACTGAGACGCTGAGAGGGATGTGTGTCTTCCCCATGTGTGTCAGTGCCTGCAGGGAGGGGCAGAGCATGGACCAGGCTCTGCTTGGTGGGCCCAGCCATGGCACAAGAGGAACAGGCAGGAACTGATGCCCAGCAAGTTCCACCTGGACATGGGGAAGAACCTCTTTGCTGGGCAGTGACGCATCACTGACCAGAGACCAGAGAGGGTGTGGAGTCTCCTCCCTGGAGATATTCCAGACCCCTCTGGACACAATGCTGTGCCAAGTGCTCTGTGATGTCTCTGCTGGAGCAGGGAGGTGGGACCAGATGAGCCATTGTGGTCCCTTCCAGTCTGGCCCATTCTGGGATTCTGTGATCAATGTGCAATCTGCTCTTGTTTGGGTTAGTGAGTGGCAAGGGGTGATGAGTAGAGGAGGCAACATGACAGGGTCAGAAAATCAGTCTGCAGGTAGAGGGAAGAAAGCTGATGGTGTTGTGAAGAAAGGAGGGTGGATGATAACAATCAAATAAATTCCAGCAAAACAGGACCATCAGCTACTGGCATTCAGATACGCACTGGCCAAACTGGGTCTGTAGGCCTGATTTTTCTTCAGTTTCCAGGAGTAAAAAAGCCAGGTTTAACAACTGGAGCTTGGACACAAGGACACAATATCACATTTTCTCTGGGGAAGCAGTCAGTTGCCCTTGAGACAAATGGGGAAGTAAGTAGTGATCCTGAACTGGCACAGAAAGCCTGTCGGGCACAGCCAGTACCCTTTGTGTACTCTTTGACAGCCAAGAAATGTGTATCTGAACAGTATTGGTATTCCAATGCAATGGGATTTTTTGATCCAACATCTTCTTGATGTACTGGGAGACAAGACAATATGTCTCTACAGGTGGAAATGGAGTCACTCTCAACAACGGCTTGGAAATTAATAGTCAATTATTTTTTCCAGTGTCTCCCAAATGCTTATGGGTGTAGTTGTTTGGTTAAGGCCTTATCCTGGTAACCAAGTCATAACTAAGGAAGTATTCTATCCTATTCTTTATGTAAGCAAAAGGGGAGGGAGCCAGAGGTCAGTCCTTCTTCCGGCTATGTTGGAGAGCAGAGGAGATCCCTGCGGTCTCTCCTTGTATTGGGAATAGGCCATGGATGAGGGTCTGCTGCTCGGCCAGCCTGGTTGGGGAGGAGGCATCTTGAGACACATGGACAGCAGCTGTTTCGGTGAGAGGGAAGTGAAAACTTGTCTTCTTTCTCTTTTCTGTATATATATATATATGTATATATGTGTAAATATATATAAACTGTTTCAGTTCGGCTGAAATTCAGTTTGCAGGTATTTTTTTCCCCTTCCCTCCTTTCCATGTGGCTGAGAGGGCCCTTTGGGGCCTTTGTTGTGGGCCCTTTGGCACTTCGTGTTTGGCCAAGGTCAACCGGTCACAGTGGGAGTAGTGATAATTGCTACCTAATTGCTGATGTTCCAGATTGAAAATCTCTAAAATATCAAATTATAGAATTACAGAATGGTTTGAGTTGGAAGGGACATTTAAGTTCATCCAGTCCCACCCCCTGCCATGGGCAGGGACACCTTCCACTAGACCACGATGCTCCAAACTGGCCTTGGACACTCCCAGGGATGGGGCAGCCACAGCTTCTCTGGGAAACCTGTGCCAGGGCCTGCCCACCCTCACAGGGAGGAATTTCTTTCCAATATCCTATCTATCCCTGCCCTCTGTCAGTGTGAAGCCATTCCCCCTTGTCCTGTCCCTCCAGCCCCTTGTCAATTGTCTCTCTCCATCTTCCTTGCAGGTTCCCTTCAGGCACTGCAAGGCCACAATGAGGTCACCCCAAAGCTTCTCTTCTCCAGGCAGGACAATCCCAGCTCTCCCAGCCTTTCCTCCCAGCAGAGCTGCTCCATCCCTCTGACCATCCTGGTGCCTCCTCTGGACTCTCTCCAGCAGCTCCATGTCCTTGCTGTGCTGGCCCCCAGGGCTGGAGGCAGCTCTGCAGGTGGGGTCTCACCTGAGGGACAGAGGGGCAGAATCCCCCTCGTCCTGCTTTTGTTTGGTCAGGCCACCGGAGAGCTGTGAGAGCAGCTACAGCATTTCCCCAGTGATAGAACCAGAAACTAACAAGGCCCCAGGAAAAGCCTGGGTAGCAGCTGCAAGTGTGGAATGTGATAAGATGCATCTTCCATAATGTGGGACTAATTAATGAAAAAGTCATTACTGGATGCACAACTGGGAAAGATTCTTGTCAAATTCAGCAGGGATTGGAGCAGATTCAAAAACCACTCAAGCTTAGTGTGTTGAACTCTGAGTTTGAGGTCAGGGTGGTTTAGCAGTGAGGGGAGGAATGCACTGCAGAAAGGGAACTGCTCCACAATGCATCCCAAAAAAACAATTTTAGGATAAACCTGCATGTTTGTCTGCATGGCTGGACATTATGACTGTCACCTACATGATTCTAGACTCAGTTATAGGGGTATTTTTCCAAATGCCAAAAATGTTTTGGAGAGTGAGAGATCTTGCTTGCAAATATTTCAGCAGATGAGATGCACAGTGGCAGGGTTGAAAGAGCAAAATGATACATCTTGTTTTCTCTCAGTTCCATTAAGAAATGTTAAAGAAATTCAGAGGTCTAGTTCCTTGAATCATTCTGCATATCAAAATTCAAAGTTAATTATTTACCATGAAAGAAATACATAGCAGAAGACTTTTTCAAGGGAAATGAATGAAAAATCTTTCTTTGTAATGTACTATTTTCAGAGTGCAAAGTAGTTTTCATTAGTTCAGAAAACAGTTTGCATTGCATTCTCACTTAATAAATGTTAAATTAAATTGAATAGTGTGTGTTTATATCTGTAATCTATGTTCAAATTATTTTCCATGCAAGTTGTTATGTTTTGCAAAAAGAAGGCAAACTTGAAATATCTTTAACAACTACAGGCCTAAATTTGTGTTTCTTAATCAATACAGGAGCTGCAGTTAGAAGGAACCTTTGAAAACAATGTTTTCCATATTGAAGAAATTTTCCAGCCTTTTTTCTTTGTACACTTTAAACAATTTTTTTCTTAATAATTCAAATGTGTTGTAGAGTCAATGCTCACTCTCTTGACAGGAATCAAAACAAGCACAGCTGGTTCATAGCTGAGCCTCACCTCTTTCTGAGGGCATATATTTTTCATTTGCTGTTTGGAATAATCCCCTTCATGTAAATGGATATTTCTGTCATGGAGGATCAACCATTGATGTCAACTACATGCAAGTTTGTTGTGACAAGGTTTCCAGCCCCTGTGACAGGTAGCAAACTTTCAAGGATCTACAGTGATGTCTTGACTGTACCTTTCTTTTTTTTTTAGTTACGAAGGGAGAGTACAAATGTGTATTGCAGCCTCATGTTTCAAAAAGGCGCTTTTTCCCTTTTTATCCTGAATACAAAAACACTGTCATTAAAAATGTAAAGGAAGAAAATGAAAGGAAATGCTTTTGTGGCAACCTGGTGTAGTAAGAGTCTTCCAGTTAAGGAACTGCCAAAATACATGAGATTAAAGCACATGACTCTTGACACAACTTGTCATTAAAAATATATGCGGATAGTAGGAGTACATGTCAGAACGTTAACAGGTTTGATACATGCAACTTCTTTAAGAAGTCCCAGAACACTTGTCAAATATTCATTTAATCTTTCTTTTGATTTCAATTGAAAGACTTTCCTATTGTTCTGAGGAAAAAAAAACGGAGAGAGTAAACCCCATTTTTAGAAAAAGACTTCAGAAGCAAAAGAAGATTTGACTAATTATGGTGCAATAAGGAAAGAAAAGAGGAATGAGCCAAGAAGGCGTCTGGTAATGGAGGCTGGACACGTATCTTTCTAAATTATGATGAGCTGAATCAGGCCCAGAGTGAACCTTAAGCTTTGTCTTGCTTAGAAAACACAAAATAATGAAAAGCAAATTTTAACCTAATGAAAAGTGAAATGAAATGGACATGATCAAAAGTCTCAAGGAGCAACAAGAATTACCTGGGACCCAGAGGTGCTCTGGTACACACTGCAAGCCCATTATGCACAGACAGCATCAAGGAACCATCAGCTGAGATTTGCAGAGCTGAAAATGCCCAGTTTGCCACAGCTCAGTAACTGGATCTTCTCCTAATAAGGCAGGAAGATGGCTGGGAAAAAAAGTATCTGGGAATAGCACACTGAGACATTTCATGCTCTGTAAATTGTTATTTGAAAGTATAAATTTTGGGTTAAATAACATTAGTATTATTGTGTTACCCCATATTTATACCAATAAGAGGGTTCATAAAGGGGTGTGGTTTCTGGACTTGCCAATTGTCCTAAATACAGTGAGTCCCATTTTTCTTACTAGATTTGTCAGTGTCTGGTTTTTGAGATCACCTCATGGAAAGCCATTGCTGGGGCTATAACACACCATACTCCTCTGAGCAGCAGCTATGTTAAAAGTGACATATTTATTTATTTAAAATATTTATTTGAAATAAAACTTATCTCTGAGAGCCTTGAAAAATCAAATCTCTCAGTGACTACGATAATTTTTATTGCGTCCCACTCCAAGAAAGGGAGCAGAATTCATGGAGCAGTCAGGGAGAGAATTTATGTATCATAAGCAGGAATACCCCAGCTCTAAGATACCAGAAAACGACTCAAAAAAAATAAAATTGAAGGTATCAAGAGGAAAAATTCCGTAACATTTCTATAATGACACAAAGATCCTTTTTTAGGGGAATAACTCCTGATCAGTACAGGAAACACAAGAAAGAATTCGAATAGGCATTTGGATTTTCCTAATGGTATTCTATATTTGCTAACATAAGATAAACATGATTATCATACAGTGTAACTTTTGTTATCAAGCATTATGAAATTACTGACTCATTTGTTATGTAAATAAGTATTATTAGTTTTATTTATTAAATATTTACATAGCTAATGAAATGACTGTGAAAACATTGTCTTAAGGCAGTTAAAAGCTATGTCACATTTAGCAAAACTGTGAGCATGAATATTTATTCCTGAGCAACAGAAAGAATAACCAACTTCTTATGAACATAAAATAATAAAGCAAATAGTGAAGAACATTGATAATCAATAATCGTTCTGGGATTAATTTATGTAAAACTGCCCTTTTCACCTTCTGTTTCCAGTACATTTTGAACTTAATCCATTAAGTTCAGTCCATTAATCAACATCAGAGTGTTTGGCAAAAGGGAGAGTTCATAAAAATGTATGGCAAACAACCTAAGATCTTTTATAATACAGCAGCTTATGGGAAGAAGCAGAATATGTAAAATAATTAATTAAATACAAGTCCTAATCAGAAGCTTAAAGGTCCTTTCTAACAGCACAGAAAACCTTCAAGGACTGAGGACACTCTTTTCTTCATCAAGGTGCAGAAGAGATGCTGAAGAAAAGTATTTCCCCAATATTTTGAAGATGAGATGACAAAACACCAGGATTATCACTCCCAGTTTTACTCTCCAGAGCTGTGTATGGTGACTTGGACATGTATCAATGTGGGGAAGCAGAGCAATGTGACAAAGTCACTCTCATCCCCTGAGAGGTCAATGTTTCAGATGAACTCACAGCTGTTGAGTGTGCTCAGACCTACAGATACTAAAGGTCTATTGTGTCCTGAACACTCCAAGGGCTGACTGACCTTCAGAAAATATACACTGACCAACTTGGCCACAATTTCATAGAACTTTGATTTTTAATCAATTATCCAAAGATAATACTCTGAGGAATTAAGACTCAGTGCAAGCGTGGGCCTTTATGGTATGTTTGTTTTAGTAGCAACAGGTTTTTACATTCTTTCAAATATGATTTGATAGTAATGGACAAACCCTTTGTGTTTTCCTATTTATTTTTATACACTAATTTCTTTGCAATGCAACATGCCATATAATGTTCATAAAAATGTAACATACTCCAACATCCTGGAGTAACATCTTGGCTTATTAATTGCAAACTGCACTGATTGGAAGGCAGTATTTTTATCTCTAAATTGTACATTTTACTTACTTTCTCCATTTGCACTGTTTCTGAAATGAAATATCTGAAATATTTTTCTATGTTCAAAGGTAGTTTACATTATTCCTGTTTTTTACAAATAGTTTCATGGGATTTGAGCTAATATGGAAGAGATTCACATAAAGAAAGCCCAAGAAAACCTTACAAAGCTCCTTGGAACTTTTTTTTTTCCCAAAGAGCAAGACTTTAATTAATTAAATGAAAGCCGGGCACTCAGCAGTTTGGAGAATCTGAACTACTGTGCTGCTTTTTCCTTATCTTTTGAATTGGAGATAAACACCATCCATTGTTTCTCTAAGGCAGAATGCAAGGCACAGAGTGTCCATATTTCCAAAGTTTCTTGAATTCCTTAGATGGAGACAGGTACAGAACTGCAATTTTAATGCACAGAACATGGGAGAGAGCAGTGTCAGCTTTGTCAAAGGTGCCCCAAACCCCCACAGTAGGAGAGTGAATCAGAGCTCATCATCACTCCTTTGCCAGGGCAGTTACCCTCTACCTAAATTAACACACAGAAATAGTGCCAGGTGCCTCCAGCCACAGAGTTTGTGGCACAAATGCTGACTTAGGAGGAATAGAAGTGAAACCATTGTCTTACTGTGCTGATAATCCATCAGCCACGGTCAGATCAGAAAGCGGTTTCAGACCAGCAAGAAGGTTATTTTGAGCCACATCTTAAACACTGTTAGAAAGAAAGAGTCTTTTTTTGTTTGTTTTTCCTTTGACAATCACATCAACCATCAAGTCCTCTGGCATTTTAGAACCAGTAAGTGCAGTGCAGTTATGAAAACATATTATTCCCCCACTTTAACTTTGCATGGGCTATTTAGAATTATTTGCCCCAAAACTACATGGCTTTTGATCGGATAATGGGCTTCAATTAACAGAAAATCATTAGAATTCCTGCATGACATGAATTCATTAGCAAAATTGTTTTCTCCAATGAGTTACGTAGGTATTTTGAAGCCACAAAAATCAGTTCCATCATAGTCCTCCAAGGCCAATGCCAAACTGCCCAAGAGCAGGTTTAGATTGCGTACTGGGAAGAAATTTTTCCCTATGAGGATGGGTAGGCCCTGGCACAGGTTGCCAAGAGAAGCTCTGGTTGCCCCATCCCTGGAAGTGTCCAAGGCTAGGTCGGATGGGGCTTGAAGCAACCTGGGACGGTGGAAGGTGCCCCTACCCATGGCAGAGGATGGGAGGAGATGAACTTTAAAGTCCTTTCCAACCCAAAAGCACTCTATGACTCTATGAAGTTCATTTCATGTGGGTCTGCACCTACTCCCTCCATAATCCATTAGAGTTTTACCCTCTAGATCAATGAGAGAAGCACCAGAATTCTTCAGAGATAAGCCTGCTGAGTTGTGAACAGATCAACCCATTGTGACACAGTGAGAAATGATTTGCTATGAGGCTAAACCTTTTCAAGATCCTAAGATTCATAGTTGAGATAATTTCATGTCTGGTTACACAGCCTCTGCTGAAAGGCAGAGCAAGTTGGTCAGATATCCAAAATCTCCTCCTCCAGTAGTTAAAACTAGTGGCAAACTCAATGTCTTTAAGTGGAGACCTCTGCTTCTACTGCAGGCTAATGCCCAAGGGGAGCATCACTCTTTAGTTCTTAGCTCCCCATCAGGTGTGTGATGGTGCCAGGCTTGGGAGTAGCACATCCACTGTCTCCATACAGTGCTTGAAGCTAATAATTCAAGCAATTAAAATTTTTTGGTGAGGGACTGATCCCAGCAGGCCCAGTGCAAGACCTGCCCCCTCTTAGGACAAGAGCTGACAAACAGCTTTGTGCTATCAGCTCAGAAACACTGGATACAGTTAATTAAGAGTTCTTCTGAAAGCCCTGATTTACCACAGTCTCACTGCATTACTGACACTTATGAACATGAACTTCATATAATTCTGTGGATTTCTTATATTTCTGTATTTAAATAGTCTTGAATTTTAATATTTTTTTTCCTATTTGTTCAATTACCATTTCAGGACTACAGGTCAAGCATAATGCAGAGATCTGGGCACTTATTTCTACAGTGCTTAGAGCATTAATAGCTCTGCTGACGATTGCACTGGTGGTATTGTCTGCCTGCAAATTCTAAAAGAAGGAGGGGAAAAGAAATACAAATTAAAAAAGGGGGGAAAAAGACAGCACTCCACAGTGTTTCAAAATAATTTGTTGTCATGACTTCTGTCATGTGTCCATAATGTTACACAATGAATTGAGGGTAATGATAACACACTGGAAAAATTGTTTCTCCTCAATGAGCCAGAGACTGAAAATATTTATGCATAATCAGCACATATCTTTTACATTCTTCGTAAATAGCACAATTACTACAAGATCTTCCCTAAACTAAAAATATAGCAAACAACTCCCATTAAAAGGCCAGAAATCTAAGCAATAGAGCTGAAACCTTCAATAGAAGGGAAAGCAGAAAGATAAATGGAAACATAAAAGAGTATAGATCTGTGCTATTCCTGTTTGACCTTAAGGCATAACTCTTGCTCCTTCAGGAAAGACTATAGAGCACAAAAAATAAAAAGTAAAAGCTGACTGACTTTAAGCTCACCCTAAGAAGATTCCCTCTATCTATGGCAAAGTTCCCTTTTTGCATATTATATTATGTGAGACATTTCCAGTTGAATCTATCTGTGTATTTTTAACTAAGATGTAAAATTTTGCTTCAAGCTGAAACTTGGCTTACTAGATCTCAGCCCAAAAGCAATTTAAAAAAAATCCAGAAGGCTAAATTCTTCACCTTCAATACTACAAAGAAGCAGCATAGGTAAAGTAATACAGAATAGGTACAAATTCTAGTTTTCTCCATGACAGCTGTGGTGGTTTAAGCTTTCTTGGGTTTGGTCTAGGCCTTCCCTGGTAACAGGGTCATAACTAAGGAAGTATTCCACACCATTCCTTCACGTAAGCAGCTGTATATAAAGACCAAGGAGGAAGATTCCTTCCCCTCTCCCTTTCGCTTAGCTCTTATGTATATGAGCTGAGGTCTATCTGAGAAGCCATTGTCCCAGCTGCACGAAGGGGAAGGAACTGCTTCTCTTGAAGGGAGTTTGGTGAGAATTTATTGTGTTAGTTACTTCATTGAGCTTTTCCTTGAGTTCATGAGTGTGTGTGTATGTGTTTTGTTTTGGGTTTACCCATTTTTGTCCCATTTTCCTTTCCGTTTCCCCCCTTTTCCCTTTTGGAGTTGTTTGGGATTCTTGTACTCTAGATTCATAGTGTTTGATTGTATATAATTGTAATATATATATATATACCTTTACTACAATTGTCTTTGGGTACCTTTTTTCCTTCTCTTTGGGAGGGGGGAGTCTGTGTGGCCAGCAGCTGAGTTTGGCAAGGAGCTAACCCAAACCTCCACAACAGCTACAGCATAAACCTCAAGGTACGGGCAGAGGTCGGACACCGTGTATAGAAAGACAATATACATTATTTCTTGCAGTTTAGATGTAGTTTTAATGACTATTACCAATATGTGTTGTTACAGAGGGGATGCTAAAAGGTGAATTGAAACTACCCAGGGAGGTGGTGGAGTTCCCATCCCTGGAGGGGTCTAAGGAACAACTGAAGGTGACATTCAGGGCTCTGGTCTAGGTGACAAGGCAGGGATCAGTCACAGGTTGGATTTATGGGAAACCAAGGCTAAGAAAGAAAATAATCAGACATCCCAGTCATAGACATTTTTGGTTGATGGAACTTTACACTAAAATGGTTGAATACTTAGTTCAGTAGGAGTTCAAATGCTGAGAAATCAAGCAGAATGCACTAGTAGACTATGAAAAAGTTGTTTAGAAAGATGAAAAACCTTTGGGAGATTTATTCCATGAGCACTGTTTTCTATTTCTTAGTTTCATTCTGAGAATATTATGACCTACTCCATTAAAATTTTAGCCTCTCGCTGAGATGGATTTATTAGGGTTGAGCAATCAACCTTGCTGGACTGTGTCTTTTGGAAGATGTGAGATATTCAAGTGATATTTATGAGTGTGTGCACATAAAAGAATGTCAGCACAAACTGACAAACATTGTTATTTACTGAACAATCACTCTCCTGTAATGTTGACTCTAAATACCTAGAAAAAAAAACAAATTGGGAAAACAAGAGGTTCTGTGTAGGAGAGGAATAAAATGGAAAAGTGTAGGTGTTATTTGTTCAATATAAAATTTGTTCCAATTTCCACATTAAAATGTAAGGAGAGATGAGGCATAGACAACCCGAAGTAAGGTTGTCCATCTTTGAGGGAGCATAAATAGTCCATTTCATCTCATTGTAGGCTGGGTATATTGAACTCCTGCTGGGAATATTGTCTCCCACAAGCAGGCAAGTGAGTCTGTTCAAGTTCACAAGGTGTGCAGCCTTCAGTGCTTGCAGCTACATTGCAGAAAAATTGAAACAATACAGGGGTAGCCAAGTAATTTGAATACTCATGTAGGAGAGAAAACAAGCGTGGAACTGCTGAGGACACTGTGAACCCACAGCTTTGGCTCTGTTGCATCTTCATACCCCATCATTCGGGAGTGAATAGACAGGAAACATCTCATACTACTGTCATCTTTCCATTAAAATCCCTACTGGATCGCTCCCCCATCTCAGCTCTCCAGGGCACACCATGTCTGTCACCCCTGATCCTATATAAAGCTGAAGTAAATGCGCAAATTAACACACACATGCATCTTACATGTATATAAACATAGAGTTGTAAAGGTTATAATGCCTTTTTATGGAAGAATTCCAGAATAGTTTTTAAAATTTAAAAAAAATAAAAATAAAAAGGCTGGAAAGCATAAGCATTGTTTTGGGTAAAGGAAAGGCAAACTGAAAATGTAACCCCGCATTATCAAGAAAACTGGAAATTTAGTTTCCAGCTCTATCACTAAGTATCTGAACTGTACTTTAATACGCTGTATTTTCATAAAAAGGAAGGGAAAAATACTTCTCCAGGAACAAGGAGAAGAAAAGAATACAGTAGATCTTGAAAAACAAATATTTCAGAAATTCAGAAAGCATTTTCATGGTAGAATTCTCCACTAATTTGCCTTTATGTTATATCATACTCAGAAAATTGATTAGATAAGCCTAATCAATCTGAAGATCATCTGTCATTCAGCAAAAAGAAATACGCACATCATTGCTTTTTTCAAGCATTGTTTTGGGTAAAGGAAAGGCAAACTGAAAATGTAACCCCGCATTATCAAGAAAACTGGAAATTTAGTTTCCAGCTCTATCACTAAGTATCTGAACTGTACTTTAATACGCTGTATTTTCATAAAAAGGAAGGGAAAAATACTTCTCCAGGAACAAGGAGAAGAAAAGAATACAGTAGATCTTGAAAAACAAATATTTCAGAAATTCAGAAAGCATTTTCATGGTAGAATTCTCCACTAATTTGCCTTTATGTTATATCATACTCAGAAAATTGATTAGATAAGCCTAATCAATCTGAAGATCATCTGTCATTCAGCAAAAAGAAATACGCACATCATTGCTTTTTTCTTAAATTGCTAGTAGCTTCTCAAGGTCTCTGTCTTGCACTGAAATGTGTGAACTTGGTGCCAGGTCTGTCAAAGGACTATGACGCTACAGCAAAATTCAATGGTTTTGGGAAGAGAATCCCCGGATGAGCCAGGTTGGGAGGGACTACTAACAGCTGTGGTGGGGGAGCCAGCTCCTCTATTTTCCCCATGGCCTCCCGAGGTCTGGAACAGATTGCAAAATCCCCACATGGTCCAGGAGTCAAGAGATGGAGCAGCCTGCGATGGAGTGGTCATAGAAAAGCCTTTAATTCCCGGTGTCCAGGGTATTTAAGCCTTTTGGGCGGGGTCTGGGAGGTGAAATGTGATTGGGTAAGGGTTCAGGGGGAGTGGTGTGGTTTGGGGGGCACAGGGGACAATAAGGGAGCAGGAGGACCAAAACCCAGTGGGAACCCAGGAATAGGGATTGACAAGTGATACATCTAATAAGGTCAGGAGGGGGCTGGGGCTGGACACCCGGGAAAAAGGAACGCTCTTTTCACATGTGTGCAGGGGGTTTCCAGGGGTTACAGTCTAAACAGGAGAAAACCTGTACATAAAAGATGCGAGTAATGTTGAATTATAAAGTCTCTGCTCCTTTGGAAGTTGTCACAGTGCTGGTCCTGTCTCCAGGGGCTTCCTCCTTCATGATGTGCAGTCTGGATAATCATCTCTCTGCTCTGCATGTACTGTGGTAGAAGTCTTTCCCAACAGACTACAGTGGCTCATCTGGTCCCACCTCCCTGCTCCAGCAGAGACATCCCAGAGCATTTGGCACAGCATTGTGTCCAGGTGGTTCTGGAATATCTCCAGGGAGGAGACTCCACACCCTCTCTGGTCTCTGGTCAGTGATGGGTCACTGCCCAGCAAAGAGGTTCTTCCCCATGTCCAGGTGGAACTTGCTGGGCATCAGTTCCTGCCTGTTCCTCTTGCCCCATTGCTGGGCCCCCCGAGCACAGCCTGGTCCATGCTCTGCCCCCTCCCTGCAGACACTGACATACATGGACAGGTCCTTTTTTATACAGAAAAACTACATGATGTAATAAACAATCGAAGAAACTCAAATAAACCCAGTTTGGCCATTGGCATCCTGGCTTGTATAAAAAATAATGTGACAGCAGGACCAGGGTAGTGCCTGTCCCCCTGTGGTGCCACTGGTGAGGCACTTCAAGGACTGTGCCCAGTTCTGGACCCTCAGACAAGAGAGACATGGAGGGGCTGGAGTGTGTCCAGGGAAGGGAATGGAGATGGGGAAGGGGCTGGAGCAGCAGAAGCAGCTGAGGGAGCTGGGGGGGCTCAGCCTGGAGAAAAGGAGACTCAGGGGGAACTTTCTGGCTCTGCAAGTCCCTGCCAGGAAGGGGAGAGCTGGGGGGTCGGGCTCTGCTCCCAGGGAACAGGGACAGGAGCAGAGGGAACGGGCTCAGGCTGGGTCAGGTCAGGGGCAGGTTGGGCTTCAGGAGGAATTTTTCCCTAGAAAGGGTGGTCAGGCATTGGAAGGGACTGCCCAGGGACGTGTGGAGTCCCCATCCCTGGAGGTGCCCAAGGCAGGACTGGCCGTGGCACTCAGTGCTCTGGGCTGGGGACAAGGTGGGCATCGGGCACAGGGTGGGCTCTGTGGGCTGGGAGGGCTTTTCCAACATTAATGATTCTGTGATTCTCTGAGGACTGGAACACACACTGCCATTGTACCTCAATCATCACTTCTTGCCATTGTTCTTATAAATCAGGAGGAATTTAATTATCCTCACAGAAAGACACAAAGACTGTTCCAAAACCCCCAGACTCAGCCAAACCACATGAAGTTTGGCTCCAGCAGTCCCTAGAAGTGAACTTGGGTGCTATTTACCTTTCCTGGAGATTGCATCCATTTACCTGTCAGCTGAACATCAATCTCATAGCACAGAAACTGATAAAAATTGAACCACTATTTTTCAAATTAGGGCTCTTGCTGTTATTTTGGCATCTCTGTCTTGGTACTACCAGTTCTTGTTTTCCCCACAGTTGACAAGTACAATATATAAATCCATATTCTAATTTCTTTCATGTCAGTAATGATTAAGGAGCATGTTACAAATACAACAGATTTATATGGACTAACCAGCTCAAAATCTGTCCTTGCAAAAGTGATTTACACAGTTCTGTGTTACTTTTATCAACACATTTGCTGCTGCATGTTCTTAAAAATTCCCAAATTGGATAAATGACAATTAGTGCTGAGAGGTTACCGAAATCATAAATAAAAAGCAGTAGAAACAGCTGGAATCCTCCCGTATTGCACCCCTGGCATCAAAACAACATTTGACAAATTTGTACCTGGCAATTTTTCTGTGTTGCTTATACGGGAATTAATAATATACCTCAAAATATTAAAATGATTGGTTTTATAAGTAAAGATAAAACAACTACAAATATCAACATACTTTGCATTACAACTTTTGTTGCATTTCTCTCCAGAAAATATAGAAGAAACTTCCTTTACGGACCTGTAGTGTTTCTTCCAAGGTATATGATACCTTACCACCTGTCCACTTCTGCCTTTACTAGAGTTTATACTAATTTGCCTGGTATAAATATCAGATTCAGAAGTTCAAAGATCCTGAGATCTCACCTTTTAAAAAATTACCGTCACATGGCCACCCTCCATTTCTCAGGTAGTTAAGCAGATTTAAAGCTATATTCCTGGCAATATTAACCACTATCCTATTCTCTCAACTAAACATGCATGTGCCTGAAAAGTCATTTATCACAATCCTTTTTGCTGCCTCTCCTTGCATATCCTTCCTCCTGTAGCACTGGCTGAGCTACAGAGGTTGATGAGCACAGAAAATGAAATTTAGACTTCCCATAGATCAGAAGGCTCAACTCAGTGTGTAAGGGCTGGGGCATCATGTGTAAGATCATATAAATATATATTTATGCATTTATATATAAAATATATAATCCACATAAAAACATGGAAATGGTTTTTTGAAGCCTAAAAAATCACCTACATATATGTATATATATGTGTGTGTGTATATGTACATGCTTACAGGTATCTACATATTTCTGGTTTGGTATTGTTTCAACAATATGAACACACATATCTTCAGCACTTACAACATAACAAGGACAATTCGACATAAAGGCACATCGTGTAGTTCAACATTTCTGTCGGTTTACAAGAACAAATACAATCCAGAATTTTATAATCATGAAAATCAGCCTTCAGAGAAGAACTTTGATTACAATATATCAAAGTTCCACATAAATCTCAGTAGCTGCTTCAGTTTAAAGCACTCCAGCTAGAAAGAGAAATCAATTGTTTTAGAGGAGCACTACAAAGAAGATAAATGAATGGCCATTTCCATGTTTTTCCCAGACTTTAATGACTTATCTTGGGATAAGTCATCTACTAGACAGAGGAAAGAAGAAAAAAAATCTGATATCTCATTTTGCATAAATGAATTGAGAGGCAGAGGAAACATTATTATGATATGTAAAGTATGTGCCTGTAGGAGGTAATTCTACTCGAATTGTTGGTACATGCTTTAAAGCAAACACAACAGCTCATTCAGTAGGAAGCAGAAATACCTACTGCTTGAAGTATGAAGACTTTACTCAAGAGACCCATCTTCTTATGCTAGGAATTATTTAAATTAAGGGAAAATATATGTAAGGCAGTCCTTCTAAAAGCTACATTTATCTCAGATTCTCCACTGAAATCCCAGAGCAAAACATCCCTCAGGGAGAAGGGACCAAAAGCAGAATCTTAGAGCTAATGGAGCTTCAAGGTTCATGTCTACAAGATTTCCTGAATAATTGAAGAGACAAAAATGACATAAAAAGTATTTTGAAAGGACTTTTAAAATTCTCTCTGTTCAAACCCAATTGATATTGTTTCCCAAATCTATTACTTTAGAAGCAACAAGTTTTTCTACTATAATGTCAGCAAGCAGAGAGAGTAAATGTGATGGTCAGTTACAAGGACTCTGCCTCAGGGGTAAAACAAAATCGTTTATTGCAAAAACATTTCAACTTATATAGGGTTATTACAATTAAGAGGCTGGGTTATGCTAAATGGGGGATGGATCATGGTAACTAAGAGAATACATTATGTTAACTAGGGGAGAAGCAGGTATCTAGAGTTAATCCATTATTCATGAACACAAGAGCAGGGGAAACAATACCTGTGGCCAGGTGAGTTTCCGTGTGGGACAGGGAATACACAAAACCTCAAATCTTGTCAAATGCAAATAAGAGTCTTTAGGCATGCCCAGAGATGGGTCAGTGCCTGCAGATTGGATTAGTTTGTATCTTCTTTGGGAAGCTTCCTGCATTCTGGTATTTTTCAGTTTTGTATCCTACAAGTAAAGCTATAAATATATCCATATATGCATTTAGACAATATGTACAGAAAGTAAGTCTGTCTGATCCAGGGGGGAGAGCAAAATCAGACAGCATGAGACGCCTTCAAGGAAGAAGTGACTGAGATTACAGAGCAGATGATAAAATTAGAAGAAAGCTTCATCACCCAGGTATGGTGAATCAGATGCTCTTACGTAATATTACAGCCAAAACCAAGGTCTATGTGGAAACCTCCAAGAACCTCCTCAGGATCTTCTTGGACGAAAGGTGTCATGTCCACACTCTTGGACCAGCACAGAGTGTAATCCAGGCACTGCTCCACTGTCTGGGAAAGTCTAGGAAAGGGACGAAAACCCACAGAGGTGATTACTGCAGGACACCAGTGAGTTGAATGTTGAGGAGCTTCAGCGGGAAGGCTGGAAAAAGAGCTACCCCTGTCGTTAGTAAAACAGTGCAGACTGAGTCTTCAGAAAAGGATACCAAAGGCTGCTTCTGTCAACAGTTAATTTCTGAGTCGCTGGATGGGCAGAAGATGCTTTGTATTCCCACAAAAATGAACAAAGGGACTATAGAAGACACATTCATAGTTCAGTCAGTACTACCAACAATGGAAACAATGCTGAGAGCATCTTTCAGATTTACCTGGACCTTACTGCACTCACTTTCCCTCCTGATACCATCTAATGTACTCTTTATAAACCTCTGAGGTTAATGGTTTATGAGCTACAGAAAAATAAACAGAATTTGAAAGATCTGATGTTGAAAAGAAAAAAAAATCAGAAAAGTGACAAGATTGATGGACTATCCTAGATTACAAATTTCAGAAAATAATCATTTGATGTCAGGATAAAGTCAAAATTACCTAATAAATCCCTTTCCAGCTATGATATGTTAGTACAAAATTATTCCTTTTTAAAAAAAAATTTGTTCACAGAGCTTTCAATGTAGCAGAAGCAAAGTCATCCAGTAGGACCTCAACAAGGAGCTTCATATAAAAAAAATAATTTAAAAAAGACACTTATAAAATCTATTCGCTGCAGAAAATTTCGAGGTAAACAATTCAAAACTGCACTTCACATATATGTTTTCTTACATGTGAAGCACTACAACAAAATGCTATAAAACCACTGTATTCTCTATCATTAAAAACTGATAGGTTTTAGAATTACTGTTATGAATGTTTTGAAATAAACTCAGCATTCTTTTCTCTTTGAATTAAAAATATCTATAGTCAGAAAAGAAAGCAAAGAAAGTCAGTAATTACATAAGAGTTTCACATTTGGTGAGGAGGGTAAAACTGAGGCACAAAATATTTACGAAAAGATTCACTAACTTTATATGAAATGTTGTTCAAGGTTTGTCTTCCAGCCAGAAGGCTGACAAAATTTTATCAGTGAACATTATGGCCTTGTAAATTTCATTATTAAAAAACTATTTGCAATAATTCTTTGCAATATTTTTTTTAAAGCTTACAGCCCCACCCCAGCACAATCTCTCAGAAAATGTATATAACATAGCTAATATTACAATGTCTTAAAAATATTAGCTTGCTGGACAAATATGTACTTTTGGATAAACAGCACCTGACCTTACAGCAGCCATTCTTCTAAATGTTACAGCCCTACTAATAGTTACAATTAAATAAAAATTAAAGCTGAGAAAATATCACAAAAGAGTAATCTAATATTTGATCATTAATGTGCTTATGTAAAGTGATATTTACCACAGCATTTTGAGAACCAGGCAATTTCCCTGGGGGCGTGGGGAGCGGTGGGGGTGGAAAAAGAGCTGCTTTAATAACTTCTGGCACCCTGTGCTTCTGTGTCCTGCACAGCATCCCTTGGAGCACCAGGAGGCTTTGGCCAAGAGCAGTTCCTCAGGCAGGGAAATAAAGCTTTCTTAGAGAGACTGTTTCCAAGGGCCTGGAGGGACAGGACAAGGGGCAATGGCTTCCCACTGACAGAGGGCAGGGATGGAGGGGCTATTGGGAAGGAATTGTTCCCTGTGAGGATGGGCAGGCCCTGGCACAGATTCCCCAGGGAAGCTGTGGCTGCCCCTGGATCCCTGGAAGTGTCCAAGGCCAGGCTGGACAGAGCTTGGAGAACCCGGGCTAGTGGAAGGTGTCCCTGCCCATGGCAGGGGGTGGGACTGGATGGTCTTTAAGGTCCCTTCCAACCCAAACCATTCTGTGTTTCTTACAGTGCAACCCTTCATTTTCAGGCCAAACCGAAGGCTTACCATTGCTGCCTTCTTGGACTGGAGAGAACTTAATGTGAGAGATTATCTTAACATAAAAAATGAGCTTGGCATTAGTGAAAAAAGAGATTTCAGGATTTTATGGGGCCTCTTAGATGCTTCTGCTCATAAAAAGAGGTTGCCCAGCATTGTTACCATTTCCCAAATACTGAGCTGAATGATACTCTCACCCCCTGCAAAGCTCCAGAGCCAGAAATTGCACTCCTACCTGTATTTGTGGCAACCACATGTAACTTCCGCAGGTTAGTTGGTCATCTTCCAGCTGTCTCCATTCAAGCTGGCTGACTTAACAAGGGGAGAAAGTGGATGGAAAAACTGGTAAAGCTGATTCCTACACAGAGTCGGTGTTTCTCTGCCCATCGCCCTACTCCCATGTGGACCAAGGACTACAGAAACAGAGGTGTCTTCTGAGACAGCTGCCTTGAGGACTGGAGGAAGCCAAGTGCAAGAAGAGATACTTAAGCAACTTCAGAAATTTCTAAAGAACTGCAGTACTTATATAAACTCCATATTCCCTTTCCTCAAATATATTCCAACCTTTTTGAAGGTGGTTTGGGATTACATCCGCTCCATAAGAAAAAAAGTCTTCTAAAACTCAACTATATTTCAGCAAAGCACTGTTTTTAGTGTATTCCTAAGAATTTTCTTTTGATTGTAGATACAGCCTAATTTCTGAGATGACAGTATTTTTACTTCTAAGTTTCCTAGAAAAATAAGTTTAACATTATTACAAGTTTTAAAAATCTTGAAATAAGCCATTTTCCTACTGACATCCGCAGAGAGGTCAACCTTGATCTCTTTGCATTTTGAAGACAAGGATAGGCCAGAATCTATTTAATGCTTGCATCTCACAGAGTTTCTGTTGTTCATAATAAACTCAGCAGTTTCTCCCTGTATTATATTAATTGGTGGGCAGCCAGATGTTGTGTTCTGCTGGAAAACAGCACGTGCTGGCAACATGGACAGTTGTTTCAGAAATCAACATTCCAATGAGAAGAAAAGATCTAATTAGACAGCAAGATATTAATTACTAACATACAACTGAGAGAGCAGAGGTTTCCTTACTGCCAGGATATTGATGGTACAACAGGGAATTGCAGTTTCTTCACAGAGCTTTCATTAACTAAATAATGTTATCATTTACTATTGCCTTTTTGAAAATAGTAATAAAGCTTAGATAAAATCAGAGTGCCTAAATACACTAATATTTTCTTGTTTTCATACAGCATTGTCATTTACATGAAGTAAGAGCACATACTGTGCTACTAAAAATTTCCTTCCTGTAATTCTCTGAACTTTCTGAAATCAATTTTTATACCACATGATGGAGCAAATTTTCAGAGTTGGCCACTTGCCCATTTAAGCTTTAAATAAAAAGTGCATGATTTTTTCCAAGCCTTCAAAAGCTGCTGTGGCACAATATGAGAAGGTATTTCTGAAAGCACTGTCCAGATTTTGGCAGAATTCTAAAACAGAAGCCTTCTTGAAATCCAGCCCTTCTTCATTTTGCCATCAAAGTAAGATTTGTTCATGGGACCTGGACTTAAAAATCTGTAGTTTGTATTTCAACTAAGTGAAGATGTGACATCTCCTTTAATAGAAAGGAGAGAGAAAGCTGTAAATAATTTTTACTTCCTACGCTGATAGGTTTTGTGACTCGAGGTATCATTTTCTGTTTGACTGGGAGCTTCTCTTTCTAGGGTGTGGTAGGTTTTGTCTCTTTTCCCATGCCATACCACCTTGGGAACAAGGAATTCAGGAAGTTAATGAGATAGTACATGGAGATACTGTCTTCCCATTAACACAGTGCAGCTCAAAGTCATCTCACCTAAAGCATTGTCAGTGGAATTTCTTGGTTTACCAAGAACTCCTTTTTGAGAACTCCTTCAGATAAACAAGGAGGAGAATAGATGGCAAATGTCATGTGACAATGGAATTGCATATATTAAGAATTCTTTTACTCTGTGTAGTTTATCAAGTCTTCAGCCGCTGTTTTGTGAAACTCCATAAAGCTTCATCCCTCTCAACTCAATGCATATAGTCTGTCTCAATCACTTAAATTGGCCTGTTTTTGTTAATATACTTGTTTTCTATATTTTACACTGTCAGACAATCTCTCTCCTATTAAAACTAGTAGCAAATGCTCTTTTTTGAGTTTTCAAAGGCAGGAATGGAATTTGAATTGGAGCTTCAGAGGAAGAATGAAGCAGCCTGTGGAAGTACCATGTCAGTTTGAGCCCATTATACCTTGACTGACTTACCTTGGCATTGGAATAGTGAGGAATGTGCTAGCGGGAAGTTTTGCATCTCTGCACACCTGTGATTTACAGGAAGCTCTATCAGAGATTGCAAAGCTCATTTATTCTAGTAATTGAGAGAAGAATGTCCACTTTAGGTTTGAAACTGTTCACTACCTGTCAGACTGTCAGAAAGACCGATCCCCACAAGAGCAGCTCTTCTGTTTCTTCATGACTGCTTTCCCTTTTGATTTTTGATAGTCTGCTCAACTACTTTATAATCCTGAGCTGATTTTAGACTGAAGCTACAGTTTCAATAGGAAGTTTCGGCATCCCACATCTACACCTATTTTTAGAAAACCTTGGAATACAAATTTATTCTGAACATGAGCAGCATGTGCCCAGGTGGCCAAGAAGGCCAATGGCATCCTGGCCTGTATCAGGAACAATGTGGCTAGCAGGATGAGGGAAGTGATTCTTCCCCTGCACTCAGCTCTGGTGAGGCCACACCTTGAGTATTGTGTTTAGTTCTGAGCCCCTCGGTTCAGGAAAGATATTGAGGTGCTGGGGCAGGTCCAGGGAAGGGCAGCGAGGCTGGTGAAAGGACTGGAGCACAAGTGCTGTGAGGAGAGGCTGAAGGAGCTGGGGGTGTTCGGTCTGGAGAAGAGGAGGCTCGGGGTGACCTCATCCCTCTGCACAACCCCCTGACAGGAGGGTGTACCCAGATGGGGTCAGTCTCTTCTATCAACCAGCAATAGGACAAGAGGGCACGGGCTTTAGCTCTGCCAGGGGTGGTTTAGGGTGAATATTGGGAAGAAATTCTTTACAGAGAGAGTAATTAGGCATTGGAATGGCCTGCCCAGAGAGGTGATGGGTTCACCATCCCTGGAGGGTTTTAAGATGAGACTGGATGTGGCACTCAGTGCCATGAGCTGGTAATCTCAGTGGTGTTGGATCAAGGGTTGGACTTCATGATCTCAGAGATCTCTCCCAGGCTGGCTGATTCTGTGATGCTATGATTCTATTCCTTGGCACAGTCACACTCCCGGGCATCTATAAAATAATAACAAGTGTGAGAGCATCCAGTGTGCTTGTCATTGCCACCTGAGCTTTCCAGACCACTCCTGGAAAATTGTATTATACCCTTGAGTTACAGCCTTGTATTACATCCCTATGGTGCCTGAAGGGAGCCTACAAGAAAGATGGAGAGAGACTATTGACAAAGGATAGAGGGACAGAACAGGGGGCAATGGCTTCACACTGAGAGAGGGCACGGTTAGATGGGATATTGGGAAGGAATTGTTCCCTGTGAGGGTGGGCAGGCCCTGGCACAGGTTGCCCAGAGAACCTGTGGCTGCCCATGGATCCTTGGAAGTGTCCAGGGGCGGGTTGGATGGGGCTTGGAGCAATCTGGACTAGTGGAAGGTGTTGCTGCCCAAGGCAGGGAGTGGTACAAGATGGGCTTTAAGATCTTTTCCAACCCAAATCACTCTGTGATTCTGTGTTTCTATGATAATTATTTCAAGATATAAGATGTAGACAGAACCATGGAGACAAAGTGACTATGGCTACAAATCATTCATTCATTCCACTTAATCCTGAACCTATTTTGATCCTACTTATTTCCTGTTTTCTTCATTCATCAACTTCTATGTTCTTGTCCATAAAACTGATCCAAGTGTTTAGAGTGTGGCTTTGTTTAAATGTTTAAGCTGTGGAATTCCTGATGTACCTCTGATATGTAAAATAATATCTAATGTTGCCTAATACTTCCATCACACTCTCCTCTTCTGCTTTTAAATTCTGTCTTACATTTCTGAATTTCTCATTCTTCTCCTTAATGATTTTGTTTGATTAGCTTCATTTGAGAAATAGAGAACCCACTACAATGCTGTTGTTTTACAAAAAAACACCTGTAGTTTATTGCTGTAAGATGCATTTTCCACAAAAAAGTCTTTCTCAGAAGATACTATTTCTCTCACTTGTAGCAGTTTAATATGAAGTATTTTTCTGAAATTAATTTTATACATCATTTAGATGAGCTAAATCCCAGGCAATACAGCCTTTAGCTTAATTATTCTAAATCATTCCATAACTTTTATGTAACATAATAAATGTGGACACTATTTGCTTTTGGGGAAATAGTTAAATTTTGCATACATTCATAACTAACCGAGGTACAAAATAATTAAAGCTTTTCAGTGCTTTCTGATAAGCATTACCATGACATAGCAATTAAGCCCTCAAAGAATCACAAAGATGCATGAAATTACAGTCTTTTAAAACCAGTATTAAATACAGAACCTCCGTGACTTTTTGTAGCATACACATATGTGTATCTCAGGCGATGCTTGGAAATAAATGCATCAAAGTTCCAACAATAGGAACTTGAATTAGGCTTTAAAGAATGACTTTCCAAAGTTCAAATACGATTTTCACCATTGCTATAGGACAGGAATCTCTTGTCTTAATGGATTGCCACAAACACTGCCCATTCTTAAATGCTCTCTTTATTGTCTTTACACAGACAAAGTCTGCAGGTGCTGCTTGAAATATGGAGGAGGAGTGAAGGTTGTAAGAAGCAAATCTGTTATTTAGAATACTTTAATTTTTACTTGCTATACTCCATAGCTGGCAAACTTTTTTTTTTTTTTTCAGTTATCTGGGTTTATTCCTTAAAAGAAAAAAAATCATCTTACTTGCTATGAATCATGTAGAACCAATTAAAAATAAAAAAATTCAGAATTCACAACATGCTGGTCTACCAGCATCCTTGCTCCTAGTGATTGAACACAATAGCCAATCATTCCATCAAGCCTGGAAGCATTCCCAGATATTAGGCTTAGCTTATCTTTTTATCACTGGATAATTTAGTTCCAATCTCTCTGCCATGGACAGGGACACCTTCCACCAGCCCAGGTTGCTCCAAGCCCCGTCTCAACCCAGCCTTGGACACTTCCAGGGATCCAGGGGCAGCCACAGCTGCTCTGGGAAACCTGTGCCAGGACCTGCCCACCCTCCCAGGGAACAATTTCTTCCTGGTATCTAATCCAAACCTACTCTCTGTCAGTGTGAACCCACTCCCTCCCTTGTCCTGTCACTCCATTTCCCGATGAACAGCCCCTCTTCTGCTTCCTTTGTAGCCCCTTCACACACTGGAAGGTGCTCTGAGGTCTCCACACAACCTTCTCCAGAATGAACACTCCCAGCTCTCCCATCCTGTCTCCACCGGGGAGCTGCTCCAGTCCCCTCAGCACCTTTGTGGCCTCCTCTGGACTTGCTCCAAGAGTTCCATGTCCTTCTTCCACTGGAGCACCAGGGCTGTGCACAGAGCTCCAGGTGGGGTCTCACATGGGCAGTAATCCATCCGAAATCCAACATTTCTTTTCACCAGCGTTTGTAACAGACACTGTCACCACAGCAGGTTGCCAAGGTGGGCATTTCAGGGAAGTGGGCTCAGTTGGCCAACCCTCCTGAGGGCTTAGACTGAAACATTCCCAGCTCCTTTCCTAGACTATGCAGACACTATAAGGCCCCCTCTCATCCCTTTTCTGAAGGTGCCTGTTTCCTCCACGCCTTCCCCCTCTGTCTTTTAACACTGAGAAATTAAACTCAGAGCACAAAAAACCATAAAACCCACCAGTGTGGGCTGAGGTTCCACACACTGCAGCACAAGCAGATGAAAAGCAATTCTTTCACAGGTCTGAGGCTCACAAATCTTTAGCATTTACTTAATGCTTCCAAGTCACCAATCTGAAGGATTACTGGAATGGAAAATATCACCTTTTTACTTCCAGTACTGCCTTGAAAATAAGAGACAGGCTTTGAAGATGGTTCTCCATCCTAATTTCAATGTAAAAATCAAAAGAAAGACATTACCACATGTACACTAAATAAAAGTGTTATCACTCAGCAATACATACATGAATTTAAGACGTTTGGTGTCTAAATCTTCCAACTTAAGTGTCAGAAATATCTATGATTTGGTAAGCTGGGCCTTCTGTAAGTTATGTATCACATTCTTCTTTTTATCATCAATGGGAACATTTTTGAAATAAAATGGCACTCTGTGCGTGCCCTTCAGTTTCATAGAACTGCAAAAATGTTGTGTATTACCTGTCTTAATAAAACAGAGTACTACAAGTGTGCTGTTGAGTACACCAAACTCTGCAAGTTTGATGTCTCCTTTGGCCAATGGAAATACAAAACACTGGAAAGGTCATTCATTTCAACCCTTCCCCACACAATTAACAATAAGAGAAAGAGAAGAGCAGTAAACAAGGAAGGTGAGTAAAATGTTCAGCACTCCGTTTTTAGAATATTGAAAAGGTCACAGTGTATAGTATATTCCCCTAATTCTTTGAATATATGAGGCTTTAAAATTCCAAATTCTCACTGAAATTTGTAATGAGAACAGAACAGAAATGTGAAGGAATGATTTTGGCAGTAATTGTAATTACAATGCAAAATGTTGTAAACTGAATGTACTCTGAGGGAATCTGTCCCCTTATATACTGCCGAATATATATATATGTATGTATATATGCTGTATATAAACACAATAATAATCATCATACACATACACGTAGAAAATTAGATGCTCTAGATTTTATATGCAAAAAAGTAAGGTTACAGAAATGCTTTACCTTGAATTCTAACCTGCAAGATAAAATGCAATATAACAAATAGTCTTAAAGACACTGAATTGTTTCTTTTCTTCTATTCTCTGCCACCAACAGCAAGAATTTAGGCACTGAGTCTTCCTGTGCTTTCAGATTAAAAAATTATTTAGATGATGCTCAATTCTGCAGTAAATCTGAGAGTTAGACAAATTTCATAAAATTCATAGAATCCATAGACAGTTGTACAGACAAGCAATAGATTGATTGCTTGGCCTCACCGGGGGCCAGGAGAAGACTATCTTATTCTAATGCACACAGTCAATATTGCAATGACTATCAATAGCAGAGGTAAATGAAGAAAAGATTGTCACTTGGATTTTGGAGTTGGCTTTTAATTTTATAATAAGGCTGATATTGTGAAAATATTTTTATTGAAGTTAGCTAAATGAAATATTTATTCAAAAGTTCTTCAAACTTCCTCTGTCTTTATTCAACTGGTTGGAAAAATGATACAGCTAACAGGAGAGAGTTTAGATAATGTGAGTAAGGTCATCTCTTCTGTTCTGTTCATGATCACACTGCTTTTATTTTCTGACAGGACAGGCTCCAAGCTAAAATCTTCTGAAATTTGGCTTCACGTTCAAATTGAAAGAATAACTGAATAGCCTTACACAGATCACCCTCCTGTTCTTGATTTGAGCCAACTCAAATCAATCACTCCATCACTTATGCTCTTTTCTATAAGTATGAATGATTAAAAAATCTCCTTAAATGAAGGCAAACAAGCATATTTATGTTTTTCCTTATGGTTCCCTCCTGTCATATCATAGGTATGCACAAACACATTAGTTTTAAGGGAACTTTAGGTGAAAAATTTCACCACGCTTGCAGGATACACGATTAAATCACAATATTCTCTAATTAATTGTCTCTTGATCTGCCTTCTTTATGCAGCAAATTTGTGGTCCTTAAGACAGTGTTATTTAAAGAGTCTTCTTTATTATTTCACAATCTGAAGTTATAAATGTGAGCTAATTTGATAAAACATTTGTTCGTATTATATTTTTGTCCCTAAATCAATTAGAATCTTGTTTCCACTGAGAATATGTAATTTTCCCCTCTTCTTGCTACAACTGAAAATTCATATTCCATTTTTATTCTCAGTTTTTACCTAAAATTGCTCTTCCTGCAAACATTCTTGTCTCATGTCCTCACTTGCTCAAAAGTCCAACACAAATGAATTTTTAAAACAGCCAGATAAATTCCTTGAACAACTCTGAATATATGTAAAGACAATAAAACAGGCAATATTAATTCTGTAATATTTGGAATAATTCTAAGATTATTAATTTGTTAAACATGTTGATTCACCATATAAAAATTGCCAGAGGTTATCATTTATTGAAATAAGGAACTTTGAAACAAAACCAAAAGGATGGTGTAGGTTTCTGTCTCTATAGCAATGTTCCTATGACAAATTTCTTTCACAGTCATAAAGTAGTGCCTTAATGGACACGTGCAAGGAAGCTTTTCCAATTTCTGTCTGCATTAGATATGTCTTCAGTATCATTAGTTCCTCACTTAGATGTATATTAAAATTTAAACCGAAAGACTTCCTCCGTGTTTTAACCTTGAAGTTCTACATTGTTCCAACAGTTGGACCTTTGAGAAACCAGGATAAGAACTTCTGGGTTCAGTGTTACAGAGACAATTGCTGAAGAAAATGTCCTGCAATACTATTATATTCCTGATTTAGTCAGTGGACTAAGGAATAGTTTCTCCAAGTGAAATTCAATCCAAAGAAAACAGAAGCGCATCAGACCAGTGTCCCTTCCCAGCGAGTACAGTATGGCCAAGAAAAGATCCTTGTACATCCAGACTACCCCAAGTTTCTCTTTACATCTCCATTTAGACAACAAGAATCTACACTGAAAGAATTAAGATGGGTGGGAACAGCACAGTAAATGATCCCAAAGCAAATGTAAGAAGTAATACTCCTTTTCTTTTTCTTTTTTTCTTAACTGCAAAGACATAGCAAGGGGTTTCAGGCATAAATACTTCTTTCTTGTCATAATAAATAGTGGGGAAAGCAATTAATTTCAAAGTAGCCACATAATTAATGTAGAAAGGTACAATAAGAAGGCTTCTATTTTTGGTTGCTTTCTAGAAGAGGAATGCATAGCCCACATCTGCTTTAAAATGTTAACATTATCTAAATTTACTATATTAATCCTCATTTCTATGCAGTCTTGTCACACTTAAATGTTTGGGGTTCTTTCTTTGTTTATTGCCAGCAGGGAAGAAACAATAGAAAATGAAGGTGTGTCCTGTCAAAAAACAGCAGCTACATTTCCTGTTGTTCTGATTTACCAGTGCTTCAGCATATCTACTTCCACAGTATGTCATAAAGTACTTTTGTTGTACAGGTAGAATTTGAACCCCAATTGAACAATTCTTCCTAAGTTAAAGTGTTTCTTGACTATTTGTCATCCACCTTTCAAAAGCCTCACAAAAATGCTCCTTTTTATCACTGATTTATAAAAATTGCCCATTTGTCAGATGAAAAATTTTCAGGAGAGAATTAGAAAATGCTTGATTATACAGAAAAGTGTGTTTTTAAATGGTTTTTATTGTGAAATTTGTAAGTTTCTCTAAAGAATCTACTTGCTTATGATGATGGATGATGTAAGAAGGCAATGACCTTATGCACAAGTGGCATCATTAAAGACAAGGGAGTTATGATCCCCTTTATTTTCATCATTTCTATGAATTTAAAAATTATAAATTTATCTCCACCCTCATCATTATACTGGAATTGAACTTGAAACATAAAACCAAGAGATCAGTTTCCTTTTGCTTAAAAAGAAAGAACAAAAAAACGCCAAAAATACCCACACCAAACCAGCAAAATATAAATGTTTCAAACATCTACAATATTTCCTCCTTTTTCCCTGCTTGTCTCTCTTCCCCTCCCCCCTAACCCCTGCAGTGCAATCTGAGATTCACATATACTTTGTGAATTCCAGCAATGGCAAAATTACAAAGAGAAGGTAAAAATCTCCCAAACTAACAGCCAACAGCACCAGTGGTTTCATGACTGTTAGTTTTCTCCCCAGTCATGAAGGAAAACTCACACTTAAGGCATAGGACAAGAAGAAAATGACCACTCCTCCTGCTCCCCCCAGATCTGTTTCAATCATTTTGGTCAAGACCTTTAGGGTACTGATACCACTAAAATAAGACACTGTTCAGTTATCTGCTTGAGAACTTTTGCCAAACATTTTCTCTTTTCCCAGAGGAAATAAAAAGCCCAATGTTATATTTAGAAATGCTTGACTTAGCTTATTAAATATTTATTTTTATAGAGATCACAATCGTGTAAGTTAAGTTTGATTCTAGTCACAAGTCCTGAACTTAGATATGGTTTGGGGTTTTTTTAATGCATTTAATGCACTAAGCAAATTATCTTCTCTTGCAACTGTATTACTGTACTTTGCTTGAAAAATGTACATCTGAAATATGCAGACTCAGCAGGACAAAGATGAACTTCACATTCTGAAGACAGAAAACAAATATTGGTTTTTGTACAGTATGAAACGAAATGGTTACTCTTCTGAACAGCAATGCAAGCACTGCATGATGACTGAAAAAATTAAGAGTTTACCAGTTGTATTATTAGGCCATTGTGTCTGAATCTGATTTATACATAGAACTCACCTTTTTTTCACCACAAGTTATATGTTATATATAATTATTCAAAATTAACTAAAAGGAATGATTGCATTTGGACTCTGAAATGGAATGATTTACAGAAATATTGGAAGAATAAGAAATGTAAGCTTTGACTGAGAAAAGAATATTACTCTCCTGTTGTGGCCTGCCTCGTGTCAGTGTCCATTAAGCACTGCACCAACAGTGCACCTGCTGGTCTATTGGTTCCACATTTTAAGGTTGCCAACGCCAAAAAACAAACAAACAAAAATATTAAAAAAAAGCAGCAGCTCAGCACAAAAGAGATATTAGTGTGGTTGTCTGAAGTTCTATCATTCCAAAACATGCTAACAATAACATGATTTTTAAAAAATCAAATAATTACTCTTGTTTCACAACTGCTCCTTAGAAGTCCATCTAAACATCTTTGTCAGGAGCACAGAGAGGACTACAACAACTTACAATGAAAGTCTAAAACAGAGAGAACCACAACTGTAGCAAGGTTTTTTATTCTTAGAAATGAGTGGCTGTACTTCATTTTGTGAATAAATTGAAAGAGGTGTATGAAATAATGCTGCAACTTTTGTGCACACATGTAGAATAACAGGGCTGATGGAAATGTGACAGGGAAATTAGGAAGGAAAGAGCAACAAAATATATAAAACAATAAATTTCCACTGGATTCTTTTCTTTACATATGTGCTCTGCCTTACTGAGGAAAAGGAATGTCAGGTACCAGTGTTATAGAGATAATGTTTCCAGGCACATTCATATTTGCTGAGTATGGCCTGAAATATTGCCATGAATGTTCAACTTTACTCATAACAATGTAAACCAGAAAATTTACGGAAATCTGGCAGAAATGAAAATCTTTACCTGCACTGCCAGCAGGTGAGGAGGGGATCCTGCCCCTCTGCCCAGCCCTGGCAGGCACATCTGCAGGGCTGTGCCCAGCTCTGGCTCCTCAGCACAGCAGGGCGAGGGAGCTCCTGCAGCGGGACCAGCGCAGGCTGCAGAGATGGCCAAGGGATGGAGCATCTCTGGGAGCAGCAAAGGCTAAGGAAGCTGGGGCTGTTCAGCCTCCAGAGGGGACCCTGAGAGGGAACCTCCCCATGTGTGTCAGTGCCTGCAGGGAGGGGGCAGAGCAGGGACCAGGCTCTGCTTGGGGGGCGTAGTGTCATATGTTCCTGTGGCTAGGTTTTTTGATAAGGCGAAGAGTGGCTTTTGTTAGAAGCTGCTAGAAGTTTTCCCCTATCCTATGGAGTCAACGATAGTCAGGTCTAGGAGGGACTTCCTGCTTTTGATCCACCCCTCCATGAGAATATTTAAGAGTCGGAGTTGTTGTGCAGTTAGAAAATTGTAGCCATAGATTAACAACACAGACATCAAGGTCAGTGCAGGAGGAGAAGGAGAATGAGGGACCCCATGGGAGCAGGGAAAGGACTCAAAGCTATGATTCCCTGACAACTGTGGTGCCAACCATGGTGATGAGAGCTGTCCCCTCAAAGCCCATGAGGTCCATTGGGGTGCAAAGACCTCCCTGCCGGAGCAGGAAGCTGTGTGAAGGAGGCTGTTACCTCGTGGGAGGCCCCGAGATGGAG
>WBMV01006904.1:41092-52524 GCA_013396655.1 Campylorhamphus procurvoides
GATTAACAACACAGACATCAAGGTCAGTGCAGGAGGAGAAGGAGAATGAGGGACCCCATGGGAGCAGTGAAAGGACTCAAAGCTATGATTCCCTGACAACTGTGGTGCCAACCATGGTGATGAGAGCTGTCCCCTCAAAGCCCATGAGGTCCATTGGGGTGCAAAGACCTCCCTGCCGGAGCAGGAAGCTGTATGAACGAGGCTGTTACCTCGTGGGAGGCCCCGAGATGGAGTGGAGTCCTGCAAGAGACTTTGTGGCCATGGTCCAAAAGAGCGAGAGAGCTGACACAGGTACAGCCAGCTTATCCATAAGAGACTGCATCTGATGATGGGATGACCACAGGAGAGCAGAAGACTGCCTCTTATGGAGGGACCCCACAGAAACGCAGAGGAAGGACTCAGAGATAGAAACCTGTAGCCATGGTGAGGACTGTGGTGAAAGGGGCTGTCTCCCCAAAGCCCATGGAACAGCAGATTTGGAAGAACTGCTGCCTAAAAAAGGTCTTGGACCTTTATGTTAGAAGCTGCTGAAAGCAAAAACTGACTCCAGGGAGCAGTTGGAAAAAGTGTTCCTAAAAGTGTTTTGTTTCTAACTTTAGTTCTTAGCTTGTTAGTAAGAAATTTCAGCATTATTCCCAGTCTGTCTTGCCCATGGAAATGAATCAGACCTTTCTCTAGGCTATTATCTCTAATCGTAAATTCTTAGCTTGGCTGGTTTTTTCCTTTTCCCCTGGAAAGTGAAAACTGCAGTGGTGTGGATGGACACTGGGCATTTGGCCAGAGTCAAACTGCCACAATTTTTGGTGCCATAGCTCTGATTAAGGTCGAATGAACACACCCAGCAACGGCACAAGGGGAACAGGCAGGAACTGATGCCCAGCAAGTTCCACCCGGACATGGGGAAGAATTTCTTTGCTGAGCAGTGACCCAGCTCTGAACAGAGACCAGAGAGGGTGTGGAGTCTCCTCCCTGGAGATATACCAGACCCCTCTGGACACAATGCTGTGTCATGTGCTCTGGGATGGCCCTGCTGGAGACGGGAGGTGGGACCAGATGAGCCACTGTGGTCCTTTATAAGTGAACCTTGAAGGACACTGAACAGTATGTGAGCTGTATTAGAAGCTGGCTTACAAAAAGAAAATCCATCTACAGAGGTAAAAAAGAATTCAAAGAGAGACTGACCTTCCCAATATCTTCAAAGTATATGAATAAAGCAGTGCTGACATTTCTGAAAAAATGGGGGAAAACTTAAGGATCTTAAAGCTGGCAAACCACCATAACCCACATAACACTGACTGAGGCAGAGACAATTTCAAAGGGTCATAAGGAAAGAGAAAAACAGTCCAGAACACAAGTTCATGGGGGCACTTCAAAATGGTGGACAGTGACAATAAAAGTTACCTACAAATAAGCCTTAATAGTTCATTAGCCTGAAAAATAAGTGCAATGCTTATTTGTTTGTCACTACCTGTCAATTTTTATAACCTATACCATGATAGAAATAAATGTGAGATTTCTAGAGAGCATTTAAAGAAAATCTCATTTGCCATACTCTCTTAAAAGTACACAGTAAAATTACACTAACTGGATTTAATGGCATAGTCCACGCTGAGATAGATGCAACTCATAATTTAAATTGAGGAGATTTGCCATAAACTTAGTTGCCTGTCTGCTGAGAGAGAGAGGCATCAAAGCACCCCTCAGCAGTCTCTAAACATTGAGACCTCTTATGAAATTGAAGCCCACTGAGTCACTGATGTTGCTCCACTTGGAGCCAGAGGAAAATTGTAGTCAAAGCAACCAAGAAGGTCCAGAAACTTTGGGAAACCTCCAAAGAAGGCACTTGATGCTGAAGATGATGATGGTGAAGAAGTAAGAAGACTTAAGACCTGTTACTCAATTCCAGGTGTCTGTGCCAAGGGTCAGACCTGAGGGAGGTTCTGGGGGTCGACAAGTTTTGGGTTGGATGTATCTATTAGATACAATAATTAATTAGTGTTATAAAATTGTAGGAGCCCTAGGCTGCATCATGTGCTTATATAACTAGCACCTTGAGTGCTTTAATTAGGGATCTGCTCTCTATTTTACTTGTATTAATGTTGTCTAGAAAGTTCTTTTCTTCCATTTTAGACATCATATCCAACTGGAATTGTCTTTGTGAAAAATCTAAAATTATTTCCCACGTTGGTTTTGCTGTGCACTTTGAAGAAAAGGTTTGCTCTGTCTTCTCTATACCCTACCCTGTTAGGGTACAAAAGGTCATAAAGCCCTGAACAGCCTTTTATTCCCCACATGAGGAGAAACACAACTCCTTTAACCTTTTGTCATGCATGTGCTCCTCATGTCTTCTCTTCATCCCCTCATGCACCCCTCAACACACCACATGTGCTGGTCCCTCACCCACCCTGGTGCCTTTCTGATGGATTCCTAAGCGTTTCCTGCTCTCCTCAGTGCTCAGGGCCCTGGTGCTGGATGCCAAATTTCAGATGCAGCATCACAGATGCCAAGTAGAAGGAAAGGGTCACTTCTTTTTTGTAGAGTTACCTTGTAATGCAGCCACTTATGTAATTAACCTACACAAAGGCGCACTGTTGACTCACGGCCACCACATCAATCACTGCCATTGATGGACCAAACCAACCAGCCAGTGTTGTTTGAGGAGTTTCCTTTGGTAAATGGCAGCCTAAAAAGCCACCCCTGGGCTGACCCCACAGCAGGGGCAGCAGGACGGGGGAGGATTTTGCCCCTCTGTCCCTCAGGTGAGACCCCACCTGCAGAGCTGCCTCCAGCCCTGGGGCCAGCACAGCAAGGACATGGAGCTGCTGGAGAGAGTCCAGAGGAGGCACCAGGATGGTCAGAGGGATGGAGCAGCTCTGCTGGGAGGAAAGGCTGGGAGAGCTGGGATTGTCCAGCCTGGAGAAGAGAAGCTTTGGGGTGACCTCATTGTGGCCTTGCAGTGCCTGAAGGGAACCTGCAAGGAAGATGGAGAGAGACAATTGACAAGGGGCTGGAGGGAAAGGACAAGGGGGAATGGCTTCACACTGACAAACAGTGGGTTTAGATGGGATATATGGAAGAAATTCCTCCCTGTGAGGGTGGGCAGGCCCTGGCACAGTTTGTCCAGAGAAGCTGTGGCTGCCCCTGGATCCCTGGAAGGGTCCAAGGCCAGGTTGGACAGGGCTTGGAGCAACCTGGGCTAGTGGAAGGTGTCCCTAGCATGGCAGGGGGTGCAATGAGTTGAGCTTTAAGGTTCTTTCCTACTCAAACCACTCTGTGATTCCATGATTTTATCCCACATTCAAGACTTGTCATTTGTCTTTATCAATCTTCATGAGATCTTGAATGAACGGATTGGTGTGAAGGGGAGAAGCAAGAGCTGTTCCAACAGTTCTCTCCTGAAGTTTATCAACCATTGCTCCCAATTTGGGAAACTTGGATAAAATTCTTTTTTTCCTTAACCTTTCATAAATTAGATTTTTTAAAGACTCAGAAACAGTTTGTGCAAAATCCTCTAAACTTTTAGCCATGGCAGTGGGAGAGAGTAGGCGTCTCTTCTGCACAGCTGAGCCATAAGCCATTTAAAATACTTCTCAGATATACTGTTACCAGATTTCTTTCTTTGCTTTTAAATAAATTTCCTCTGACTTATCATCTTTTCAAAGGCTAAATTACAGTTGCTCTCTTGGTTATTAACAGTCCTAACTTTTGTTTATCCAAACCACCAGGCATTGCTTTTAGCAGTATATGATCACTTCCGTCTCATGTTTTCCCTATTTGCTAAAAAGCCAACTTATTCTACTGAGGGTTGACTAAATCATCCCTACAGTAGTAGAGTATTCACATTCTTCAACATTGTTTGATTCTCAAGGAGAGAAGAAACAACTTTTCCTTATTTAAAAGAAAGAGAAGGTGTTGCATTTATAAATCACTATTTATGTATTTTGCCAAATATAATGTCAGTGATGAAATTCAGTTAACATTGCTATTCTTTTCAAGAACTGAAAGAGCACAGGAGGAATTCCATACTATAGTATTCCTGTGGATTTCTAAAGGAAGTGTATGTAAACACAGACTTCCTACATGATATCAGGCATACCACACATTTCCTAGAGTACTGAGATCTCTCATATTTCCCATTGATCTCAAAACATGACACTAAATGTTTGAACATAAATGACTAGCAAAAGTTTTGGTCGTATACATAAGTGACTTTTAATTTTTTTTTTAACTGGAAAACAGACAAGTATTCCCAGTCCTAATTGTCATTTAATAAACACCCATTATACTTACTGCAAAATGGAAAGTACACAGACTGCTGTTTTCTTATTTTCTTTTTTATTTTTATCAGAACTACTTATACAACCTATGCTCTCAATTTCCTCAATGGCCAAGCCTCCTTGAATTTGCTACTCCACTTCTGACTCTTGAGTTTCATATGCTTATATGACCCTATCACAATTTTCTGTTCTAAAAGCAGCAGGGTCATTACAAAAATCAATGGTCTTGTAAGGATTTTACCTAAAATATCTAAACTTCTTTGGTGAAAGATTAGAAAGATAGATATTTTTTTCAAGAATAGTAACAAACAACCTGAAGAGTTAGTCCAAGTCCAGGGACTCTTGGAGGTTTCAATAAGCAGGAGCAGAATCAAGGAAGTTAAATGTTCCTGTTCCCAAACCCAAGTTTTGGGTCTTACATAAGATTATGATGATCCTATTCTCCTTTGTTTGGTATTTCATGCAATAGCAGAGCTATGAATGTGATTTGCCATCTCATTGTCACAGTAGAGCTTACCACAAAGTCTAGCTTTACTGGTTAGTGTCTGATTTGCTCATGCTTTGTTAGGTGACACAGTATAATAACTCAAACAGATTATGTGTTGCCCACAGACTGTTGCCCTTGGACAGCTTTTCCTTGTGAAGATACAGAACACTCCCAGAATGCAACCAAAGAAATGGCCAAAGTGTAGTCCATTTCCTCAATGAACTTAGTCTCAGTTCATTGCCTGCTCTTGGGACAGCATGTTAAGTAGTTGCCTTTATTTTGGCCCTTCAGGAGAAACAACAGCAGTGAACACACAGAGGCCAGATGTGTCCCTGGACAATGCCCCAAACCTGCAGGCTGTTGCTCTCTGCTCTGAGACAGAGATTACGTGTACGATCGGTGGCAGATAAGACACATCCAAAGCAGTTCATGTGTATGAACAAACTGGAATCCGCTGTCACCATTAGTGCTGACAGCCACCACGTGGAGGTTCCCAGGGCATTCTCCACAAAGGTCACTCAAAGTACATTCCAATTCATTACATTTTGCTTCTGCCTTTGCCTTCTTGCACAAATCCAATTACTTCTGTTTTGTATGTCAGGATCCTCAGCAGCAGCACACAGCAGAAAGCAAAACATACTTAGGTGACACATTCTTAACTGTGGGCAGATCGGATTAATGGGGTAGGGCTGAAGTTAACCTTTTTCTTCATGTGAAAGAAGATGTCCTGAGTAGTGGAGAATTCCCCTTCTAATGCTGTTCATTAACATTTCAGCCACTGCCAAGTGTGCTGAAAGCTACCACACTTCTTAGGTTTTGCTCACCATCCATCTATGTCTTATTATCCCTGTAAATATAATGAGATATGATTTGATATTAACAGCCACAGATTTATCTATTTAAATTGGAAATGCAACTCTCTACAGTACCAGCTAGCTGGGAACATACCTAGTGACTTCAACTGATGTAGATAAGAGGAACATGGATATCTAAAAGATAACTTCATAACTCATGACATTTGAAAATGCTCAGTGTTTTGATTAATATTGGAAACACTGCTCCTTCCTGATAGCAATATTGACACACATACTGCCAGGAAGAATTAAACCATCAATCAATTTAAATAACTAGTTAAAATAAAAGGCCACTCAAAATTAGCAGTCAGGGAGACTCCTTCCAAGTGCTTTTAAATTACTGGCAATGTTTAAAAGTTCTAAGGCTGGTATGTGACATCCTGTGGTTTTCCCTTACTCCATGAACTGTCCTGCCTATGTAGTTTCACATTGTCAGACTAGTAGCGCAGTCTTATTTTTTTTAAATATTCATTTTCTGGTTACACATACATATAAAATTCAAACCATAGGAAAAAAGCCAAAGGGAATCACAGGTCTTTATTGGAGCCCTCCATGGAGCACCCAGTTCACCTAGTCTGAAGGTTCTATGTAGCTCTCTCTGTACTAAGGCAGACTATTAAACTAACCACTTCTCACATGGGAAAAAAATTAGGTTACAAGCTGCTCCATGAAATTTTATGTTAAAAAGATTAAGACTGTTTAGTCACAAAAGCAGAAAAGAAAAAACAATTTAAAGGGGAAAAGGAGGAAAAAAAAAAGTTCACTGTTCCTACCAGCTACAAAGTTTTCATGCCTAATCCTAAACTCACAAGTACAGTTTTGTTTTACATTATTTTTATCATTTTTTTGTTACCCATTTACGTAAATTTATGTATAATCAGAATTGTGAATGTCAATGCCCACAGCTCACAGTCACAACATAATTACTTTTTCTGATTAGGATCCAAAATACTGGTTGTCTTCGCTATTTTCAAACTGTTCAAGGAAAGCAAACTTGTCTTGGTTCACTCTTTTTGAAGTCTCTTTAGACCTTCCAGGACTAGATGGATTCAATTGATGTATTCACCTCTTGTTCCTAATTATCTCTCAAAGGCATGAACTTCTCATACTCAGCAGTACTCTCAGGTAAGAGCTTAGACTGTCAGCATTACCCAAGCCAAGGCAAATGAAAAAACACAAATCTGTTAATACAGTGATTTAATTACGTTAAAACTTAGTATACCAGAACACCATTATTCCTGAAGGACTGTGTTACCAATTTATATTTCCCAAACAACATTAAGCTTTGTATATTTAAATATATATCTTCATGGTTACGCACAAAGTGCTTTAAGATTAAAAAGCCAAAACACTTAGGAGAAAATGCTGTGACTTGCTGAGATGGCACCACTTCAGATTTTTGGTACCATCTTTCCTCTAAACTCCAGGTCACACCATTCTTGTCAAAGCTCCACATCATGGATAGATCATTATTATTGTACTATTCATGAATTATATATTATCACCTTCCCTTGGATAAATTACAAGTGGAAATTACCTGGAAGTGAGCAGATAAAATGTAATGTCTCAAAATAGAAGTGGTGCAGATTATAAGAGTAGGGAATCCCCTCAAGAACATTCCTCTTCTGGAGCTCTGAAATAACTTTTGAAATTCAACAGCACTAGAAATAAGTTAAGTTCACCTGATTGGGAATGATCAATTGTTTTGTAACTGAAAAATTACAAGAAATTCCTTTATCTTTTTCTAGCTGGAAATTCTTATTTCTTCTATGCAGTTTCAATAAGCCATCAGGAAAGGAAAGAAAAAATCCTAGAATTTCTACTAAATATTTCTGATTGGTGTATTCTGAAGCACCAATAATTATAACATGGATTCTTTGAGCCATATGGGAAAGTGAATTTGAAGACCTACTCACAGAATAATATTTTATTCATTAAGGTAATAAGTTGCATTTTTTCATCTAATTATTTAAAAGGCTGCCTACAAAACTTCCTCCAACGTACTCAAAATTATTTTTATAGGCTTAATATAGACTTACGTTAGTTTGCATTAACATAGACAACAAATAATGTGTTTTCTCTTAGAAAATATTGTTACAGTAAGTGTACTTTATCAATTATGTATCACACAAACTCCACTGTGTCTTGTCTTAAACTCTAAAACTCATTCATTATTGACCAAAACTGGGAGAAAAAAGAAATACTATATTTGGAGCTGCATATGGCTGCATTTAAAATAAATTTTAGATCTCTACATATTCAAATTAAATTGTTCATAACTACACATTGTCCTATTCTGAAGAACAGGTCAGAATTCTTGACTTTAAGAACTGAATGTCTCAAATATCAGGGAGTACACATCAAATAAAAGCATACCGTGAACAATCTCTGATTTTTACAGTGCAATTATAACAACCTGCAATTATAACCAGGTAAATTACTTATATATTAGAAATGTAATCTAAGTTTCATTTATCTTTTCATGTGACAAGAGGGGTGAAAATTCAGGGGTTTCTGTAGCACAAAACACATACAAAGTACTTGTTGATGTTGCAAGTACATTGCCTGATACAACTATGGGGGTTTATTTGCAGAATTTAACTCTTTCAATTCTTCAGAATTTTATTCACCTCTCAGAAAGCACGTAGTTGTTGCATTTGAGCCAATTAGAGGTCAAATTTGAATGAGCCATCATTCTTCTCACTAACACAGATCTCACCAGTGTTTCTCTCAGTACAGTTTCTCCCAGGATTCTGAAGTTACTTTACTCAGATCTAAATGTATAAAATGAGGGACCTGCCAAAAGTTCATATTCTGCTGCTGTAAGGCCATGATTTATCTCTCATTATTTATATACTTTCCTTGTTTACAGAAAACAGCTGCACTCATCTGATTTTGCTGCTGATATTCAGTAAACATTACCTCTAGCTAAAATAGTTGCTTTTTTTTTTCTTTTTTAATAGTCTTTTTCAAGTACAAATAAGGGAGGGGTTCCAGATACTGCAGAAGTGGGAAGGGTGAGGATTAGGTTCTGCTCCACACATGGAGCACTCATCAATGTGTCAGCCCTTTACACTGGATATTCAGTATTTTTACATCATCATCTATGTATGTCAGACCAATATCATTGATCTCATGGCACTGTTTGAAGTAAATGTTTTGATCCTGACTGTTTAAATAGTCAACACATTGGATAGCAGTCCATCTTTAACTTGTGTTGTTCTATCTCAAAGGAAATGAAGACAGAAAAGTGCTGTATCCTATATAAACTGACATGACCCAATTTGTTCTCTATGTATAGCCTGCAATATCAGCTGACTAATATTTGACTTCAGAGGTGCAGATCAATGCTAAATATAGAACATATTTTGGAAGAGGTATTAAACTTTACAGTGCTGCATAGATGTTAATCCTTCTCCCACTCGATGTTCCCCCTGAGAAGCATCTGCATTTTGGTTATTATTACTTCATGTATACAGATACCAGATCTAAGAATAAAGAAAATTCTGTTTATCTCAAGCTAAAATGCAGTATTAGATCATTGGTGATTACCAGCAATTAATTAATCAATAGAAAGAACAACTAAAGCAGGCACAGAAAAAGTTAAAATAAATCTTCCTAAAATTGCTATCCATTGCTGATAACACTGCTTTCTCCAAATTCAGTATTTTTATAGTAAAAGAAATTATCAGATAATGTGTAATTATATTTTGTGCACTTATAGCTGATGCACAAACCTGTGATATTTAGTTATATCACATCTTTAGGAGGTATATAATACAATTCACTGAAGCAATTGAAATTAAAAATGTATATGCAAGACTTAAGTACTCGAAGGAGAACCCTAACTAAATCAAATCATGGTGTGAAAATTTAAAGACTTGCAATTACAATGCCTTTATGCTCCTTGGATAAGCCAGATTTGTGAAACTGAGCCACTGTAGTAATTTTTAGACAGGGCTCAAACAGCTTAATGAGTGTTTTGAGGATGTAATTTCATGAGCAGGCAGTTGCCCTTTCATTATTTAGTCTTATTAAACATAAATAAGTCCTTATATCAGTTCTGCTGGATTAGCTGTGCCTTTTATATCCTGAGATACCTGTTCAGGTCTCCTCTCTAGTTTGGCTCATCTCTTACCTTCCCAATTCTGCAGTGTCTTCATGAGCTGATATTCTGCTGCAATCATCAATGTAACCACCACAAGTTTGTTTACTGTCATGAAATTCCTGGTTTTCTCCATTTTTCCTCTTCCTAAGCTCTTATTTCACCCTAGATGGAGTCTAGTCTTCCTCCTAACTGGAGGAACAACACATCTCCACTGTGCAAGAGATTTTAATCTTCACATAGGCAACTTGCACAGGCAGGTAAAACAGAAAAATTAAGTTCTATCAACCACCACAACCCAACAGCTGTATTTAACTGTTAAGATGCACACATCCATGGCTCAGCTGGTCTCATCCACTGCTTTAAAGTCAAAGAGGAATGGGCACTTTCTACAGCATGATTCATGTCGTTCTGTACTGAGTGGCTAAGGATGTCTAAGGTAAGACAAACCATGCTACAAAAGTCCCTACTTCTCGACTGCAAAGGCAGCATAAAGGACTAGTTCCAATGACACCTATTTCTCAGGTGGCATCTAATTTATGGACATCTCCAGTTAGATGAGATTACCCTCATTCCAAAAAATCAAAATTTCCACCTTCCAGAGAAAGGCATTAGGCTGGTAACAACTTGGAGACTGAAGCCCTTTATGTATCTGAAGGGGCCTACAGGGAAGCCAGAGAGGGACTCTTCATCAGGAACTGGGGTGACAGGACAAGGGGGGGAATGGCTTCACACTGACAGAGGGTAGGGTTAGATGGGATATTGGGAAGGAATTGTTCCCTGGGAGGGTGGGCAGGCTCTGGCACAGGTTTCCCAGAGAAGCTGTGGGTGCCCCTGGATCCCTGGAAGTGTCCAAGGCTGGGTTGGACAGGACTTGAAGCAACCTAGACTGGTGTGACATGTCCCTGTCCATGGCAGGAGGTGGAGTGGGATGTTCTATAAGGTCCCTTCCAACCCAAACCATTCTATGATAGCTGTACCAAAGAGCATACCTGTAGCTGTGCATATCCTTTAATATGTCTTTTCATTATGGGTATAAATACATGACAGAATTTGAGTTCTTGTTTTCTGCCAGTGGGATGCACTAACTAATACTCCAAATGTATAAAATCATAATGCTGAAATCAGAAAGATGTTTCTTTAAGAGAAAAAAAAAAAAAAAAAACTAAAGAAAACCAAAGACCATCCTCCAGAGGCAGATACTGTTTGAACACTCAGGAGCACAGCACATCATCATTAATACTTTCAGTGGCTATTACTTTTTTGGTGCACAGAACCTTATTACAAACTGTTAACATACAGTAGCTGAAAGAACCCTTTGTCAAGGAGCATTCTAGCCTACTTAAATCTGATATACTATCGTTATTCTTTTGAGGCTGTATCATAAGCAGCTCAGTAAGACACACATACAAGAAATTGCACAGGAAAGTTTTACTCTTTACAGCATTGTCATCAAAATTTACTAGTATATTAAAGGTCCTAATTTGGCAATAAGTTTTCTGCCTTTTTACGGTATGTGATAATTTATAGATATTACATTCACAGAGGAATCTGGAAACACAGTAATTAACAACTTAAAGATCTTTTAAATGCCAAAGCTATTCCATGGGCTGACCAAGAACATTTAAAAGTCATGAAAGATACTGTAGAACATATTCCCCAAGACTAAATTATGTCGTGGTTAAAACCCACGATAAATGCCTGATGTC
>WBMV01006905.1:0-76808 GCA_013396655.1 Campylorhamphus procurvoides
ATATGCAGTTATCTCAAGATTGAATTGCTGTATGTTTTGGTGACCTGCAATGCTCCCCAAGACTGCACCTCTCCTTCAGAAACTTCAGTCTATCACTGGTATAATATTTGTCTTGCACTCTTGTGTGTGAGGATTTTGTGCCCAAGAGAAACTTTCAGAAGACTTGCCCTTTTTAGGGTGTTTTATGAAACTGCTTTCAGAATACGTAGTGTCCTGTGGGCTCTCCATTTCATTTGGAAACATTACATTTTAAAATCTGAAAAAAAGCTATCAACACATTTTGTATTTCAAGAGAGAAGACATTTATAGCAGCATTTTTCAAAATAACCATTTTTGTACTGCTGTGATTATATACAATGACAAGTTATTACTGAACTGAGCAGAATGTCTTATAATAGCTCTTCTGCCTTTCCCCATCTTGAAGTACTCAGCAAAACTGTCTTGCCATATTCAAAGTGCATCTAATCTGTTATTTTGAAGATTCTTTTGTAATGTCTGGCACTTAGAGTGGTATTGCCTTCATGGACCTTCACAGACATGATCCATAATGTTTACATTTTGGCATAAAAGCTGAAGCAACAAGGGCAAGCCGTGGAGACACACGAGAGTTAATGAAGTAACAGATGGCTCTTATGTTCCTGTGGAAATAATTATTTACTGCATTTTAATTGCATTGAATCAGTGTGTTGGTTTTGATTGATACAGTAGGCTCGCTGGTTGTAAGATTAGTGCCTTGTGTGGTATAAACCTGCAAGTTTCTTCCATGTATTATGTGATGTGATGGGGAGCAATTGGAGGGATGCCTTGAAAATGTCATCTAAACAAACCCCTTTCTACACTGATTGTGCCAGAGAGATTAATCCCATTACCATGTGGACTTGAAATGGCATTGGGCATGCAAAAGGAAAACCTAGATAAGTGATAACTCATTTAATACTCTGTGGTTTGTGTTTATGGAAAATAGAACTGCTCAGGATCTTCTGAAGGAAAACAAGGGTGTGCCAAAGGTAATTTCAGCGTTGAGTGTTCATGGATGGTAAAATTATATTTAACAGCTGTTTGTGATTTTTGCAGGTAATAGCTCTAGCAGATGCAGCAGAAGAAAATCAAGCCAACCTGTTCCAGGCGTTTGCAAAGTTGAAAAGTGCCACCCATCTGGTGATTATGCTGATTAGCCTGTGGCAGAAGCTCAGCACTGATCAAGTTGCAATTCTGGAAGCCACGTTTTTGCCCTTAGCAGAAGATACACAAGAGCTGGTAAGGACCTGTGAGAACTGCTCAAAAAATGCTCATTCACAGAGCTTTAAGCCCTTAAAGTTACATCTTTCCCCCTATATTTTTGTGAAGACTGTCCTTTGAAGTAATTTAAGTAGCCTTATTAAGTTCGATGTTTGATGCAAACTATGTTATTTCACAGGGAACTGGAAAAATAGGAGTAGATTTTAGAAAGGTGTGGGTGACCCCCATTTTTTAAAGGCTCTAATTTAAATGCTATGTAATATACCAATATATTCCAATAGAAATTTAAAATATAAACCACAGACATGTACACACAGTAAATACAGTGTGTATTTATAGTTTAATCTATTAAGCATTTGCCATGCTTTGCCCTCAGTGTTTTTACAATGGTTTATATAATGGTTGCAGGTTATCCAAAGAAAACACCATGTATAGATAAGGCCCTTGTACTCTCCAAAGCATTGTCTACATAATCCTGCCTAGATATCTTGCAAATTCTGCTCTGATTTAAGGAGTGTGACCACGTGAGGTTGTGTGCAAAATTTGGAGAATGGTCTGTGAAGAAAAACAATGCTGTATTCTATCCATGCCCCAGCTGAACAGTGCTTTAATTGAATTAAGGAATGCTCTCAACTTAATGAAGAGTTGATCCCCAGTTAGTTTCAAGTTTAGTTTTCTTACTGGATTCTAGAGGAAAGTGCTTAAAAATAGTTTGCTACAGTTAGAAGAGAAATAAACTGGCATTAATACATCTCAACACTCTATTTTTAGGCATCTGAACTATGAAGTGTAGTGCATAACCTCTCACAAATGACTTCTAGGGAATAAAAAAATCAGAATTATTTTAAGTACATGTTAGTTTTAATTGTCATGCTCAGCACAGGGTTTTGCAATGTACAGTGAATCCAGATTTCAGTGCATTCTTGTAATACTTAGAATGGTTTGTGGTCTCTTAGAAAGCTTGTGCTGGGTTCCAAGTGAATTTAGGATCATCTGCCATTTCCACCTGGGGGGCAAAAAGTGTTTTGGCATTTTACATATTATTGACTCATAGCAGGCAAAAAAACACCCCAGTTTTATTGAGATTTGTGTTGGGTTTAGTCCTCATGTAAACTTGGAAAATCAATCCTGGCAGCTGAGGAGTTTGCATTCCCATGAATGGAATTGAAAGGGAATGTGAATCTCATCAAAGCCCAACCAACCCTTTTTTGCATGACTTCTTTTTGTTCTGCCATCAGGATCTGCATTGCTTTGACACGGGTTTTGGTACAAATGATCACATTTGTTGTGCACCCCATAACCCAGGATGTCACTTCAGCTTGTGTCTTGGTGTGCTTTTAATACAGTGGTCAACAATACTCCATGGTAAAGCTGTGACCCTTCACATAAATACCGTAGGGATGTCCATCCTGCAGAGCAGTCAGGATGAAAAATGCAAACCAACGAGAACTGGAACTGAAACCTTCACAAAATGCTGACTTAGGTGCCATATTAAAGCTGTTAAGATATCACAGAAATCTGAGTGTGATTTCAGGAGCTCAGGCAGCCAATGGGGAAATCTCCTGCCATACCAGTGCCATTTACAGACAGAAACTCCAAGCTGGTGTTCAGGTTTCCTTGCAGGCAGCAGAGTGGAACACTGCTGAAAGAAAGTTCTCTTGAAGAATTTTGATTTACTCTTCAAACAATTCTGCACAGTGGGTTGTTGTATTTTTATTGGGAGGGAATGTGTCAGAAGACAGTTTGGATGCAGTCACAACTCCAGAACATTTTCTGCCCTGGGAGCATCAAACTATGGAAGTGTTTTTTTTTTAATAAAAGGGAAATGTTTGGAATATACTGTTACCATGAAAAGAAATGCTTCTTTGACCATAACATCAACATTATTCTCATACATGCCATTTCATTTAGAACAGATTGTATCTTGTTTTCCAGACCTGGCAATCAATTCACACAGATATTTAGGAAATATGAAAGTGACGTTTTGTGTTCCCATTGCTGCAAAATTTTTGTCTGAGAACATGCAAAATTTGGGGTTTCTTGTCTACAAAGATAGAGCAGAAGTAATACTGCAAGCCTGCCTATTTTTGGGGAATTACAGATATCTGGCATCATGTTTTATTTCTGGCAGTAAACTTGTAACCAGCATTGCTTTGATTAAACTGACTGAAAGGGTCAGGAGAGTTGGTCACTGCTCTGCAAGAATAACATATTTGTTGTTGGCTTATAACAGGCAGTGACAGCAATTTCAAGTACTACGAAGTCTGAAATAATCAAAAAACAATCAAGGAAATGTTAAGGGGTGTTTTTCAGTGATTCTGCTTCACCAAGCTGAGTTTTCTGGATGAAAAAGATGTTTGGAAAATGCTGAGTTTGTGATGTTTACAACTGATTTGTCACTTCACAATGTTGATTAGATAAAGATGAAAACTATACTTTAAGGCAGAGATGAAAAGAAATGGTTGTCAGAAGAAAATCACAAGTTGCCTAGTGAAAGTCATAGGGGTTACTGTCAAAAGTGTCTGCTTTCTCTAAGAAGATGAGTTTTACTGCAGAGGGCTTGAGTAATTCTTTTTGTGGAAAGAATCCTTTTCTGAGTTTAAGATCTCAAAATTGGAGGTAAGGTTGTTTCTGTCATTCCAGCAGGTTTCATTCAGTCACAACTGACAGTAGCCACATTTTTCTCTAAATTTTCCATTAGTGTTTAGTACTTCTGAAGCTTTGGGATAGTAGTTACATCTTTGGCAAGAGTAGTTTTTATGAGCCCTAATTCTTAGAATTTATTGGACATTGTCACTTTCACTAATTCTTGTCATTAATCCAACCTAGGTCTTATTCACAGTAAAATATATCTGGAGTTAGTCTTTTGTGCCTTATATTTTCTATACTCCACTTGTCACTGTAACCACTTTTTAAATGCAAGGCTCTGACTGTCCACCAGACTGAAGTATTTTAAAATAGACTGAAATATTTCATATTTTCTGGTTTGCCATAGGCCAGTACAAGCTATCTTTTGATATTTTGTAAATACTTTAAAGTTTTCTTAAACAAAGCAAAAAAACTGCACCTCAAACCCAATTTCCCACCAAAGGAAAGCAACCTACTCAGGGATCTTGTTTCTTGGTGTAAATTAGTCAAGGCAGAACTGTGTTCTGCTGTGATTAGTTTCCTTCCAGCAAAAATCACCTCCTTTTAAACTCCTTTGGATACCCTACAAAGTCCTGCAGTTGTCCCAAGAGACTCATCTTTTGTTTGGTAAATTAAAGAAGCTTCTGTTATCAGGCATCTTTCTCTATGTAATATTGTGATGGGGACCTCTAAACTTTCTCTTTGTTGGGGTAATCTGTCTAGTTCAGGTACAAAGGGCTATTTTGGTGTGGAAGTAATTACTGAGTATGTGCTGCATACCAGGAGCCCAGATCAGTTGTCATCTAAACTGCTTAATGACAAGAGTGATGCATTACAGTGATTGCAGCAGTGTTGGTCACCCAAGGGTCTTAACGCTCAATATACAGAATCACTGGCTCTTTCTTTTGCCTTTTTTTTTTCTTTTCTTTTAAAGAAGTTTATTGTCAGTGGGGAATTCCCTTGATATTGTGTCCTAATTGAAAGATCTGCAGATTCTTGCTATGCAGCCTTCCAGTACCTGAAAAGAGATAGAGAGGGATTCTTCAGGAGGAGGGCATGTAGTGTTAGGTCAAGGGGGAATGGCCTTGAGCTGAGGGAGGGTAGGTTTAGATTAGCTGTTAGAAGGAATTCTTCACTCCAGGTAAAGGGTGGTTATCCAGTGAAGTTGTGGCCTCCCTATCCCTGGAAGTGTTCAGGGCCAGGCTGGATGGGGCTCTGAGCAAGCTGGGCTAGTGGGAGGTGACCCTGCCCATGGCAAGGGGGTTGGAATGAGAGGATCTTTAAGGTCCCTTCCAAGCCAACCCATTCTATGATTCTATCAATCATTGATCAGTGTTGTACTAGTGTTTTGGGAATTTCATGTGATTTATATTTGATTGTAAAATTCTGCTGGAATTACTTATATACTGAAATAACGTATCTGCCTGAGCATCACTGGTGCATTACCTTTTTATTAGTAATAGAACAGGGTTGATAGAATTAAAAGTTGCATATTTGCTGTTGGGTTTATTATGGCAAGATGCTTTGTTTTAATTTCTAGATTAAGAATGATATGCCAGTGTTCTCTCATATTTGCAAAGGTGGTGAGAGACTCCCTTTACATTAAGAGAGGCCAAATTAAAGCAACATGAAGATTGCATTATTTATGTCCTTCATCATCTCCTGGCTTTCTCAATGAAGAGAGAGTTTGATAAGGCCAAAACGTGTTTTTGATACCTCAAAAATAAAAGGGGTCATAAATCAAATCTGTACAAACAATGGAGGAGTTAATAATGTTTTCCCAAGCCACTGTCTCGAGCAAAAAGAGAGAAAAAATCCGGCATAAACTTGAAAATTTGCTGTTCAAGTAAACATGCAAGTCCAGTTTGCCACTCTCCTCTCTGTCCTCACCTGTGCACTTTAGGAGAATAGAAATTCCCCAATTTGAAGCAACAGAGCTGAGTCTGAAGTTAGCAATGCATAGATATAAAATAAGGTGAGAATTTAAACAGAAAACAAACTTTATGTCAAGTTTGGGTTTTTTTCCCAGAGCTGAAAATTTGAAGTGGGTGTGGTAAAATATTAGTTTAGGAGCACCATTCCTGAAAGAAAAATATTGCATATTCTATAAGATAGTTGTAAACCCACTGTTTTGATTACTAAGCCATTTGCATTTTCAGCTTTTCTTCCATACCTGAAGACATTATAGGAGACTTTAGCAAATCTTGATCTAAATTTAAATGTCCATAGCATAGAATCCACCTGAAACTATACTTACATTTAATGCAGAAGCGTTTGGTGGTTTGTGACTTGAGCTTCAGAGGGCAGAAATACCAGAGCACCTTTGACATGGCATGTTACTTTTCAGGAAAGGAAAGGATCTGCCCTGTAGATTTCTTCATTTTACTTGTTCTGTCTCTCACCTTGTCCTTGATGTTCAACTCTATCCTCACTTTGATACTGTCTTCATCAGTCTGCAAATTCCTGTTAGAACTGAATTATCTTAAACGCCAATAGAAATAAAAATCCGATCAGTTAATATTATGAACGTTATGTGTTGTATTTGATTTAAAGGAAGATATAATTAACCAGAGTGGGATTATTAGCAGAATTTCATTTAGTGCTTTTTTATTGTGTGCTCAATACAAATGTCCTTCTTAGGCCCTTAATAGATTTATAATGTATTTAAGCTAGAGTCATTTGTCTGCATTTTCATCAGACTTGAATTCCTCTCCTCTGTAGGATTTTGCCAGTTCCCTGTTTTTTGGGTATCCCAGGGATAAGTTTTTTCTCTTGAAATACATGGAGGTGTTTTTGTTTTGGTTTTGGATTTTATACAAAAAAAAGTGGATTACTGGTTTGTGTGTGTAACTATATATTTATTTTTTTTAATTTAAATTACTTTAAAAGCAAAATGTTGAGATACACAACACTGATGTTTCTTGTGAGTTAGTACATACAATGCTTTCAGATGCAGAAACCTCTTCTTTGGTGGCTTGGATAAGCATAAATGCCAAGATTGTCATTCAGTATGGGGAGCTTTCAAATATTCTAGCATTTTTGAGCACTGATGAAAGCATTAGTGTGTCTAAAATCAAGAAATGAGATATAGCCAGGCAAATTCCTGGGTTAAGAGCTGTAAGAATTCCAATAATTTAGCTAAATTTAGAATTCTAATAATTTATTTTATAATTTTGCCTAGTTTTTGCAGTACTTTTCACGTTGCATTTGAATTCTTTCAGGACTGTCCTGGGCAGGTGGGAAAAGGGCTGTTGCCTTGGGAATATTATTAATAATGGTAAAGGCTTTCAAGATAAAATAGAATCAAATCTGTCTGGCTTATGAACACAGCTTAGGAACAATCTTGTAACAGTAAGTTAGTCATTTAGCCTGCAGGGAAAAGAATTTTGCAGGTTTTTTTCTTTTTTTGGTATAACCTAAAAGCCTTCCTAAAAATTAACTTCTCTGGATGGATCCTTATGCCAAAGTGAGATGGAATGTGTAATTATGGTCACACTCAGCTATGCCATGACACCTGGGGCTCTTTAATGAGGGTTTAATGATAGTTTGGATGGCATGTAAGTGATGTGTAGCACTATAATCTTACTCGTGTCAGTATCACAAGGCTACATTTAGTGTTCACACTCCTGCAGTGGGGATGAGTTGGTTTTAAAGAAAGTGCCAATCTCTCCTTAATACCTACAAGAGAATAATAATGTCTGTGTGCAAATTATGAAGCCCAGTCTTTCCCAATGAAAAAGTAAAAATTGATGAATTTAGTGGGGTTTATATCTATTTCAATTTCAGGCAGACTTGGGATGGTTTAATAATGCCTCTTTCTGTGAGTCCTGCCCCCATTTGTTGTCGCCGTTACGGCAGCGCTTGCTGGTGGCAGAGTGATGGATTGCTGGCATTGAAGGTGCTCCTTTCAGACCTCAAATATGCAGAACACTGCACAGGAAGCCTTTAGTGAATATTACAAGTGTGGCTGTTCTTCAGTGTGGGCTACAGACTAGAACACTTCCATTTTCAAACATCTCTCAGCTTTTTTAACGTGTAAGAGGTGAAGAATTTTTCTTGCTCCTTCCATTCTCCCCTTGCACCAATAAAAATTGCTGACAACTGGAGCTTTATTTGCAGCTGTTAATTCTTAGTGGGATAAAATCACCTCAACAGTTTTTCATCAAGCTTTTTTTTTTCATTTAGATGTAGCTTTTTGTGTACTCTTTCACTAATCACAAAGGCTGCTTTGGGTTCGGCTGGACTTAGCAGGTCAACAGACCTTGAATTGGAGAAGATAGTTTTATGGTCTACTGAGAAACCAGTTTGACATGGAAATTAAATACAAGAACAAGGGTTGGAAAAATGTTGAGGCTGTGGTACAAAGTAAAACATACCTGTGTGAGCCAAGGACAGAATTCTAGCCACTTTTAATTTCCTGACTTTCAGTAGCTTGTATTTCAGTGCTTTTATTTAAATGCTCCTCCTGCCTGCCTTTTTACAACTTATTGGACAGACATGCTGGCCAGCTCCTCGCTACTGTATGCTGACAGCAGTTAATCACAGGTTTCTTTGTCTTTCAGTGAAACTCAAGAGTCTCATGTTTATGTTGTCTTATTTTTCATGATTTGTGGTATAATTAGGAGTGCCTGGCTTGGCTGTTTTTGATGCTTTGTACATATTGAGTTTCATTGCCCATTATGTGGGAACGTAGACAGCATTTCCCAGCTCATTAACCTCTTTAAATTGGCTGCAGAATGGATGATTTCCTGTCACCATCACAGGTCAGTGGATGCATTGCACTCTAATGGACTCTTTCTAGAATATTTGAAAAGTGTTAAGCTACCACAGCACTGATTGATTGACTGATTGATTGATTGACATGATTTTTCTAATTTGCATGGCTTTTAAGGACGCAAATCCTGGTAAGGCAGTAGGGTAATGTTGTCATTGTTGTGAAGTCAGGAAAGGCAAATGATGACTCAAAGAACCTCACCAGGTGATCCCGTTCCTCTGCAAAATATAAATATTTCATACAATATAGCACATTTTCTGGACAAGGTTGAAGTGCATGTGACTGTGTGGTCTTACTGATGTCCTTGACCACTGGTGAGCACCTGACCTGGATCTGTTCTTAGGAAGGTAACAAGGTCAGGAAGGGTGGCCTTTGCTTCTCTGTGTTAGGAGCAGTACCCCTTACAAAATCCATATGTATTTAATTAAAGAAATTCATTTACCTCACTTGCTTGTCAGTGGACTATGGCAGGGTCGACACCATCGTTCTTTCAAATGTTACACTTCCCAAGTAGTGGAATTTTGGATAGGAAGGTGATTTTGCTGAGTGTTTTAATCAAGGAGGGCATATAATGAGAGCTTAAAAACTAGAAGACTGACCAAGCTCTGTAGGATCATCATGAGCAGGCTTTGTGAGTGTCTTGCAGGTTCATTGTAGATGCTTTGGATTAATCCTATGGTCCCATCACAGTGTGATGTTCTCTGCCACTGGCCTGTCATCAGAATATTAGATGTGATTCCAAAGAATCTAAAATTGCAAAAAATTGGTGTTTTTTGGTTTTTTTCCTGGCCCTGATATGTCTCCATCACAATATTACATGCTACATAGTATGTTTTTATTTAACTCTCCTTTCTGTTCTTAATTCTAAGTGTCACAACCAAGAAAGTCTAGTTTTCAGTTATTAATACTGAATTTAGCTGTTATATCCCATGCTGTCCATGTATTATTATTATTGAAATTAATATTGTTGATCTTAATATTGGAACAAATTCACTTTTTCAGCTTTTGCTTGTACAAGTCGAAGTTGGGTGTTCACGACACTCATTAACCCCCAAATTACATTTGACCTATCAGTGTCATTTGCAAATTCTCAGTCCTTGTTTTGTTACTTTATTTTTGATATGCTGTATATCCTAATGTTATTTAACTTGCTTTCCTTTCCCCCAGGGCTGGGAAGAAACTGTGGATGCTGCTGTTTCTTACCTGCTAAGAACCTGTTTGTCCAAGAGCTCCAAGGAGCAGGCCCTGACACTCAGCAGCCAGCTGTGCATGCCCAAGGACACCAGCAGGCTGAAGAAGAACATCACCCTCTTCTGTGACAGGCTGGCCAAAGGTGGTCGCCTGGCCCTGAGCACAGACTCGGCCACCCAGCCAGCTGCTGGCGTGCCAGGTAAGGCCTGAAGGGCATCCTTGGAGCTCAAAATACTCATTTGGGTATTAAAACTGAAAATTCTGCACGTTTGATTCTCTTGGCAGTTTGTTTTTTGTTGGTTGTGGAAACCCAACACTGTTTGTGTTGCTGACTCGGGTAATGAGATGGTTTGAAATCTGAGGTTTTTCTCAGTTTAATTGCTTATTGTTGGTCTTGCAGCCAATGAAGCCCAGGTGGGCATCCTTATCCTCTAAAATCTCACAATTTATTTCTTTGCACTTTGCAATTGCATGTGCACCTGTACGTGTTTCTAATGTGATGGAAAAAGGAGGAGTGAAAAGTGCTGCTGTCTTGATAAAGAAATGATGATGGTTGCATTAGTGGCTTTATGGCATATCCATATGACAAATTATGAGGTGGTGATAACACCAGATAAAAAAAAATCTGCAGCTTTGGGAAGTCCTAGCTGGCTGGGTGATCTCTCACAGAAAGCAGGAAATTGGAGATGAAACTAATTTAAGTATGTGCTGAATAATATTTGTCACACAGAAAAAGAGCATGAGCAAGATTTCACAGTGCATAATGACTTAAATGAATGGTATGGAATTACCATTTTTAAAGGCGATTTTATTCACGTCTTTTTCTGTACTCCTACTTTGTAGTAATAGTGGGAGCAAAGCCACACTTTTCTGCAGAGTCTTAAGTTTAGCATCTTTGCACTGTTGCAAGACATTTTCTTCCTGCCTTTTCCCCCTTGTGAGACAGGGAATCTCTCAGTAAACATCAGATCCTCCTGCTGACTTGGAAACAGGTATTTTCTCCCATCTTTCTGCTCTCAATTTGGATTGGCTGCTCATTCAGCTTCACACACTCCTAAACCACATAAATATATAATTTTTTTTAGTGTTACACTGTTCCCTTGTCTGGAAGAAGACTCACAGTCAAGTGATGTGAAGAAGTGAGGCAAAATTAGTGTCATATTAGTTTGACAAATTTTTGTTCATATTTCTTTGCAAGACTAAAATGTGTGTAAAGGGCATTTCTTTTGTTGACCTTTGATTATGTAACTGTTGTTTTTCCTTCAAAGAATTCTGGAAAGGTGTAAATAGCTGCAGTTCATCTTTTTCCACCTCTGTAATAAGGTGAATTGATTTGGCAAGGAAATTAATTTCTGCCTGTTCAATAGACTAGTTTTGATAAAAGGCTCTGTACACTTATGCATTTACTCATTAACTGCTGAGAAAATGAAAATGATGCCTTACAAAGGGAAAACAGTATGCAAAATAACTATATAGTGTTGAGTAAAGATCTCTTTAATAATGCCTGGAAAATAGAGGAACTTCTCCTCTCAGGCCTTAAAGGAGGGAACAGGAATAGGGAGAGAAGAACGAGGTAGAACTCTACATGAGCAGGAAGATTGGGAATTGTGTTTGTATCTGAGGATTTATGGCTGAATACTGACTTTTAGTGTAGGCAAAAATTCTTCAGGGTGTTTAAACTCCAAGCTAAGCCAGAGGTGGTCCCAGAATTGTTCAGTAGTGACGCTGTCATTAGCTTGAGAATTTTGTTCAGTGCCACTTTTTCTTTAGACCACTCTTTTTCTTCATGGTGGAAACCCCTTTTTCCATAGCAACCAACTATAAAAGCTCTATTTTAAAGTTGACCCTTCTGGCATTTGCAGCACTGTAACAGTAGGCTCAATTTCTACAAGTTATATTTAATATGTTCAAGATGGTGTACCCTGAAATCTGCCTAAATTGTCTTAAACCACTTTGAAAAGCCAATGATTATTTTTAAGTGTGCAACTGTCTGAAAGATGCCTTCAGAAGGAGCTGTCAGTATCTGTAGTCAATCCAAGAGTATGTTTTAGGGGTAGGCTGTGGTCCCTGCTGGCTCTGCTTTTGGTCCTCATTTTCTTGAATGGCTTCAGTGATGCCCTATGGGCACCAATGTTAAACCTGTGGGTTTGCAACCAGCTTGCAGGAGTTCCAGGCATATTGAAAGAACAATAAAGCTGGTCTTGAAAAGTTAGAGGAAGGAGCTGAAGTGACTAAGAGGGTTTTCAGGTGAGACAAGTGCCAAGGTCTCTGGCAAGTACGAGTCTGACAAATGGGAAACTGGGATATGATTCCTTAAGCACTGTGGCCATAGGACGGGATCCTGAGTGTTATGGGGAATAAAAGCCAGCAATATGATCCCATTAAAGGTGAATTCCAACTTTGGGATGCAGTCATATGGCTTCTAATGAGGAGATATAAATGTTTCTTTCAATTCTTCATGAGAAAGATTCACAGGGGAGCACAGTTTTAAGAAAAACCTAGACAAATTCAACAGACTTCAGAGAAGAGCCAGAAATTATAAACGACAGAAACAATTTTGCTCTTTGTTTTCTTCTGAGTGAAAAATAAAGGGAAGTTTGGGGAGGGACATGATAGTTTTCCAGTATGTCAGATGTTTTTATAGGGGTGATTAAAAGTGAATCAGAATCAATGAGATTATAACCATGGGCCACATCGGGCTCTGTCGTTGGTGTGTTGCCTTTGGCAGGGCATGACCAGCTGGATGGGAGGAACAGTGAGGGGCTGGGGGAGTGGTGCCAACCCAAAGTGTGGGGCAGTGCCAGGGGAGGGCTGGGAAGGGGATGGGGCCACTCAGGGCTGGGAATTTATAGCAGAGAGCCCCATGACCTGCAGGGAGTTCATTCTGTAGTTTTCAATGCTCTTTTACAGCACCCGTGTGTTTTGCAGGATTGGTGGTTGCTGTTTGAAGACTTGTTTAAGTGTCAGGCTGATTGGAGCTCTGTTGGCACTGTTGTATTTTGGATTTAGCATGATTTACTTGCATAGTTGATTATATGAAATAATAGTAAGAGACTATTATTTACCCTGACAGTCATTTACTGAGCTGCATCACTGAAACTGAGGCAGTGGAAAGCCAAAGATTGTCATCTCCCTGGGTCAACTGGATCTTTAGAGCTGAAATTATAAGGAAAAGGAGGAGTAGTTTGCACCCAGAAAATAGGATTTACTAATAGTTTTGTGTAAGTGCAATATCTAATGTTCATATAAAGTTAGAGCTAGAAGTCAAGCCAATTATATGTTCTTCAGTTGCTTAAAACATTGGAATATTTTGAGTGCATTCCTTCAGTAACTTTTATGGTAATTGTGACTGAATTATCTCAGCCTTTTCATGATGATTTTCAGTTCTTTCTGTTTTCTCCCAGAATGGAATGCTTTTCCTTTAGTCAGTAGCAGGGACCATTCTCTTCTGTACTCTGCCCCATTTCAATTTCAAGACCCTTTCCTACAAATGTGTTGCCTGACCAGACGTTTCCCATTCTGTATTTACACAGAAGAAGCATGGTAGTGTTTACTTGACTTGATACTTTGTATTCATGGCTTTTCAATTTATCAAGTTGATTATAATTCTGCTTTGTATAATCATGTGTCTGTCATTTAGAATACGAATGAGTAATGCAAACTTTAAAGATAATGTTCCTTACCCCTTTAAATATATATATATGCAACCAGAAAGTATAGTTAGAAATTTTTCTAGCTTTTTTTCCTTTCCTAAGCTTTTAAAAACCTCTTTTCAAAATCCTGCAGTGATTTCTGTGAGTGAATATTGCCCATTTAAAAGCTGTGTTCTTTGGGAAACTGGGATGCAACAGAATGTGTCATATTTCTTAAGGAACCCTCTGTTTACATGCTGTGAAACTTCAGGAGGATGTTAGCATTAATTGGAAAAACATGTGGACCTGGGGTCCTGGAAGAGCAATATTAATTTATATATAAGAATTAGACATAAACATTGCTGCAAAGTTTTTAATACACTGAATATACTGTAGAGAAAGGCTAGAAATTGATCTGAAAAAATAGGATTGCTCTTGCAAATTCCTCTCTTACACCATTAATTATCAATTCTTTGTTGCTGATTCTCACTGAAGATATTTTCCATGTGTTTTCTGTAGCAACAAAAATACTAAACTGCTTTTTTGATTTTCCTTTAGTAACCCTAAAAATAATGCTGCATTTAAACAGAAATTGAGATTTTTCTAGCATTGGTTAGCTAAACTTGTTTAATATGTCTCATTGAAGTATCACATTTATTATTCTTCATTTCCTTAAGTGCTCAAAACTTGTATTTATCTGATTGGAAAGTTAATGCATGTTTGCATTTTAACAAGTTTTTTTTCTCTTTTGGGGTATCCCTCACCTAGATAAAGGTTACCCTGTGGGGACTTGTGTACATCACTGTGTAAGTTTTATCAAAATTCCTGTATTTTTCATACTGCCTGAAGGGAAAGCCATTTGATTTCCATAATTATTTTCTGTATTTCTCCTGTCTACATTAGGCTGGGTTCCTTCTCCATCCTCTGCCCTTTGCACAGTCCCTTCCCTGTGATCCCTGGGGCAGGTAACCCTGTCCCCAACCAGGTGGCAATAAAGGTTAGGGAGAGCCTTTTGCTGGTCAGATGTCCAAGCTGGTGGCCCTGAGCAGCAAGTGCAGAGGACATTGCAGTGCTGCAACTTTAATTTCACTTCTAGTTCTCCACATTTAAAATGTTTTTTTCAGAACATTTTCAGCTGTTCGTGATGAGCAGTCCTATCTGAATAGAAAAACCTAGAAATAAGCAAATAGCAATAGATACATATTTGAAACAAACTATTTGGGTTCTATTTCTGAAACTAAAATATGTCCCTTGCCCCATAAAGCTGATGTAGTGAGAAGGAAGGGGAGTAGCAAATCATTAGGGAGAATTTTGGGAGCGCTTACAGCAACGAGATTTTGTGGTTGCTCAAGAAAAGCTGAAGAGCAGTTGAGTGGAGCCAGAAATTTGATTGTTTGGCTCTCTGGCAGGGAACTTTACTCTTTGTAACTTCTTTCCATTGCAACGTTCTTTACTCTTGAAAACTTTAATTTCTATTGTTTTAGTCACTTTGGTCGTTTATTTATGTGGAAAGGAAAATTGAAGTATACAGAAAATAAACCTTTCCCAAGGTCATACCACAATACCTGTGTGTAAAGAGAGTTCAGAGCTCTTGCCTACAGCTGGGTTCAGGTGTTTTACTGTTAAAACACATGGTTTAGGTGAGGACACTTAAAAATGGAAATCTGAATATCAGGCATGGGAAGAAAGCAAGGAAGAATATCTTTAAATTCATTTAGCCAGCTTTCATCATCCTCAAATGGACTGATATGGAATGATAGTTCTCCAAGGGGGGAAATGTCAAGGATTAAGTAAACAATGGTAAAGCATTGGAATTCATTTTTTGTTATTGAAATGGAGGCACTGATAGAAAATATATATAATTTTTTTCAGGGCATTCCAAGTTCCAATATTGCGAAACAGGGCAAAATAAGATGGAAATGTAACAAGACACGTTCCTTTGTAGGGTTGTGAAAAGGTTTTTATGATGTTGTTTAGAACATCTCCCCTCCTCAATTGATATTACAGCTGGCAAAAACCACAGGGGGAAGGAGTACAAAGGTTAAGAAGGCTAAAGCAATAACATTTTTTAAAAAATGAATAATTTAAAGAGGAAAATGTCATGCCTAATGAATAAAAAAGAAATCCCACTTGAGCTCTGGGATTCATTCATTTGTGGTCCTGTGAAACTGAGTTGGCAGCACTGCAATTCCACCTCACTCATCTAAGTACAGTTGGGATCAACACATTAGTGCCTTGGTGTGCACCATTCCACTGCTGGCTCTTTGCATCCAAATCCATGAAATTTTAATCCAGCCCACTTAGGGCTAAGTGGTCACAAATGATTCCTGATGTCGAGGGAAGCCTTGGGTGAGAATAATTGTCAGTTGAAAGAAGCTCCCCTAATGAGCTTGCTTGTCCCTGGCCTTTATTTCCTATGTTGTTGGAGCCCTTGAGAGACCACAAGCAGAAATAAACTGCTAAAATATGTATTAATGAGGCAATTGTTCACAACTATGGCAAAAGCCTTGCTGAAGGAGAAAGGGTGCAGCCTCTTCCCTTCTGTTTCAGGAGACTCATTATTAGCAGGTGAAAAAAGTAAAGCTGAAACCTGGACAGTTATTTTAAGAGGCTGTAAAAATTAGGTCATTTTTTAAAAAAAAACGAAAGCCAGGCTTTATTAATATAGTATAATCATTTCATTTAAGGTATGGTATTAATGGAGATTCAGGCTTGTCCACTGAACAGCTTTCTTGGTTCCTGTGGTGTTTCAGGAACAGCCTGTAGGATGGAGTGCCCTGGGATTTATCCATGGACTGGAGGCATTTAAACACCAGAATTAGCTATAATTTGGCTGACATTACTTTTCCTTCCCAGCCCCAATCTAGGCAAGACCACCACAAAATGACAGTGATTGCCTTTTTTTCATGAGTACAACCCTGGCAAAATATCCACCCCCAAAGAGGTGTCAGGGGACAGGGAGCACAGAGGGATGAAGGAGGTGATTTCCAGATCCCACTCCTCCCTTAAAATTCTGAACACAGATTATTTGGAGGCCTTTTCAATTTAATTATTTTTTATATGTGTATGCAGCATTTCTCTCAAGTTGATTGTAAGTGGTTTTTTTTAATGTGATATATAATTATTCTGTGTGTGTGTTATCACTGAAATTTAGCTTTTGAAGGGAAACTCGTCCTCCGTATTTTGTTTCGTCTTCAATTAAAAACAAAGAAATAAAAAAGTTGAAAAATGAAGGTATTAATTTTTTCCCCCTCAATAATCAGGGTTTTTTTCTAAATTAAGTAAAGGGGATTGTGTATGTGGGATTGATTTCATCCTTTCTATTATGTAAGTAACATGCACGAGGCTGTGGAAGTGTGTGGTGAATTAACAGTGTAAAGCTGTATGTACATCACTAACACCATTTACAGCGTATTTGCTCTTCCACGTTACCATCAAGGAGTCTAATAAATCTAAACCCAGTGAAAATTTCATATTCTGTACATGCAGAACTGATTTTTCAATTACTTCAGACCTTTTCAGAGCTTCATCCAAACCCTGATGAAATCTGTGGGAGTTTTTCCATAGACTTCAGTAAGCTTTGGCTCAGGCCCCCACTTTTCAATTTTGCAAACAGATTTGCCAAAAATCTGCAGAGAGCCAGGCACTTGGAAAGTTTTTTCCTTGCAAAGTACAGCTGGTTTTGAGTTGCATACAGCAAAGTTCCCTGTGCTATTCTGAAACAAAAAAAAAATAGTTTTAAAGGTCTTATAATTTTAGTGGGTTAAAGAGTGGCTTTAACATGTGAAGCTGGAATTGTCTGGGGTCTTAGTCTAAGCTGACAAACTGTATGAGAAGGTTTTTAAAATGTATAACTGTATGATAACAAAGCTTAAAACTGCAGTTTTATTATAACTTCAGCTAAGATTTTCTTGGGCTATGAGTGCGAGAGAGCCAGAGATGTCTGTACCAATAAATTTCTCTTTTTGTTGATTTTTTTGTGTTTGCTTTTGTTTTGGTTTGGCCTTTTCCAATTTAACTTTTTTTCCCCCTGCAATGGAAAACTACACAGCAATTAAAGAATAATTCCCCGAGGTTCAGTGCACTAATTTGAGAGAGAGCTCTGGAACTGCAGGGAACACTTGGAGGTCCTTGAGCTTGGCCATGCTGGGTTTTAGGGAGAGCACCCACCCCTGTGTGCCAGCCTGGTGAAGATTTAAGCTATTTGGCATTTTAAGGCAGCATCTTGGCTTGTGGATGGCAGTGGGGTGTGGAATCTCTCTCAGTGTCACTCCTTTGGCTGTTGGGGCGATGCCCTCCAGCACAGACAGGAGCCAGGTCTGGCTGCTCCTCCTTGTGAGTTGTCCCCACCGTGGTCTTGGTGGAGAAAAAAGGGTGACTTCTTCCTCAGTGAGGGTGCCTGACATTGGCTGGCAGTATTGAACTTGCAGATTACTTTTTCTTTCATTTTTAAAGAATGAGAGCGTGTTTATGAGTGTTGCACTTTTTTTGGTGAGCAGTCAGCTGTCAGTCTGCTCACGAACCTGCTATCAATGGTTCAGCCAACGTTCACATGGTAAGTCAAGGTCCATAAAGTCATGTTTCCTTGGCCTCTGTGTTTATTCAGATTCACCCATCCCTCCAACTTTCATCTGGCATTTAAGCTCAAAACATGTCATGAAATCAAACAGATGAGGCACTCCATTACTCTGGCAGATCTGAAATTTTTTTGAATTAATTCTTTTTTTCCTGCTTGTGTCCTGGCTGAGACATGAACAGTGGTGATAAGGAGAGGCATGCAAAAGTGAAGAGCTATTATTCCACTTTAGGAAAACTAGTTAACTGTAAATTAGAGATATCACTGCAGAGGGTATTACTTCAAAGTTGGGGTATGATTAGGGGGAAGGTCCACTGTTTTAATTGAGTTTCAATTTTAATGAGCTACTGTCTTCTATGTAACAATGAGCAGCTGTGCCACACTTTGTGTTTCAAAGAACATTTACTCAGCCTTTAAATTTACCATTAGACATCAAAGAGAAGGTCTGATGTATACGGATGATGAAGGATGCCTCAATTCCAATGGATGGCTGAACAGAAATAGTGCAACTGGAGGGCAATAAATACTATGAACAACCTTTTTAATGTAAGCTCTGTGGTGCTGAACTATATTAAATTTTATAGCTGCACTGAGAAATCTTGGGTGATTATCTTAAAACTGCATCAGAGTACTGATAAGCGTGTGTTTCTTCTAGCACTTTTCTCCAAATAAACTTTTCAGTCCAAACTGAGGGGTTTTTTAAAGCAAAAATAATCGCTGGTGACATTCTTGAAAGTGGCTTAGAAATAAAAGGATTCTTGAATTACATATCAGAATTTGTGGAGGACATTTCAGGGTAAAGGCTGGCTAAATGATCAGCCTGTTTCTTTCCAGTCTTCAAATCCATTTAAATAGATATGATTTAGTTGGTTTTTATCTTCTCTAAGATGGAGCATGTTTCTGGTCACCAGAGCAGTCATTAGGGGGATTAAGTTGCTGTTCAGAGCTCCTTAAATGAAGTTACGAACTGCCATTCTCATTTGAATCCGGTCATTGATAAAGCGTGCACCAATGTGACAGGATATTAATGTTAGTGGAATAAATGATGTTAGATATCCTGGGGCTGATTACATTCTCTCCTGAAGTGTTGAGAGGAGAGATTCGATGGAGTGATGTAAAATAGACTCCAGCTGGGTATGAGGAGGTGATTAAAGAGGTTAAAGCATAGAGAGGATCCCATCGCCTCTTACAGGCAGGGTTTGTTTATGCTCCTGATTCCATCCTAAAAGTCCTGCTGAAAGCAAGACAAGTCCTTCTGATGCCTTTGCCAGGAAACAACTGCCATCATTCCCTACAAAGGAGCTGCATTGGCAGAATTAATACTTTGCAATGATTTCCCAGTCTGAGGAGAAACAAAACAAAGTGGTTCTGCTTGGTTATTTCATTTAATTAGTTATCAAGGGAAAAAGGGTTGTTGTACAATCTTACAACAGATTTCTCAAATATTTCCAAGTGAAAAATTACTGGTGTCTGTGTCAAAAAAGAGCCTTTGTTTTTGATCATCTTTGCAGCACATTAAAAGCAGAGGGTTTTTTTTTCTTTCTAGCTTAGTGTAAAATTGATTCTCGTGTGGATAAGTTGTTTCTCTCTGGCTATTGAATTGCATGTGCCTTTGGGTGATGCAGTTCCAGAGTGTATTGCAAAGCCTGTGCAGAAATAGAAGAGGTGTTCAGTTTCACTGTTCTTGGTTAGTGTGTTCTGGATCTGGGCCCATGGGATGTAAAGATACTGCTTTGCTGTAAACTAGGTACTGTACTCTGTGTACTCTCTGATTCACTGCAAAATAGGAAGGTTTTTTGCACCACAGTGTTGCCAAACCAAGGAAACACTTCGTTTTTTGGTTCAAATCATTCCTATTTAATGCGGGTATGACATTCAGCAGATTATGACCTTCAGTGGTTGGTGAGAACAGAAAGGAACTGATAGTAATTTATTTGCTATCATGTGCTATTATGAAAGAAAGATCTTTGTTGTGGATGCTGTTTATTTTATCTTGGAGTTCACCTTGGTAGAATGAAAAAGGAGTAGTTACAGAGGTATATACAACTGGGACTCCCCATAGTAGGTTGCTTTAAGAAATTCTTGGCAGGTGCAGCAGTCTGGTCCTTCTGAACAGTTAAATAATTGCTTTGATCAACAAGATAAGGATGAAATCCTGGCCCCGTTGAGGGCACTGGGAGTTTTGCCATTGCCTTCACTTAGCCAGGGTTTCTCCTGTTTGCCTGAGAGTGCTGGATGTTACTGTTTTACACATATTCATGCAGGGATTGGGAGCCTTCTGAGGGCAAACACTGAATTAGACTCCTTTCAAAAGTACCTTCAGAGTCTGAATTCGCTTGAGATGGGTCTTTCTTCGGCGTTTGGGCAGAAGGGAGGTACAGGAGGTGATTAACTCATTGCAGATGTGGTGGGAACAGAAAGGAAATACAAGTACATAATTGTGTTCTGGGAGGGGGAAAAAGAACCAAAAGTCTCATTTTCCCCTGTGACATTGGTGCAGTGATGGCAGGGCTGTACTCTTTGTGACAAGGACACAGATAAAAGAGTAACAAAAATATGAAAATTGCAATGATTTTTCCTATTCATTCCTCCTGAGCACTGAATGGGAAACACTCAGCTTGTAGCATTAATAGCTGTACCAAACCCTTTGCAAAGAATGACTTGAGGAAAATCCCACAAATTTGCTGAAATCTTCGAAGGAGGAGAAGCTACAGGTCACCTGAGGGAGAGAACTCAAAGGAATCTGAATGTGCTGTATTAATTGCAGTTATAATTGTACATTACATTTGATGCAGCTGAGATACAGAGAATCTAATGATTTGATGTCACTTATCCCCTGGGCTGGAACAGAGAGGGCTTTTTGTGTAACTGGTCCTTAACAAATCCAGCCATTTAACTGGTGCACAAAAACCCCACAGGTGTTGGAGGGGTCACAGGATAAAATGAACAGTTTGCTTCAAGGGGCATTTCATGTTAGAGAGAGTGCAGATGCTGCTGCAAGATGTATTATATTTCCATAATCAGTGGTAGATAACCAGAATTGTTTAACAATCCATATCCTATGTGTGCACTTAAGCTATGGGCAGATCAATAAAGAGGCATTAAGCCTGGTGCCAGCTGAAGATATTGTACCTGCAGGCTACAGGAAAGGAAATCTGGATTGCAGTAACTCTATTTAGGTAAATCATTATCTAGACAATGTCTGTTCCAATTTCTCTTTTAGTTCTGGGCCATTTGGAAAGGGAAAAATCTCTTCAGCTGATGGAGTTTCTTGTTTAGTATTTCTAACAAATGATTTTTCTATATATGAATGAAATACAGCTAGTGTTTTAATGTAGGTGTTGTAGGGCTTCATAACAAGAATATAATGTCTTTGTCTTTTATTTAAAGTTACTCCTGATCCTGTGAAATGGTTGTTTACCAATGGCCTTGGGTGATTCTGTGTCTGGAGTCACCAAGCACATTTTATGGAGAGGAGCCAAGACAACTTGCAGTGTCTTTCAGTCATTTTGATGAGGCAATAGAATTGCCACAGACATTCAGTGAGCTTGGCTGTACAGCTAATTCTTCATATGAACACAGCCTTTTAATGCAAGGAAATTAAGTAGTGGGATGTTTGCATAATGAGATTTTTTTGTGTGCTTTGTGAGTTTTTGATGGGTGGTGTTTTTTTATAAAAATTGTCTCCATCAAATTACTGGTTTTAATGAAGGAATTCAGATCTTACTGAGGTCAGGATGAATTTTGGTGCCATCTGAGCACAAGTTGATACCAAGTCCAAAAACACCCCAACCCATCAAGTCAAAAAGATGTATTTGATTTTTCATGTTAAATACTTCTGCTACCTAATGGTCTGAAGAGGGTAATATTTGATAATAGTGTTTGCAGTCCATTTGACTGTGAAACATTTAGAATAACTTGAAATACTGCACAACTGGGAGTACTAAGAGTTGGCTCATGCTGTTATTGAACTTCTGTTAAAAAACAAGTTAATATAGAATATCAGAGGTCTGAAGGCAGCAGGTGACAGTGATGGTGTTTGGATGCCATATTTGTACCTGACCTTCAGTTTGCCCCTCAGATACACGTGTTTGGACTTAAATAATTATCTTTTAAGTAAGGTACAAGTAGAGAAAATATACCTGGTGTGTTAGTGTGGTGGCAGGAGGGTTTAAAGAAAGAAGAGTTGGGCTATAAAAAGAACTGGTAAAAGGGAGGTGACACTGTTGAATTGTAGGAGAAGCAGCAATGGTGCCATTTTAATAGTGTTATTTTAATCAGTAGCTTTGTAAAGTCCACCAAATAATTTAAAGCATATCTAAATTTTGAAAAGCCTATCTGAGAATGGTTTTAGACAACAAAAACCAATTTCTAATAATATTTAACTTGACCTCCCTAACCAAGTGTGTTTATAGCCTAGAATCAGGGCTTCTGGTATCTTCTTTTTGTCCAGTGCTCTAACACAGTCTATTGAGTTTTCTTGGCTGGGTTCTGTTAGTGGGGGAGTCACAGGGGTGGCTTCTCTGAGAAGCTGCCAGGAGCTTCCCCCATGCCTGGTGCAGCCAGAGCCAGAACAGACCCACCACTGGCCAAGGTGAGCCCATCAGCCATGGGGGCAGCACCTCTGGGGTAATGGATTTGAGAAGGGAGAGGAACAATCTGTGCAACTGCAGCCATGGAGGGGAGTGAGAACATGTGAGGGAAACAGCTCTGCATGGAGTGGATGGTGGAACAGGTTGTTCACCTGCAGTCTGTGAATGTGGATGGTGGAGCAGATGATTCATCTGCAGCCCACAGAGGTGGATGTGCCCAAAGGAGTCTGTGACCTTATGGGGTGTCTGCACTACAGCAGCTCCTCAAAATTTGTTTCCTCTCTTTTTTCCCCTCAGTTGGTGTCCTTGTGCAAAGCAGTCTGTAAAATTCTCTCATTTCAATTCATTCTTCTCTCCAGTTTCATGTGATTTGTCTAATGCTTTTATTTGTATTTTGAATAGTATACTTGATAATTTAGTCTTTATCTTGCTTTGTATGGCTTCCTTGCTGATGAGGTAGACATCCCTAAATTATGTTTCATTTAAAATAAGCATTACAAAATTCATGTTTAATTTGACACAGTCTACCTTTAGCATGTACTGTTGTGGTACAAAACAAAGAAAAATGTGATTTGGAGGGAAAGGGAAGCAGGGGCTCCCCTTGCCATGCAACTTTCACTTTGTACTTCAGCAGCTTTTGGGGGATCCAGCCACACTCACACTTATTTTGAAATTAGGAACCCAATGTCCTGCTCAAGCTACAAGCTAATCCTTCCAAAACAGAGGGCTGATTGAAAGAATTAAATAAGCATAAGGCATAAAAGTAGCAGACAGAGAGCATCTCTGTATTCTCCGTGCTCTGTCACTTTATTTATTATCTTGGACAGTAGCAGCAATGTCAGCTTTTAAATAAGATGAAGAAGAACAGTTAATCCTGTGCCTTCTCATATAAAAAGCCACTTTGTTTCAGACATAACATTTTTATTGTAAAAACAGACCTTGCCTTTTCTTTTTAAATAAAAAAACCCCAGGCTTGATGTGAAGAGAGTTCTCCCTAACTCTCCATGATATTCTAGTGGCTGTAATTTATTTGCTGGCATTAGGCAAAGGGAGTCTCACCCATCCTTGGCTTGATGGAAAGGTGCTTTGCAGCTTTGGAAAGTTAATTCTCTCTCAGGTTTATCACATGAAGCACATCAATCACCAGGCTACTTCTTGAAATACTCGCAGAAGTAACAATGAAAATGTTTGTATATGAAAAATTGTTTATTGTTTATGTTGTATCATTTTGGGAACATCTGAATGATATTGGTTTTAGTAGAATGGCACCATTTACACAGCTTTAGGTGTGAGAAATGGAATTCTTTGTGGTTTGGAGAGTGAAATCTGTGGAGGAGGAAGTTCTTGTAAACAAAGGAAGAAACCCTGGCTACAGGATAAGATGTAATTTTAAATTATTATGTATAGGTCTATGCTCATTTCCTCCAAATAAACTAAATTAATTGAATGGCTTTATGATGACTTAATGGAGTCAAAGTTGCCTTTTTTTTTTTTTATTTCTCCTAAAATCAATCCCAGAGATTTTAATGTTGTAAAATGTTGAACTAACACAGGATAATACTTGGATTTATTTGGTCAGTAGAGTATCTAGTAAATTGCATATTAAATACTAATGAGAATAAAGTAAATATAAGTAATGTTTGTTTCTTACTGCAGTGTTGAAACAAAGATAGGTTATTATATTTTCAGTGTAACTTATTCCCAAAATCTTTGCAGTTTTTATTCCCATTGTGAAATAATGGTTTACTTCCTACAGCTGGTTAAAGCAGCAATGTGGCATATTTTTTATGATGTCTCATGTTCACTTTGAATGCTGTGAAGATATTGTTAGATAAATAGAGAATAGGAATTTATTTATGTTCTAAGAATTAAATAACTACTCATAGTTAGATAGCAGAAAATTGCTTAATTTCAGAATACTAATAGATAAATCTATGTTTTTTGTCCTCTATTCCCTATATTTTCTCTTTGGAGGGAGTGGAGAGGAAGGAACAAAAGCAATCCCTTGTTTAGAAGCTCTCTCTCTGTGTTACAATAAGATAATTTAGTCCCATCCCTAAACAGAATTATTTCCCTCCATGGTTTCTGTTCATGGGTGGTTCAAAGCCCTCCCTCTCTTGGTAGTCAGAAACCTAATTTTGAGTCCAAATTAATTTGTGAACAATTCTTGATCCAAGAGTGTCTTTTATTTTGCCAGCCACGAAGGGGCTCTGGCCCAGTTGCTTTAGTGATAAAGGTTGGTCTGTGCCATTTTCAGCCCTTTTAGCAAAGCAAGATGCTCATCTCTCACGTGTCAGGAAGGTGAGGGATTCCTTTGTGATCTCAGGAACCTTCAGCCCAGCTTGGCCAGCTTTCCTCAACCTGTCATGAACTTGGTAAAGAGAATTGAGCCCAGTATTCCAGGTGTCTTCCCAGTGTCTTGGTCAATGGTATCACTCCTCTCTTGATCCTTATGTGGAACGTTGTCAGGTGCATTTCCAAACTGCCTTCACCTTTTTGCTGCTCATCACACTGGGGCCTTTTCCTTCTTTCATCCTGTGCTTATTTCCAGGGGTTTTGAATTTCTTTAATTTCCATAATATCATAATTGCTGACTCATAATATTAAAGCAACTGCAATTGCTGTTGAAATCTGATATTTGTGTTCTGTAGCTGAAATTTGACATTTTCTATATTAAACTATTTTACAGTGATTTTGCAAATTGACCAATTCTGTATCCTACTCTTTCAGTAGCTCTGAAATCATGCAATGAAGTATTACTCTACAGTTTAATTCTGCTTTTCTGAGCAACATCCATTCTTCAGTACCTACCTTTTCATCCCATTTACTAGTCTGCTGTCTTCTGTTATCCACAGGATATCTGATAATACATATTTTGTTCCTGCATCCTCTAGCCCAAAATCATGCCTTAGCATACATCTCAGATGGTTTTCCTTTGGTTTCACTCAGTTTCTGACCTGGATTAGGGATAAACCTCCCATTACCTGTGTCTGTTTTACTCCTGCTCCATCAAGGCTGTCTCAAACATCCCAAATGCCCTGCAGAGCAAGAACTCATGCAGAAAGCTGCATTGGCTTTTATTTTTCTTTCATGGTTAAGACAAAATGCACAGAATGAATTTGTGTATGTAAACAAAAAAAAAAGCCTTGCATGTTCTTCCTGCTCCCAAAAAGGTATGAAATTGAGTTTGTTACTGAATGGACAATGTTGTTCTGAAAATATATTGATGCCAGTATATTGTGTAACCTCTGCTGGTGCTGTAGGTAAGTATTTTGAAAGAAACCCAGTCCTAGTTATGCTAAACCAAAGCCATCCTTAGTGACACACTGAATATGGGGAGAGGATGTGAGACCCAGCCAACAAAACCCACCAGGTGTTACGTGAGACAGCACACTCTGAAAAAAGTAGAGTGATTTTTATGGTTATGCTGTTTGTCAGGGGTGGATATTCCCCTTGAAAAGTTCTTGTAAGCTGATTTTTCTCTTCTGTCCCACGAAAACAGATGGGAATCCTCCCAGCACTGCACCATTCAGTGTCACCTCTCCCAGCACTTGGCTGCACACTCAAACAGAAGCCACACCCTTGTGCAAATTATCTCTGCATAGCTCGAGGTGTAAATAGTGACAACTTATTGCAGGCCAAGCTGTGGGATTTAAGAACTGGAAGTTTGCTAAGAAACATTTCAGTAGAACCCAAGTGAACCAGAACAAGTCTGGTATGTCTGTGTGTGCTCCCACTGAAAATAGGCTTTGGTGGTTTTCAGAGATCTTGGACTGCCTATTCTCTTGGTATGATTTTTTTCCCCCTGATTTGTTATTCTAATGGAATGTAGTACAGAAATATTTTCCATCATTTTGATGAATTTGATTGTGTCAAATCAGCTGCAGAACAATGGGATTGTGTGACTGCAGGGCTGTGCTCTGAGATCTCTAACTGCTTACTTAGTGACTCTACATTTTGCTGTGAACTGAACCTGGACTGTTTTCTACTGGGAATTATAACTGTGTTTGTTATCAGACACCCATTTAGGTGAAAAAAAGTCCTTCTTTGTCTTTTTTTCTCTCCCATGTCCCCCTCTGTCTTCCTCTCCCTCTCCCTCCCTCTCTTTCTCTCTCTCCTTTCTAAAATTGTTGACAGAACAAGAAAATCCAAGTGAACTTGGTTTTGGATATAGTTTTTTGGAATCTCTATAAAATAATTTTGCTGTTTAGATTATCTCCATTGTATAATGTTACACATATGGATGCAAACCCTACTGTTTACAAAGTTTCCTGCTCACATTTTGACTGTCTTGCTGCCAAAGACTGCTCAGGAAGCTTTTTTCTTCTTTCTGTGGACTCTTTTAATACTTAATTTCAGAGGAAAATGGAAACTTTATGCATAGTTTAGGTCATGATTGAGTGGAGGAGAAAGAGGAAACTCAAATACTCTTTACCTCAAAGTGCCTTTTCATTTTTTACATGTATACCACTTTTGTTTTCCTGTTTTTCCACTTCCAGAGCCATAATAAAACGTGTAAAAACACGGTGATCGGAACCTGTAGGAAAACTGTCAGCCCTTACTTTTTGTTCAATACGTGTTACATGTTTGTGTTTCCTTTGGGTGTGGGGATCTTTTTCCAACCCAAGGACCAAACGTGTTACAAAAACAGATGTAGTGAAAATAAGCACGAGAAGTCTCATTTCCTGTGGTGAGCAAAGTTCACAATTAGCCAGAGTGTCACTTTCGGCGTGTTGTCCCCTATCAAACACTTTGGCTTTCCTGGATTTATCTCAACTGATAAAAGATCTGTGATGTCAGGACAAGAATGTAGCTACACAGCAAAGGGGGACAGAGCGGGTCAAATGTAATAACATGTTCTAGATGTTATTCCTGCCAGCAATTAGTGGGGAAATTAATTTTGGGAAGAAGCACTGTTTACAGCCTGACATCTGGAGGACTTCTCGACTTGAATCCTTTCCAGTGTGTGGATTTATGTACTACTATTCCTTCCTCTTGTCCCCCTTTTTCCTTAAATATTTCACTTTTCAGATTTGTACTCTTCAGTTAATTGTGAATGAATGTGACTTATTTTGCTGCTGTGATTTCTTGCAGAGTTAAAATTCTTACTAAAATGGACGTTCAGTAAATGCTTACTGAAATGAATACAGATATATAAAAAAAATCAAAGAGGGTTTTTTTTGACTTGCAGTAGTAGTTCTGACCAGAGAAGTCAGAGTAGGTCCCAGCAGTAGAATCTCTGAAGTTTGAAATTAAAAAACCCAATTGAGAGCACATGGAATACCCTTATGAAACAATAGTGTTTAAAAAGCAATTCATAGGAATCAGTTATTGGTGTCCTTGCAGAGCTAACACATAATTACTGTTCTTAATATTGATGCCAATGGTATTGCTTTGTGTTTTCTCTCTAGATTATTTTGTAATGTAAAATACTCTGTCACTGGTAGCATTTCAGTCCTCGCTATTCTCGAGCAAACAAAATGATGGAGGAAGTTAATTTTGCTTTTAATTGTAATAACTTCTGGTAGGATCATGACAAGTGGACCTCAATACATGTCTCGCATGAAAATCAAGAGCAGGAAGTTCTGCTTCCTTTCAGCAAACAGTGTGTTGTACTGAGGGCAAAAAGATATTTCCCAACTCTTACACAGTTTCTGTCAGCACTGATGACTAAGGAAATATTTTGGCTCCAAAAACCATCAGTTCTCAAGGCCGTGTAAGTTACTGATTTTCAGTTCAGAATGAATGTTATAAAAGTTCGTTTATTTTCATGTAGAAATGGAATAAGTATTAATTGATTTGGTGAGTTTTCACTCATGCTTTTAGAAAATAAGACCTTTTAAAATACATGATGCCATTCTCAAGGTTTCTTGCCTGAAAGAGCTATTAATTTTGTATCCTCTGCTTACAGAGTACTGTTCAATAGGGTAGATTTTATTGGAACAATAAGAATGAAAACCATCTAAATTGACTTTCAAAGCACTGGTTTCCATTTCCTCGAGTCTCATAGTTTACATTTAGTCACAGATTTCAAATGGGAGCAGAAGTATTAGTTTACTGATATTTATTTCCATTTAGGTTGTAGGTACATTTATATTGAATGCAATGCCAGACATCACCCCAGAGTAACAGTATTTTAATGTGAAGAGCTTTTTCTAATATCCCATTTTCTCTTACATTTTCATAGCAGGTATCCTAAATATTTGCAGCTATAACTCTTCCCATTGCTGACACAATCACTCCTAATGTTCCCTTCTTACTGAAAAAATCAAACATAACCCCCATGATGCATCTTATACTTTCTCTCAGGCTGCATTTGCATGTAGTAGCTTGTGTCTTCTGCCTTCCTTAGGAGCAAAAGATGTTGTTTGGGTTCTCCATCTGGTAGCAAGGAGTGTTTTCACAGGATTCACTGGAGCTGGTGTGCCTTACCCTGGCCAGTCAGGGTGGTGCTTTGTGCATTGGTCTGCCAGTGCTTCTGAAACTGCTGGGGGAAATAGGTCCTGGTTGGTTTGCTGGCTGGTGGGAGAGCTGGGAGCTCTTGTGTTGGCCATGCTCTTACTGCAAGGCCTCTTTGTGCTGGGGAACAGGGACTCATCCTCCCTCCCGTGTCCTGAGCACAGCTGTTCTGAAAGAAATCCACATCAGCCCATTCTAGTGCAGCTCTTGAGCTGATACTGCTCCTGGGTTATCCCTCTCTTCATGTGTTACACACAGGCATTTAAACATGTTGGAAGAGAAAGCTGTGAGTACTTGTGTTGTCTACTGAGCTGCTCGTAAAGCAATATTGAAACCCACAAAGAATCTGTTATGCCATCCATTCAAAAAATCACTTGAGTAGGGCATTGCCAGTCCACTGAAAGTGTCCCTCTGTTTCCATATCTCTAGCACCAAGTAATAAAAATACTGTTTTTAGTAGCCCATCCAAAAAAAATCACCGTGTCATTCTCTGTGGCAAGCTAACAATCTTCATTTGTTGATCTTGTAGTTATTTCATTCACACTTAATTATTTTTATTACAAAAATAGCTCCCAGTAATCCGATCTTGAGCAGAAATCAAATTGATTTCTGTGTTTTCTGTGGAACCAGTTTTCCATATTCTGTGCTCTAAACACATTCAAAGCTATGTAAGTAATAGGGAGAAGTCATTAAGACATAATCACCCTTCCAAACAATGCTCATAGTTTTCTTTAGCAAACGTTGTTCTGAAGTGAAAATACAGAGTGTTTTAGTTTTTCTATGCTCCTGTCAGCTGATTTATCCCCTCTTTCCCTCAATTCTGCACCAGTGACTTTGTTTGGTTGCACAGACCCCACATGAGGTTTCTCCCGTTCTCGCCCAGGTGGCTGCGCGACCATCCCCGAGTCTGAGCTGGAGGAGCGAGCGGCTGTCCCGGGATCCACTGCAGCCTTTGCCAGGCACGGCCACGTCACCAAGCAGAGATCCAAGCCTGGTAAGACAAGGAAAATTAAGTTATTTCACTTCAAAGTGTGCAGCTCGTCTCTTCAGAGCATTTGTTGGATATACGGAACAAGGGGCGTATGTTTGAGGCTTTGTTAGCGTAGTTGTCAATTTTTGCTACAGTAGTAAAATGTGTGGGGTTCTGAGCTTATTCAGCATCTTCTGTCAGGAGTGGTTCAGCTGTAGAGATCAGCCTTAGAATGAAATCACTTCACAGTGGCAAGGCTTTTGCTATATAATATTTGAATGAGATTCTCACAGGTTTTATTCACAACCTCCTCCACAGAAGAGAAATGAAGCTGAGGGACATTTTGATGTAGTGAAGGCTTCTTTTTCTTGTGGTTCCACTTTGTGCCAGCTGATGAAAACGTGGCCATTACTTATCTTTTGTGGGGAGACTTCCTAGAATTTCAGAAAAATATTATGGGCTATAATAAAATGAAATTATACTGGCTATAAAATATGCTGCCTACAGTGATGACACATTTTCTGGAAAGACTTCATGCTGCCAGGAACAGTGATATAGTGTTAACATATTTTAAAAGCAGTGCCTTGCAGTTTAATGAAGTGCCTGGTAAGTTCTCAGGCTCTGACTACAGCAATTTCACCTCTTGCTTATTCAGTTGTACCTTCGCTCCTCTTTCCCCTGTCTGATTTTGTCATGTAATATTGAAGTGTATTTGGATGGTGTTTGTAAATCAGAAGTGTTCATTGTAGGTGGGTGTTGAAGTTAAAAAGAGCAGTTTAGAGGTTACAACCAGCAATGGGCAGAAATAGAAAGTCCTTATATATCTGCAAAACCCAGTTAATTGTGTGTTTAAAAATGCTTTCATCTGCTGGTTTGTCCAGATAAGTGTTGCACAGACAGGCAGGGAGTTGGAATATATTGAATATATAGTTAATTGCAGTAGCAGAATTTATAGGAGAAAACTTTCAATAGTGGGCAGTAAAGAAGAATATCTAATGCTGCAATGTACAATAATGCCACAATGTAACTTAAAACTCCAAAATTAGCTCATGGTGAGCATTGAGACTTACCTCACCTAGCTGCCTGTTGTTGCTTTGTGACTCTAAAAGGCAGAATGAAAACTTTGAAAGCTTTTCAAAAGCCTTCAGGTTTACAGCCCTGTGCTACACGAGGGAATTTAGTTCATTCACAGTAAGAATTGACTGCCCTCTGCCAGTTAGTGCTGCAGGATAGAGAACACCTAGAATATCTGCCACTGAGCTCTCTGGAAATTCTAATTGCTGCAAGTGTAAGAGCCAAGGGAGCTACTTAGACCTGAAAGTAACAGTAGGCACGAAATCACAGCATTTCTGTGTTTTTCTGGACATGATATTTTTGGATTGAATTTTTGCTCAGGCACCAGAGGCTGCAGCAAGACCATGGTGATTACAAAGAATATTTGTTGTGTCTTATGTGTGTTTTTATTTGAGTTGGCATTTAATGTAACTAAGAGGAAAAAAGGGCAAAGTAAAGTAAAAAGAATTTTTCTTGATATGTCTTCCTTCATTTCCTGGTGGGAGTTCTAGATAGGTTTGCATGATTGAGAAGTTGGAAGGTTTTGTTTTCTTCTTGTAGATGGGTTTTGTTATTCATATCTGCAGCTATAAAGGTAGTTGCAAACTGCAAAATTACACTTTTGTCTTTAGTGAGGTTTCTGTATTGAGCTAATATTTTTCATTGGGCTGTATCAGCTGACCCGATGTGCTAAACTTCTTTAATTTTCTATATCAAGAAATTCCTGCAGTTTAATGATAGAGGTCTAAATATGAAAAATAGGTGGAGGCTGCAACACCAAATAGCTGAAAACTGAAGAGAAAAATCCAGAAGTCCTTGGGGTCTCTTCAGGTGAGTTCAGGATGCACAAGGACAGAATGGCTGATACCCCTGGGTAGGAAACACGAAGAGGAGCAGTCACAGAGGAAGGTGGAAACCAAAGGGATGGAAGGAGCTGATCAAGTGAGGATATCCCAAAGGATTCTGGAGGTTATGGGAGAACTTCAGCTGGCTGCAGCAGAGTGGGTGCAAAACACTCCCTTCTACATTCTCTGTCCCAGTGAACAGCAAATAATTCTTCCTGCTCACCCCCTCAAGAAACGAGTCTGTGTGCACTGAAAAATGCATTTGTGTTTGAAAATCTCACTTGTGCTGAAATATTTCTGATGAAACGAGTTGAAAATGTGGTTTGTCACAAAGAGGTGTAAGGAAGTTCTTGTACAAGCTGGCTTTTTAGAGAAATCTCAAGGGATATGGCAAACAACCTTCAAACAACTGTCTCTTGAACAATTAAACTGCTCGTGGTAGGCTTTTGGATGTAATAAGATATGCATTTATCAGGGTATATTCCTTAAAATAAGTGTTCTGAATTCCTTACATGTTGCATGCTACTTTTCCTGAAAGAGAATTTCCTAACATGTTTCTCTAAGCAATATTCCTCCTGACTCTTTTACACAGAAAGGATCATCTGGTTGCTTTTTTATGAGTGAAGAGCTTTATGCTGGTAAATCATGAATAACTTCACTAAATGGATGGAAAATGAGATGAAGAATTAGTATGGTTAAGAGAACAATTGGACTGAAAAAAACTATCTCTGGTTTTGTTAGTTGGTTTTGTTTTGGTCTCTTTTTGCTGATTGCTCTGTAGTTTGCTTACTCAGTCAGGATTATACAACACTGGGAGTCAAATTTGCCAAATGTCATCTCATGCAGGTATTGGAATTTTCACAACTTGTAAGACTTGATTTTCCTGGCAGAATTTTTCACCAAAGATCCTGTAAATCTGCCCTGTAAATGATCTATCTAAAGAAAAAAACCCCTCTTTTATGTATAAGGGAAATGTTTGCCTGACCTTGCCATGATAGTTCAGAATAATTGTGTCTTCCTGAGAGAGCAGCCTGCATGGCTCAGTATTTACATTTATTGTTTAAACACAAATATTTCTGAGAAGCTGCTCCTGAGACGAAATGAGACCAAAGGCCTGGCATTTGCTCTGGCTACTGTGCTGCCACTGTTGGAGTTGAATTCTTTGTATGCTGCTGTCATGCAAATATTTAGATGACTTAAAGATTCAATTTCAAAGTTCTCATCTTCTGTGATTATATTTAGTAAAGCAAATAAACTTTCATAGTTTAATACTCACAGCATCTAAGACCAAAAACTGTCTCAGCATTTATATTTATGTATTGGAACAGATTTTTTTAACTGGCTTTAATTTGAAGCATCTGGCTGATTACTTTTGATTATATAGAGGGGCAGCTCTACATAGATGGCTGGGAGGCTGAGCTGTAAACTCAGTAAAGCAGGACCTTCTGAGCCACATTTCCAAACACCCTCCGAAGCTGCACCCAGACATTGCACAGCTGCCTGGCTTTTCCTGCAAGAATTACTCAGTGCTTTTGGTTTATTTTGTTCCTTTTGCTCCAGCATTGAATGGCAGTGTTGGTGCAGATGCTGAAGATGCCATTTAGGAGGATCTTCCAAGTTCAGCCTTGTAATCAAAACTTGCTCTCCTCAGTAGTCCTTGGTAGCCTGGCCTGGTGATTTAAGAGATTTATGGAGGAGCTATCCCATTATTCCAGCCCAGGGAGGTGCTTGGTTGCACAACCCTGGTAATAAACAGGATTGAAACTCTTTCTCTTTAAAAGATCTAGTGACACATTTAAATTTAGCAACGTGCTTAATTTTTCTTATGAATCAGAGTTTACATGACTACACAACTATGTGTAGCTGCCATCTGTTAAGTAGCTCATCAAAGAGTGATGTAATGTAAGATGAAATTCGTGATAGTGTTTCATTTATTTGATTTTAGAAAGGAGCATTCTTAAACACTTGGCTTTTTATAAACAGTTAGATGGTAAAGAGCTTTGGGATATAAATTGTTGCCAGCTCTCCACTGAGTCTTTTTATTTTTGTGCTGTACTGTTCTTAATATTATCTTTTGCCTACACAAAGAAGGAAAGGCATATCCTTGAATTTGTTTGGAAGGGTGTTTAAATATGCTGCAAAAATTCTAAATCAGGTTTGTGGAAGATTTCTGTTTGCTCTGAATCAAACATATAGTGTTTATATGTTGGAATAATAACTACCCTCAAGACACAGATGGCCTTACTACTGTTATTGCAATTATCATAATTTGCTGCACTGGTGATCTTTTGGATAGTGATGTTCTTGCCAATTATAACAAAAGTATTTTCAGTGTACGTAGCCAAGCAGTTTGTTTTTTCAGGTTAGGCAGAATAATAGGACAGAAATCAGTGGTAATACTGACTGTATTGTACAGGAGATGAAACAAAAGGGAAATGTATAAATTAAGCTAAAGAGCATTTTGGGAAAATGTCCATACTGGCTGGAATAGGGTTTCATGCCCATAATGAACATCCAAAACAATCAGCTAAATGAATCAGGACTGTTGGCAATGTGGACTTTTCAGCTGTCCATGACCAGAGTTTTGAACCTGAACTTCTGCCTGAGGTTTGGTTGTTACACTCTTGACAAAAGGAAGAGCAACAGGTGTGACTTCAGCCTTATTGTTTGACATCACTGAAGGCCCAATTAAGGGGCTCATCTGAGGGGTAAATGACAGTGTGAGTTCAGTCTCAAGCATTTTGACAAGCGAGTTGCACCGCAGTATTTTATCACTGGCCAGCAAAGACTCTTGAATTAGGGACAAATCTGGTGAAAATGCCGAGACTTCTGATGGCCTCAGGTCAGTGAAAGCTCCTTCAAGACAGACCTGCCCTCCTTAGCTGCTCCCTTGGGTGTTTCCCCCTAATGTCTTGTGGTCCTGGGAGACCAGAGCCTTGTTTCTTGCTGTGTGGACATTGCTATGCAATAGAAAAAGATACCAGGAGCCTGCAGCTGTGCCCACCTAATACTTCAAAATTGCCAAGCTAATTGTTTCCACAAGAAAAGGTGCAGAGAAAATCACTGGGCTACAAAAAGCCTATTTTTCTGGAGAGGGCTGAAGAGATTTATGGAGGTTTGCTTTTCCACAGAGTCTGTTTTTCTAAAGAGCAAAACAGCTTAAGAGATTAATGTGAGAATTTCTTCATTAAGTCAATACCAAATGAAGTGCAGGAACTTGTATCTACATCTCTGAAATGCAGTCTAACACATGAGAACACAGCAAGTCTTAAGCTATATGATTTTCAGATTTTAGTATATTATACTGTGTATTACTCACTGCAGTGAGTAAGGAGATCAGTCTCACCAATACCAATACAACCAATACCATTGGGTGTGATAGTGCTTTTGTTTCATGTTCTATTCAGAGGTTAAAGAAGTCTAATTCTGCTTTGTTTCATGACTGTCAATGTAACAAAGAACTGAGGAGTGCCTTACTCTGCTCAGAACTTGCTGTGTTATCACAGAAAAGAGGTACAAAGTGAACAAGTCATGGTACAGAGAGCTTAAACCTCTTTTCCTTTTTCCTTTAAATTCAGTGGTTTAATGGAAAGACTAGTTTGGGGTTGTGGGTTTTTGTTTGTTTTTGTTTCATGAAAGCTGAATTCAAAGGCACTCAACATTTTTAGCAAAAGATTGCTATGGTTGCAGTTAGGGAGCAATAAATAGTGATATAAGGCATAACAACATCCTTATAGCAATACCCAAAGCTTTCAGGAACCTATGAGAAAGCCTTTCCAGTTCTCCTACACGAATTTTTGTACCTATTTTTTTGTTTGACTGGGAAATCATAATTTTGTTCAGAACATTGGATAGCTTTGAATTTCATAAATTGTTTGGATTAGTGTGTTATTCCTGGCCTCACTTCTTTTGTCAGATCTTTGTTGGTTTGTGAGATAGTACACTGGTATCTGGGCTACTTTCTTGACATTATAGAATAATATCTGTAAAGTTTACTTTGTGCTGTTGATTCTTTGTTTATTGGTGTTAGATATTAATGATTCTGATCTGTTCATGTCTGTCTTTGAGTAATATAAACATTTCATGCCATTCTAGTTTCTAATGAGGTATTATTATTTTAAAAAAAATAAAATAAGGACAGGGAAACTCATTAAAACATTATTTGAATGCCTGCTCGACGTTCCAAGCTAAGAATGTAGAGGCTGCCAGGTATATTATTGAACCCCCTCAGTTTTTCATGGCCTGGACAACATGGTTGGCAGGAAGAGAATGGAGACACTTTTGGCTTCTACCATCCACCTTTCTATAGAAGAGGAATTAAATGGGAGACACTCAATAACACAAACTAGAACTCTCCACTTTAATATCTCCTCTACTGCTGAAAACCAGTAGTGCAAGTTTTAGGGAATCCCTAAAGTCACTGAATGCTCCAAGGAGGAGTTTTTCTGGTGCAGAAACTGAGTTGGAATCACATGGCTTGGTTTTCATGTGCAGGTCAGATTGCACATACAGTCCTCAAGCTGTTTCACTGCCTTCCTCAGGATCCTAAAGTTAACATTAATGTAGATGTTTGCTGTATCAGATGAGTATTAGTTATTAGTTAAATCCAGGATGAGCCTTTAGAATGGTTTTCCGTGTCTTTTTTTCCAGGTGGAACAAAATGCCAAGACTCACTTTATAGCTTGTCAACATTGGCCACCAAAGGGACATTAGGTCTCTAGGAACTCTGCTGGAAAAAAATGACATTGTGGAGGCGTTAGAGGTTATTTTCCAAAATATCTCCTTTTAGAAGTAATTTTAATGTCTTGCACCCCTTTCTCCCCTCACTGTTCCAGAAGGCAGACATCCACATCATGAGCTAATAATGGCTTAAACTTTCTTTAGAGAAAAGAAAAAGGACTGGTTTTGAGATAGAGGATTGCAGGAAAGCACCTGAAGCTGCCAGGCTCCGTTCTCCCTCCCTGAGGGCTGACTCTGCAACCTCTTGGAAAAGGAGGGGTTTGAATGGAAACAGTGACTGTCCTTTACAGAGCTGCTGACGTGCCTCAAACTGGGGAGCACATTCCCACATGCTTTGTTGGAGAGTGTCCCTGGAATTACAAATAGCTTTTCCATGGGAAAATTAGCCATGCCGTTTTAAACCCCTTTGGAATGTTGCTAGAGCTTGGAATTGTCAAAGAACAGATATTGTTGATAATATAGATATTGCCAGAGGATATCATCTTAGTTAAATAATATCACAAATAGCATTGAAATGTTTCTATGGATTGAATCATCATTTTTTCTCTTAATTAATCAAATGAAATATTCAAAATGCTGCTGCACCGTGTAGGTTCTACAACTCACAGCTTTTCTGTAGAGGCAAAGTGATTGCCAAAGCTTGTGATGGTGGCATTGATGTGTCTCAGGAGAGGCTGGGACCCCAAATCCCAACAGCCTGTTGTGGTCCCAAGCTGTTCTCCCTTGGGTCTGCTGGAGCAGTGCCCATTTGGGTCATGCTGGCTGTAGCTCTTAAAACCTCTCACTTAAAAGGGACACTAAAATTCCAATTTTACATTGTATGCAGTGTTGTTAAGAGCTCTTTGCAGGTTTGGAGTGGTGACACCGTTCTCCAGAGGGAACATATGCCTAATTCACATGTCATGGTGTTGTACCTAGTACTCAGATGTGTCATTCTAAATTCAGTGAGGAATGAAAATGCAGTAGTTGTTAACACTTTGACTACAGGTAAAGCAGGTCTTCTGATGTTTTCTGATCAAGAGGCACATCAATTGCAATAACAGAATTCATAAACTTAGGCTTTTAGAATTGATTGAAGTTCACCACGTTGGGTGAGGGTGATCAGAGGGCTTTGAAAAGAGTAGTTTAGTACCTTGGGACCAAACAATATTACACTTTAGGAAGACTTCCACAAAAGGGACAGTAGCACTTGTTATTAAAATAAACAGTTCTAACAATGCAGTCCTTCTTGCTTACCCTGAGATGAGGAGTGATTTTGTTGGCCCCAGCAAATATTTATCAGCCATCTCTGAGTTATTTTGTACTGCTGTACTCCACAGAGGATCCTCTCAGCTTTTCACCTGTTACAGCAATTCTGCCTTCCTGTGGTTGGGTGTCACCCTCATGGATTCAGCATTAAGCCTACTGAGGTGTTTCCAAAAGTAGGATGTGAGGCTGAAGGGAATGAAAAACAGGATGAGTGTTGAATTTTGTAATATCTGCTGGAACACCTGCCCATGAGGAGTTGTGCTGCAGGAAGCAGTGCTGGTGTTATTGCCACCCTGTTATTCTATAAGGACATCTTTACAAATGTCTCAGAGTTCATAACTAGAGTAAAAAATATTGTGGCACCAGTTAGACCATCCTGCTTTTCAGCTTCTGTCTAGTAAGATGGCAAATAAGATACTGCTCAATCAAATCTGGACTCTTACTTACTTTAGTTGCCTTTGAAATTTCTCTGTAGGGCCCTTGCCTTCACGTTAATAATGAGCTGAATCAGTGGTTCTTTTGTTGTGATGTATTTTGGCTCACAGATGTCAGAGCTGCCTGCAGGTTGGTACCCTGAGTGTCACGGGCTGTGTAGCACTGTGCAATCCCCCAGCCATGCATCAGCACCCTGGAGAATGCCACTTGAAAAGTTTGTCTTCTGGAAAGCAGCAGCCTCAGCAAAATGTTGTAACTCGCATTTTGATGTGAACTCGGTCCCATTCAAAAAAAAACCTCAAATAGGAAAGTTTGGAGCAAAAGGTACTGAGATTAAATGTGGTGAGACAGAGTTTTATGCCATGGAAGGGTGGTTTGTGGATGATGGGGAGCCTCTTTCATTCTTGCCTTCACAGGCCAGTGTGCCAGAACTCACTTATGCTTTTTCCTGGCAGTTTTCTCACAGCTCTAAAACTGTGGACACAAGGCCTAATGCAGTGAAGTTCCTAAGCACGTGCACTGCCAAGCATAAGCAGGCTCACTGGGGAGTATGGCAGGCAAAGGGAAAACACCCTCTGGTCTTTCTATATCAACTGTATTTGGTCCTTTTTGGAGTGAAATTGGTTGTAAACCTTAAAGAAATGTCATATTAGGACAGCTGCTTTCCTCTTCTCCTTAGCATTGCCTTGGTTTCGTCAAATGGAGAATAGGTCAGGACTGCATCACGAACATGAAGCTCAGCCAGCACATAAATACCCTCAAGCAGCAGTTTTAAACTTTGCAGTATTTATAGCTAACAGCTAAATTTTAGGATAATAAACTGTTCAAGGGCTGTCTTAGTTCATTTTCTCTAAAATACAATTTTTATTCTGGATGAATTCCAGATGTCTGAGCATGGACTGGAAATCGACTGGAATGGTCTAAAATTAAATGCCATTCTTTCTTTTCTTTTCTTTTCCCTTTGTTAACAGGACTTTCCAGAGGGGCTGTCTGATATACACAGTGTAATAACATGTAATAACAATAAATGTGACCAAACAAAAAAACCCAACCAAACAAACAATTGAATTTCGTTTGCTTTCTGAAGAGCTGTTCTGACAACTATGCACTGACTAAAAGTCATGTGTCACATCCTGTATGTCACTATTTCTTTTCTAGATCCTCAGTATTTCATATTTATAGTTCTATAATGAATCATGGTCTGTATTGTGTACTCTAATGCAAAAGATACATAGACTGCCTAGCCAAAACTGATCTTTTTCCAATAATTATATTCCAACTCCCCTGTAACAACCCTCAAGATCTGTATTTTACATCTCTTTTTTAACGTTGATCAGCTTTGTTTGCCCTTTCTGCTCCCACTTTCTCCTTTTCACTCTTCAATTTTGGAGTCTTTTTTCATCCTGGAGAATACTGAATCCTTTTCATGGCTCAGCTTGTAATATTTAGTAGAGATGCAGAAGGTACTAATGGCTATTGGTAGTTAGGAAAGCCAAATAAGAGTTTTCAGATTTATTTCTGTAAAAGAGTGGGAAAGTCTGTGTGTTTGTTTGCTCACCATTACCTGCTAGCACAGAAAAAGAAGAGCTGAGGTTTTGAGGTAGGTTTTTAAAGCCAGTTTAGGTCGCTGGCATGTGATTTTGCTATGTATGCATTGCTGTCCCTAATGGAGATTTGCTTTGTTCTAAAATACCCCAAAGCAAAGCTCTGTTTTTGCAACAAAGGGGGATGAGCTTTAAAATCTGCAATGTACATTAAGCAGTGCTCATTGCCTGAGTTTGTCATAAGTAGCAGTTTCTGGGGAGACTGTTCTTGGCAGGCACTTCTTGAAGGAGAATTAGCAGGCTCATGACCATAGAGATCCCAAGAGAGCTGCTCTCTTTGGATAGCTGTGAAATAACCCACAAAACTTTCCACAGGAATCTCTGTGTAGAAATTCCTTTATTTTGTATTCTCCTTTCTTCCAGGAAAACATCTGCCTGTCACTCCCACCTGTTGGTATCCATTTGTCCTGGGATGTGACACCTCTTTCCACTTGCCCTTCCAGCAGAAACTGGAGGCAGTAGTTTTGAATTGGCCTGGCAAGATGCAATTTGTCTCATGGCTGAAATCAAGAAATTTGTAAAAAATGTACTTGGTTTTCCAGCATAGATTTATAATCAATAGGAAGGGGAATGTCTTGATAATTGATTCACCCTTGGTGAAGCAGCAGAAGAATTCTGATGGTGGGACAGTGATAAGTGAAGTGATTTTTCAGGTCTTTTGATGACAAACATTGGCACTGGGCAGGTCATTGTGGCACAGACTCACTTCTTTTCTCTTGCCCAGCTGAGGTTGGGCATATTAATTTCATTTAAGGATAGTACCAGTTCAGTGAGACCAGAAACAGTCTCTTGTGTTGTGAGGAAAGGTGCCTTAGTATAGATTAATGTGCTGATAGTGATGCTTTAAAATGGTTTGATCACTAATTTACAAAGACATGAAATGTATTGAACATTTATGAAGTCCAGTTTTTTAAAGACTGAAGGAACTCTGACTCCATTTTCAGTATGGTTGAATGTTGTCCTATACAACAGACACCTGAGAGCCTTTTTGGTTTATTTTAGGCCCCTGAGGGATTAACAACATCTTAAGGACATATTTTCCAAAAACTAAAGAGAAATTCAAAATGCAGGAAGTGTGTTAAGATGGAGCTCCATTATAAATTCAGCATTCTGCTCTTTGTTTCTTCCATTCTGTCTCAAATCACTGTCCTGTTTTTACATGATGGGGTAACAAGGAGGTGTTTGATAGAAAAGAGAGAAGTGGTAGCTGAGTCCCTGCAGGGAGAGGAAATTTCAGGCCACCAGCACTGGCAATGCCACACCAAACACAATTAGTGCAGTAATTTATTATTTGAATGTTTGTGCCTGTGTAGTTTTGAATTCAGCATGAGGATCTGTATGAGATTTATGTAGAACTCCTCGTATTTAATTGGACTGTTTGTCCAAATATTCAGGTTATTTACTTAATCTGTTAGAATTGGAAAGAAGCACACTTTTGCCTTTTCCAAAGGTCAGCTGTACCAGATAGCCAGCATTTTAAAAGGAGAAAAAGGGAGGACAAGTTTCTACTGTCTCAGAGTTTTATTCCACTGACTTCACTGTTCCGTGTAGAGGAAGTAGCTGGCATGATATTCTCTTCAATTATTTTGAATCTTGTTATTTGTTATTCTATGTTAACATCATATATAGATATATATCCACTGTATTGAGGATCAGGGATAGGTAAATGCAGGTGCCTGTGACAATGGGCATAATTTGTGGCTGAACAGTGACTGTAATGGCTGTGCTAAAGAGGGCAGGGCAGAAAAGCCTCAGCATTTGTGGAAGGAAACGGTGTGGAAAGCTCGATGTTCACACTCTCCACATTTCAGGGGGGCTCACTCGCTTCCGACTCGCTCCAATCTGCTCCAGGGCACTCCATTAGTGGTTGGAGTCCATTTGCCATCTGAAAGGCCCCTCATCTGTATCCTTGCAGTCTGCTCCATGATGTATGAACCACAGGGAAGAAAGTGGGGGGGACTTCAAAAGCTCACTTCTGTTCCAAATCTAAATTACAATGTAGCTGCATCCCATCCATGGCACTGAGAGAGGCAGCAGAGAGAACCAAACATCCTTTTCAATTTTTACTCATATTTGAGTAAAGCATTTCAGTGATTGGTTTCTGCTTATTAAATATTCAATTTCTGCCTGTGCTGCTTTAGCTTTAAATGAAGTATGTTCTTATGGTAATTACAGATGCAATTGCTTTCATCTAGAACATTTTGTCCTCCTGTTCTTTTCACCTGAGTATTTCCTTTTACAGATCATTGAACTATGGATTATATGGAAGTGTATTCCCACATTCAAGTAAAAGCTGAAAAATATGTTTTCACCTCAAATCTCGCTGTTCTTACCTACATACCTACAGCTTCTCCCCCCAGCTGGAACAGGAGATGCTGCTACATTGTGATGGTCCACTTAAATGAGCTTTCCTTAGTGCATCTATCACTGCTATCTATTGTTATAAGTTGATTTTCTGTAGAAATGTAGAGCAATATGAGTTCAAAAAAGAATGGAACATCCTTGTCTGGTAAGGGCTCTCTTCCTGTAGGAGGAACTTGTGTTTTTATCAGTGGAATGAAACACAAGCTGAATTTTTAAGTACCTGAGATACACCTGCAGGATGATCCATGATCAACTCTTGCAAAACTAGAAATGAGTCTTTTTCATAAAAACTTATTCTTTCCTACCTTTGGCTACCTTTGACTGCCCTCCATGACTTTTCTTTTATAATGCTATGAAACAGACTTTGCAAAAACTGATAATTTTCATGGTGTTTCGGGGCTGATCAGTCTTCATACAGCAATTTGCACTGGTGATTCAGGGGATACATCTTTGATATAAGCAGGATAAAAGTTAACTAAGTCACATGCTGTGTCACCTCTTTAATATACAGACCCTTGGATAAATCCAGAAGTTCCAATAATCAGGGGATGATGACATTTTAGAATTCTTCTAGTCAGAGAGTATAACTTGAGTCAAATGCTATGGGGGGGTTTTGAAAGCCTCAATGTCATTTTGAAACTTGCTCTTTATTGCTCAGGTGCCAAATTTTGCAGTCAGTTTGCACTTACCTGCCAATGAAATGAACCTTCAGGAAGCTGCTCAGGGCACTTCAGGAGCCATGTACTGCCCAAGGAAGGATGGGTTACTCCATGGTTTCCAAATATCTAGACAATTAATTTCACATGGTTGGGATTTTTCAAGGGTTCTCATGAGAAAATACCCTTTTTTCACATTAGATTGCTTTATAAGGTTATTATTTTATGGGGAAAAATTTGATTGAACCAAAGTTTTGGTTCAATCAGGTTTGTAGGTTAATTTGGCTCACTTGGATCAGATCTGTCTAATTATAAAGCTATATGACAGATTAAAGGGAACTGAAAAAATTATACCTGGTCCTAATGAACCTCCCACAAGTCCTTTTCATTTGAAATTATTTTGTTTGTTTGCTCCAGATTTCATTCCAACAGAAAAACCCTCAGGCTCTGAGTGAAGAGACTTTGCAAGTCTCAGAAAAAGTACAGAGAGCTCTCTTTTTTTTATTATTATTTCTTCTTGCTCTAAGGAATTGTTTTTGAAAGATGACCTGTAATTTTGTAAGGACAAATTTATGTTTGCTGTTTAATTGCACGGTCGTATTTTGGGATTTAGTCACCTCCCCACTTGATTGCACCTGCCTGCAAGGTAGTTAGATGAATAACCCCCTTAATTGGATTCTCCAGTTAATTGCAGAGAGAACTCTATTAGACTGAAATAGTCAGGATTGAAATAAAAATAAAAAATGGGACTAGTTTTTCTTCCCCTGCTTTCTTTTTTCTAAAATATAGTGTGAGGTTGTTTACTAAGGTTTTATTGCTGTCTCCTCTGGCTTCAGCCATGATGAAATTTGATTTTATTAGTAGATTTCCCTGACGTTATGTTCTCTGACATTTCTTATTTTGACTGATAATGTAGCAGGAAAAGGTCTGTGCGTGCGTGGTGTATTTAACAGTTGTGGAATTTCACTTTCCAGTTGCATTCCCCTGTTTTTGTTTTCCATCAGACAGGTGGTGTGCTAAGTGGAATAAATGCTCGCAGTGATATTTTCAAAGCCTCAGCCCCTGTTTCACTGGGGTGTTTAATACATGTTGGAAACATCTTTTATTTTTTAAAAAAAGAGACTAGCTTCTTGTCTTCAGTGCTGCTGATTCATAACCCATTATGCCCCACACTAAACATAGCTGTGCTCCTTTGGGCTGAGCTCGTGCCAGGAATGTGTTGTGTAAGAGCTGGCAGGGCTGGGAGCCTGTGAATGATTTCAGCAGCAGCAGCAGGAGGATTGTGCTCTCCCAGTGCCCTGCATGCAGAATTGCTGCTTCCCCACCCACAGCACCTCCTGCCTGCCCTTCTGGGCCCCTCCTGCTCTTGCATTGCCCATCAAAGTGGTGCTGAGCCAAAATTTGAACTTCCATTCCTGGTGCTGTTTGAAAGTGTGTTATTGAAGTAGGCAAGGGGGGAGTTTTCTCCTGAATCTTCCTGTATCTTCACCTTTCTGCTGGAATGGCTTTCCTTCCATTGTCTTCCTTTCTGAAACTGGGTACCAGCTTGTTGCTCACTGGGCTGTGTCACTGGCAATTTTTTACCATGAATGTTGAAGTTGGGGCTGCAGTTACAGATAAATGCTTGTTGAGATACTACACAGACTTTCCTACTAAGGAAAGCTTTTGGTTTCCCTTTTTTTTATGTCCTTTTGCTGTACTCTTCGATGAAGCTGCCATGAAATAAAACATTTGACCATAATCATTTTTCAAGAAGAACGTAGACCTTTCTTTTTAAATGAAGATGCACAGTAGTTTATCTGTTGATTAGATTATATAGGGTTGGTGGTGGTGCACTGAACCGAAATCGATTTCACAGTGTCCCTTTTCTAAAGGCAAGATTGGAAACACCTGTTTTGGGGTTTAAAATAGGACTTAGAAGGAGTGGACAAAATTCCTAAGAAAACAAGGGTGAGCTCATGCTCTGCTTTAGCCTTAGAGATGCTTTAAGTGCACTAAGAAAGTCTTTTGCACTAGAAGTAAAGGGTGTTTCAACCCTTACAAATTCCTGAGAATGTACTTCTCGCTCTCTCCCACAATTCCAATTCAGCTTTTGGCACATTGGCCATCCAATTTGCAGAATCAAATGTAGAATAAATTTAACTGCTGTGTTTTTATCTCTGGTTTTTCCAGCCTGGTCTTTGAGATTCAGCATTGCAAGTACCCTTAGGGACCCAATTTGCCCTGGATTTGGGTTTGTGAATGCATCTGTCTGTGGAGTGTTGGAGAAAGGAACTTGTGGAAAGGGTCTGAATGCCAAGCAGTTGGTAATTAGTTCTGAGGAAGGGAAGGAGAGAGCCAAGCAACTCTGAGGTCTGCCTTGGAGGTGACAGGAATACAAGAGAGGTGGATGAATACACTTCAGGGCACAGGAGAGAACAGGGAGGGCAAGAGGAATCATCTGGGGAGAAAATGTGAAAAAATGAGGCCCAGATGGATTTCTTTTAGCTGTTTTCCATTGCTGAGTTCTGCCTTGTTTGGGTTTATAATGATTTTCCAAGTACAACATACTTAAAAATAAATCAGTGTTTTCATCAGAGTTTATGCACTTGCAGCCCTGACTCTGTTTCTAAAGTGCAGCTGTTGAGAATCACTCCAGATAGCTTACATTTCTTTGTGTTTTCCCTGATAAGTTATAGTCAGCTTCTTTTGCCAGCTATTTCTCACACGACGTCAGAATCAGACTTGTAAAAACTATTAAAATGGAGTTGACAAGCAGAACTAATAATTCTTGTGGGCTTTAAATGTGGTTTTTTAATTTTGGTCCTGTGCCAAACTCGGTTTTTAGGCTGACTGATTTGCTCTTGGGCTCAAGACACTGAAAGGCTGTATGGTCCTGTGCAATATTATTCTGGGGGGAAAAAATTAACTACGCTGGAGGATTAAAACAAATCCATTAGAAAAAATAGATCACTGTTTTTAAGAACTGTCTGGGAAGTAGCTTGGAGATGGTGGTCCTGCTCATGTGCAGTGGAAGGGCTTGTTTGAATTCTTCTAGCAGCTAAAACTATGCTTTTGATTTTCTCTAGGGGTGAGAAAATCTATTTTCAACCAACCATCCTGCATTTTCTGTGTGTTTAAGGAGGTTAAAAGGAATATTATATTATATATATATTATATATTATATATATAATATATATTATATTATAAAAGGAATTATAGGCTGTGGAATTCCTCATTTAAGCAAAATTCTGTGTTTGGGCTGTTGGTTGGAAGAAATCGAAATGAATAGAGAGGTACTGGGTCTTTGAGTTATTCAAATAATATTTTACTAGTTTATATATTTTATTGGATGTCAATGTACTGGGTATTCTTCATTCCAACAAAAGGAGATGTTCCTGAACTGACTGCATTGTGCATAATTCTGTTGGCCTTACTGAGAGCTTTTCTCAAAATTGTTATATTGATCCAGTCATTCCTTCTTGAGTTGTAAATATTTTGGATTTATTTCCAACTCTTTCTTCACATGTTGAAAGCAGTAGCAGACACATAAAAAGGGAACAAGTAGCCTTTTATTGGCTAATAATTATGAGAAAATCCTATTTTATAGTCTTTTATTATGCAAATTAATGGAGTCCAGATTTTTCAGCTATCTCCATAATGACATTTAAAGCAGTGAAGGTTTTGGGATACCTTTTATGATGGAAATACCCCATTTATCAGCCACCTGCTTTAATGGGATAATTGATATGTTCAGACTCTGAAGTCAGTGCTTTTCCAGAGTGTGTTTTAGTATCAGTGGACTTGCTATTCTGAGTAGGAATGGATTTATGCATCTGATTATTTCCTCCACCAAGCTGGAATTTAAGGCTGGACCAGTCCTTTTATATGTGCAGTCCATACTTCTTTTGCCACTGCAATGTGAATATTAAGGATAAGGTTGCAGCATGAATTATTGAATTATTATTATTACTATTACCTGGAATTATTGAAGTGCTTTTCTGCTGTCTGGAATTTCCAGAGTGCTTTGGTTCTGCTGAACTCCAGTATTAACTAGGTGAAAAAATTAATCTGTCCCACTCAGCAGGAACTCAGAGAGGCTGAAAAGATGAGCCTTTTTAAAGATGAAGAGTTTTCCTCTGTTGCTGGTACCATCAGATACTGAGTTCTTCCCTGTGCCCACTGACAGCATCCTGATGGACTCCCAGCCTCTTCACCTGCTTATGTTATTTGTGTGTGTGTCTTACTGGTTTCAACTTTCATTCAAAAAACAATTAAAGCAGGGAAGCATTTAATGGAAACTGAACCCGAGTCCCACTGTTCACGACAGCACAGTCTGTTTAAATGTCAGGAGTGACGAATTAGGAGATTTACACTGGCTGTTGCTTTTCACCCAATGGGCAAAATAGAACGGGCTCGAGAAGGAGGGTGGCAGGAAAACCAGTTAAGCCTCCTGCTAAAGTCATTGCTTGAACTGGGACTTGTGAGGCGGCTTCTCCAAACGTCCCACATACTTTCACAGATGATCCTGTGTTGACATTCAGTTTCTCAGAAGTTCCAAGTGTTCCTTGGCTTTGCTTTGGGCCTCGCTGCTCTTTGCAGCTCCTGCAGAGCTCTCCGTGGGGACCGTGTGTATCTCCACACACAGGATCCTCAGCTCCTTGCAGGTGCTTTTATCACACTGCTAATTTCATTGCTCTTGGAAGGCTGCTTGCATCCTCACCTCTTTTTTTTTCCCTGAGTCTTTGAGTAGAATTCCAGGCTTATGGCACAGTGCTAGCAATGAAAGCTGCTGCATTTTGCAAGAGAAGATGGGGAGGTCTAGAGAACAGGTCCACCCAGTTATATTATAAAACTTATAACTGTTTCAAAGACAAACACCTTTGTTGAAAAAGTGGCTTAAAGTTCATTCTTTATACTTCTTTTTTTTCCCCATTATTGAATTATGAGCAATCCAGTGTTCTTTTCCTTCAGTGTTTCTGTTGATTGCAATGTTTATCAGTACTGAACACACCATACAGTGAAAATGATCAAGGGCCACCTGCTTGATGAGCAGCACCTTTAAAAAAGGTAGCTTTTCTACCAAGCAGTTTAGAGAGAAGATAAAAATCAGAACCACATGATCTTGGAGGAAAAGAACAGGGATTGTGGATATACAACAGGTACCTTGTTTGTACCCACTGGACTCTCAGGAAAGGGGAGGAGGCAGAGGCTGTGAAGGTTCATATAAATAATTTATTGATTACTTGGGCATGTAAAACTTTTCCTAAATAAAGGGTGGTTGTTGTTTTTCTTTTGGTCTTCTTACAAATTCTTTTTTTGTGTGTGGTTTCTTTCTTCCCTTAAACACTGAAAGACTTGGAAGACTCTACTTATGCAAGTACTGTGTTGTCAAAGGCAGGGAAATTGCCCTGCAGATCTGTGGGTGCTGAATTACAGGCCTGGGATTCTTTAGAAAGGTGACAAATATTTATGTTCAAGAAATGCTTTGGGAGCAGAGAAGAAAGCAGAGCACAAAGGGAAGCTCAAAGCAGCCAGGTCTGGTGGTGGCACTGCTGGCAACTTCGTGGGAGAGGCTCTGGTGTGTTTACCGTGGAGCAGGTTCTGTTTCCTCCAAAATCTTTTACCCTTTTGACACCACTGCCTGTGGTAGTCACTGGATAGAGATGCTTTCAGCATAATGTAGGATGTTATGCATGCAGGAGTGTATTGGATTAAAAACTACCAATTTCCCTGATTTCAGGCTGGGCTGGGTTTTTAAACTGGGTAAATGACTCTTGCTGTGGTTGCACTTCCTTTTCCCATTCTTAACTGAATGGGTCTTGAAGGTATTTTATCTTTAATGTGTAGTTGGTCACTGTTTGCAAAACATTTTCATTGTGAGGGATGAAAAAGTCATTTCTCTGCATTCTTCCTTCATTATAATTTATTGTCACCTTGTAAAGCTGTCCTCATATTTGGGGTGCCACAGTTTCCTCCTGACATGTTTTGACAGTGTGCTTATTTCAGTCAGTTTATCAACTGTAATATATTTATATTATATATAATTATAATGTAAGGGTTTTCAGTCAGCAAGCACTTATCATTCTCACAGAGCTTTGCTCTCCCACCGCTCCAATTTTAACGAGTAATTTTAGCAGGGTATGGTGTGTTTTATTCTCAGCAGATCTACATTTGATTAGTAAATATGTCAACTCCTGGATAAATATAACCTGCTCCAGGTAGATTGTTACTTTCTAGCTGAATATCTTGCTTTTTATTGCTTGTTGCCAAAATGAAATGATTTCTGAATAAGTCACTCCTTTGCCATCCACAAAGCACAGTGATGTTCCTAAACAGCTTGCTAGTTGGGTTCATCCAGGCAAAGTGTAGTTTTAAGATGAATTTTGGTAACCTATAAAATGGTTGCCAGCAACCCCAAAAAACTGGGAGATTTCTTTCAATAACACGCTGCAAAAAGTCAATTCTTACCTTGCTGCTTTTACTTCCTAATAATCATCAGTATTAATTTATCTTTTCAGTCCTTGCTATTTGAAGGTAGATACTAATTCAGTGCAATAAATTGCATTCAGTATGAAGAACTACAGTGATCCCAACAGCATATCATATGGTGTCACTGAAGTCAGCATAAATTTATAAATAATAAATAAAATAATAAATAAAAATAAGAAATTATTTTTTCAGGGTTTAATTGGCCAGTATTGCCCTGGATAGTGCAGATTCCTGTACAGTTTAATAGGATGGCGTCAATTATAACTACTATACTTATAACACTCAGTATTAAGTACTAAGTATTTTGTAAGTTAAGGCAATATCTTACTTTTCAGTCCTACCCATTGGGTCGGAAATTTGACCCTGTGTTTGCAACGAGCTGTAAAAGCTGAATGTGAGGAAGAGGGAACTGCTCTGTCCAAGAACCTCTGAGTGGCTCATAAAGCAAAGCTGAGAGCCCCTCAGCATCCCACCCACAGGAACTGGGGCTGGTAATGGAACTGCAGCCACTTAAGGCTACCAGGAGCTACTAAAGTGGGGGATAAATAGAAACAATTAAGACAACTGATGTGTGAGGCAAAGCCACGGTTATATTGCTTTTATATTTCTGACAGGGGCGATGTGGTCACTAATCAATAATTGTCTTGCTAGATTTAAAGGTAAAGGGTGGCTCTAACAACGTTAAGTGAGGGTCTGTGGTAGGAGCCTCCTTTAATAAATAACAAGACTTTGCACTTACATTGCAAACTGCATTTCATCTGAGCAGGATGAAGATTTATAGAGGTGGGCGTGTTGTGCTGCCTTCATTTCAGTGCAGGAGGAGCTGAGGTGTAGTGAGTTTGAAATCCACTCAAGCTCGTGCAGAAAGCCAACATCAGAAGGAAGGGTTAGGGCTCAAAATATTTTCTTAAAAATCACACTTGGAGCCAAATAAACATAGCTGCTCCTTGAGAATGGAAAGGGGCTGTATGACTAGCTATTGTACCCTGCCTTGCTGCTGGTGCCTGATGGCTGAGCAGTGCAAGTGCAAATAATCAGTTCTTTTAAACTCGACTGCGCTAAGAATTGGATGTGTCTTGCAAAACCACTTACATTTGGGGGAAGAGATTTTAAAAGTATCAGCTTGATTTTGTTTTCAGGCTCTTACTGCTTCTAATTTCTTTCTCAAAAATCTCATTGCACTTTGGGAACCTCAGCAGCCAAAAATACGGTGCAATGAAAGTTGAATTGTTGTAATGTAAAAACACATTTTCTCTGCACACATGAGAAAATAATGAAATATGGAATGCTTGGCATGACCTTCCTACCAGAAGATCACATCAGATACCAGAGCAGGTGTGATGCAGAGGACAGAAGTACAAGGACCAAGAGTTCCAACAGGTTTTCTACACTTGGCATGAGAAGCCTTGCCAAGAGTGTTGCCTTTGGTCACACAATCTGGCACTGATCTTCTCCTCTGGGAATCTCAGCTCCTGCCATTTGAGGCAATTCAGGGATCTGAATGATGTTGCAGGAGATTGCAGAAACATCTTTCTTTTTTTCTTTTTATTTTTCATATTTAGCAGTTCAAAATTATCAAATTTAACCCCACATTTTTCTTGTGCTCAAGGTGAAAGTTCAAAACTTGAGTCATTTGCCCAGCTGGGAACTCGAGTTCCTGAGTGCTCTCTCCCTCCCTTCCATCTCTTGTACAACAGCGTTTGGAGGCTAAGGATGCTCACCCTGGGGTATTTTTACAACCATGGGGCATGGGGGTGAGAGAATATTTGGTGTTCTTTGTGGAGGAAACTGTGAAAATACAGCCATTTGCAAATGATAATATAAAATATTCATCTGTCTCTGCTGTCCAGCATCACTTCAGAGCTAGGAAGGGTAATGGGTACAGAGGCAGTAAAAGGGTAAATAATAAAGACTCTGAGTCCTTATTATTTATCTGGCTTGTCTCATTCTAATGTCAGAGGCTGAATGCAGGTCAAGTTACATTGCTCCTCTCTCTCCATTACACACTTCCATTCAGGTTTCTTTTCCTGGCTGATGTTTTCCTCAGATTAGCTGTGAGGCAAGTAAAGCTCTGCATCTTTCTTCTCCTTATATGTCCACCCAAGATGATTTTTTTTTCAGAATATGCTTATATCAATTCAGTAATAATCTCTGAGACACCTGAGAGAATTTTATTCCACTTCATGTAAAGCTTGATCCTACCTATTTTTAGCTGATTGGAGCTTTGCCTTAGATTATTAATGTCAGTGAGATTGGATCAATGGTCAGACCTATTTCCCATGCCCAGTTTTACCTTTATCTTTGTCTTATTCTTTGTTTTGAGCCATTGTTTCCCCTTCTCTCCCACCAGTTTTCCATACATTGTCCCAGGCTGTAAAGTTTCCTTGCCTTTGCTTTGCATTAATTGCATAATTCCATTGCTGAGTGTTCACTCCACGTTATCCATGTGGAAATATCTTTAAACATACATGTGAAAATTATTTCCTAGCACTAATAAAGCACCAGGATAGAAGGGGCCTTTGTATGAACTTAGACTGGTTGCAAGGAAAAGTTTAAAAGCCCCATAGGAGAGAGGATATTAATTAAATGTATGTTTTGGAATCGTGCTTTCCTTGGGGAGCGGGACCAAGGACCAATTCCTTGGAGTCCCACTGGGGATTAATTTGACCTGCTGTCTTTGATGTTCCAAAAGTGGGGACAAACTCATTCCTTTGGTATCTGCTTTGAAGCAGAAACTGTGTGATGGTGAGGCCGTGAGCTTACACACTGCCAGAGTGTGGGGATGGAGTTCTCAAACGCTCTGTCTGCTGACACACTATTAGATTTCTGGTCCTGTTCTGTGCAGGAAAGCAGGGAGTAGTTATAACTACTTTTTTTTTTCTCTTTTTTTTTTCTTTCATATCCATGTCTCTAAGTGCTGCAGAGTGGGCAGTATTTCAAAATGCACAGTATTAAGACAGAAGTGCTATTTTTAACAAGGAAATTAGCAGAGGTCTAAAATTAAAGATTTCTGAGAAGTGAAGCGATTGGAACAGGCAAGGGGAAAATTCTCTGAAACTGGAAAATTGCTGTATTCCTGAGGCCAAACCTTCCTGATAAAGGGTTAACCCAGCTGAGCCCTCGGTGGCCGTGAAAATTCTTGTGAAATTTGGTTGTTGATCTGTAACAAAAATGTTCATGTGCACTAACAGTGGTCCTGGGAAGGAGCTTTTATAGGAAGATCTGTATTCTTTGTATGGATTCTGTTCCTCTTCTTGCTGTGAAGAAGTCAGATGAGGAAGGTAGTTAAGTAGAAACAGGCTCGCTAAGGTCACTTGCTCGTTGGTTTTGTTGTGTTTTCCTTTGCCCTGAAATGTTCTTTACTGCACCATTAAGGTTGCAACGTGTGAAGGAAGTTAATATAAAGCTTTTTTACCTTGCCTTTTTTCTTAGGAGGGTTTTGTTTGCAGGCCCATCAATAGGAAGGAATGTTGAGTTGAGTATTATTGGATAACTTTGTTAAAAATCACTAATAAACAATTTCAAAGTGTGAATACTCACCCTGGCTAACACTGGGGTTTGGGCTGGTAACAGACACAGCCACTTCCCAATCTTACCTTTTGATAAGTGTTATTTATTGCATAGAAACCCATAAGGTGGAATTTTGTTTTATTTAGACACAACCATGCTTAGGACAACGTTTATTACTTCTGATAATTCTAGTTGACAATTTTTCATCTGTTTTTGCAGACAGGCACGTGGTAATTGTGGTCATCAGACATGAGATTTTTGGGTTTGTCTTTGTGCCATCTGGTTTATCATGCTTCATTTGCTGCTTTACTTGGGTCCAGCTATGTAGGAAGGTCTAATCTGAGCTGCTTGTATGTCAAGTTTATACATATAATTCTGTTTTAGCCAAAATAAATTTCATTTTATGATTTATAACTCAGAGTTTAATAACAGAAAAGATTATAAAAATCAGTTGAAGAAGTGCATCACATACATGTCTTTCAGTTCCTCTTTTCTTAGCACTGATTTATTTCAATCACTGAAATATTTTTGAGTCCTCCTATCAAAGCATCGAAGGTGCCTGAGAAAATCACACTTTTCTAATGAAAAGAATATCAACTGTAAAGTCACCTTTGGCCATCTGGAGTATCTGCATAAGCAAATGGAGCAATTTCATTCCCCTGATTATGAGAAAGGGCCCTGAGAGATGGTTTGACCAGATTAGAAACTATTTAAATTCCTTGGTCATGTTAACCATAGAGATCTACTTTCCTATTAAAGTATGGGATTGCATGAATTTCCTTTGGTCTCTCTATAAAATAAATGGTGAAAGAAAGTGTCAGTGGCATTTAAATGGATTTAAATAGCCCAGCTTGATGTTGGCATTCATTTTACTTTGAGATGATTAAGACAGAAAAGTGGAATTTTTGCTGAGTTTATTACTGTGCATCAGTAAAGAAAGAACTCATAAGAATAAATATTTTCTAGGCTATTATAAATATGCTATTACCTTTTTATACTTCTTCACATTAAAAAATAATTAGAATTTTGTCATCATGAAGCTTTGAATTTGCATAACACAGCAGAGTCCTGATTGGAATTTGGCCAAATGACTTCTTGGGTGTGCAAGTCATTGCAGCAATTGAGACTTCAGCTGCAGGAGGTACCTTAGGGAAATCTCTGGATTATAAGGGTTGTATTTACTCTTAATTAAACTTGGTTAACATCAATGAATAGATCAGTTACTCAGTGTGGCAGTCTATTAAATAATAAATCATGGAGTTATGGAATTGTGAGAAGTTATAATGGGTGGTGTGTGATCTGCTGTGCTGTGGATTCTTTAACTCTGGCCAGATAAATCATGACTGATGGGTCTGCGCTTAACTGGTATTGGAGGTTACATTTGCATAATGTTCATGAGCAGCCCTTTAGGAGGCTTTGGGAGAGAAAAATCCCTTAATTACTATGAGGGTTTGGAAATTGGTTCTAAGTCATTCTAAATCAAAGCACGTGCCATGATTTTAATTTTTGGCCCCAGAGGTTCTCAACCTGTCCAGGCTTCTAATGCAAAGTTCTGTCAAATTTAATAATAGGTAAGAACTAAAAAAGTCAGTGACAAATTTGAATCTTCTCATAGAAATCTGAGAGGAATGTAATTAAATATGATAATAGTGTCAGAAAAGCCTGTCAAACTCTGTGCTTATCTTTTGATGGTGGTGATTTCCAACCCACTGGTACATTGATTAAAGACATCAGTAATGAATATGTTCACATATGGAATGAGGATTTGGAGTTATTATAATTATTCTCCAGTTCCTGATCTGTTTCATCATCATGGGGTTAATGTGATCATGAAGCCTAAGAGATATATAGGGTTGCTTATACTTTTCATATGAAGCTAGTGGGGCTTTCAAATACCTGAAGACTTCATTTCTGTAATAATAAGAGCCCAACCAACACTTGGGAGCAGTTGATTTAATATTTTTAACTCTTAGATGCTGCACAGGAAGGAAACACCTGACAATGAATTTTCCCTGTAAAACTCCTAGGTGGAAGTGGGAAAAAAAATCACAATTCTTTTTAGTAACGTCTTGTCACTGCTCCCTTTCATTCAACTCTTTAAGAAAGTCAATTATTTTTGACAACTTGTGCAACATGTATGTCTTCTTGGAACTGAGATGCTGAATTTCTCATGGCTGACCTTGGGAAGGAGAATTTTTATGTTAAAATGTTTATAAAGAAGAAGAGTGTTGCTCAGGGAACAAGGACTGCCATCAGGTGAGGAGCACATGTGTCTCCTCCTGCCTTGTTTTCTTTGTTCCCTCTGCTTACATAAATAACCTGTAAACTGTCTAATCTGACTTAACCTCACTCATAGTTGGGTAATTTTCATCATTATTGTTAGTTTGTAATGTTTTCCCAAAACATACCTTCAAACTTACTATCAGTAGAACACACATAGAGAATTATAGATAGTACATAAATCCTTTGGAGCTGGAAGTGCCCCTTGTTGGTCCTTGTGGCTCAGGATTCAGCCCTTTTCTTGTCCCCCACTGCTTTTTCAGTTTGTGCCTCTGGAAGAAACCTGTCTGTGTCCCCCCAGGAAGGGCTGATGGTCCCTCCTGTCAGTGGAGTCATTGTACTCAGGGGTAGCAGCTTTAAAGCAGAAAAGAAAGCAAAATATTAGGGTCCATCTCTGTGAAAGAAGGACATTGTATTTTAGGGTTTTATGGTTGAGATGGAAGCCTAATGCTGGCTTTCAAAGCAAGTGGAGTCTTCTATAGACTCCTTGTTTTTCTTCTGACCATTCATTTGTTTGGTTTTTATTGGTTTCTAATGTTTTTGCTCCTTAGAATTTTTGTACAAACATCACTGCAAAGTCTAACATATTCAAATAAAACCCAATAAATCTGACAGAAAAATACGGTGTAACAGTTCCTTTCAGATGGTGAGGACTCTGCCATTAAAGACTCCTATGGCTTTTTTATGGCTTTATTTTTGAATGTTTGGTTCCCGGCTTCTATAAATTATGCATGTTGGCTTTTCATTAACATAGAAGGCAAACATCATTCATTGCAAAGAATTCTTTGGTCACACATGATTGAGAAGCTCAGAAAGATCAAAACCACTTAGCTTTGTGGTAGGAACAAAACTGTATTTCATGTGGAGGCTCCAGCTCCCTGATTTTTCATATTGATTTCTTTTTTTTCCCTCCCCTCAGTTCCACAAAAATTCAGGAATGCTGATCCATCACACAAAGCCATTTTGTCACTGCTGGAACTCTGCAAGGAGCCCACTGAGCAGTGTTAACCTCTTCCTAGCAAATGGGCTAATTGTTGCTTTGCTTTTGGGGTATAAATGGACTCAGGCATTGCCTACAGAAAGATTTGAGACATTTGTTTGTTTGTTGGTTTTGGGGTTTTTTTCCAAGGCCTTATGTTGGTTGAGGGCAAAAATTGGAGACACTGATAAAGGAGCCCGAGCCCTGGTGGTCCAGAGGGAGAGAGAAGGAACCCATGTGGGGGCTTGTGAGAAAGATTGGAGTACTTTATTAAACAGGATAATTAGAGCTGACAATTAGTCCACAAATATTGCAACTTAGAGGAGATGATCATTAAAATATGAGAAGCTGATGTGGGTTTTAATACCTTTAGCTGACAGTTTCTTTCTTGAATAACAAAAGTGCTAAGAACACATTCTTGTTCTGTACGTGCAGAGGACGTATTTTTGCTAAAATATACCTGATTCTGAAACAATGGTATTGAAATATAATTAATTAAAAAACCAGTATATAATGAAAAAGCTTGAGGAGCAACCTGATCTGAATTCAGTGTTGTCCCTACTTGGAGCAGGAAATTTGATTTAGACTCTTTTATCCAGAGTTACTCTATGAATCTAAGGAATAAAAAGTTGCCCACTCTCTTAGCATTGATTTGGTTTGTAATTGAAATACAATTCATATGGCACTGGATAAAAAAGTGTAAAAGACATTAAATGCTTGTAACATAATGTAGGGAGTATAAAATAGCTGGAGATGCTTCTCCTTCCATGTTCGTGCCAGTTTTTATATTTAATAAGCCCAGATTTCACTTTGTAGGCACTTAATGCAGTTGTTCTCTTGTCAGATTTGTTTCAGAATCACTGATGTCTGTTTGGGCCTCTCTTTTTCCTGAATTCAGACCAGTGCACATCATGGTCTAAAGTTCTTTTACTAAAATTCTTTTGCTATTGTGCCCCAAAAATGAGGTATTGCTAAGAAAGGCAGCCTTAATCTGAATAAAAAATACTGCTGCTCCCATTTTCCAAATGGACATCTTAAAGATGTTTCAGTCATTTTAATCATTAGAATGAGTGTTTTGTGTGTGTAATATTTGGGTCTTGACTAAAAAAATGTCTTGCAATGTGAGCTTGTGAATTTGTCCTACAAATTTCTTTCCTGAATAATATCGTGGCATCTCTCAACAGAATTCAGAACCTGAAATTGAAATAAGTCATGACATTTATTCTTGCTAGTTATTTGTAAATAGCAAGACAAGTATTTAAAGCTTTGTAATTCCCCCCTAAAATTACCTCAGTGAGCTGCAATCCTGTGTAAGGGTGAGTATGGGATTATTAGTTTTAGAATGTCTTATCTCAAAGAAAAGGCAGTCAATATAAGTACAATATAAAAGATAGCCTTTCACAATAAACAGACCAAATTCTTTCCTGTAAATTCAGGTTATTGTAGATTACAGATAACTTCAAAATCTCTGTTAATCTACTAATTTGAAACTGATTTTAATTAGGAAAATTAAACTGAAAATAATTATTTTAAACTGATATTGCTTGAAACAGCATTTAATAAATATATGGCTGATAGAATAATTAAGTATTCAATTAGATTTCGGGGCAGGTCACCTCCCCAGCTGTCTCACCAGCTTTCTCCCAAACTGGTTTTACCTGGGGCTTCCCTGCTACCAGGAGCCTTGCACCAGGTTCCTACATTTCAGCACAGGGCTTGTCTAAAGGGGGTTAAGGGTGTTGGCAGGGCTGGCTGTGACCCCACACCTCGAGAAGTGGTGGGAGCTGTGAAAAGCTGGCTAATGAGAACCCTGCCAAGTGTCAGATGGAGAATGTACCCATGTTTTCTGAAATGTCAAGGTTGGCAAAGTTATCGGGTCAGGAGTGAAACTCAAGGCATGTGCTGCGTTTTGCAATTGCTGGCTGTGCAGATTGACCTTTCCCAGTTTTCTGCTGATGCCCTGGGAACTGGATAAAATGTTAACAGTTCAAAGACAGTGGCCCTAATAAACCCCTCAAATCCCCGAAAAGATGATAAATGAGTGGCTCAGAGTGAGATATTCAGCATGTGTTTCATTTAAGTCTCTGCAGGATTGGGAAATAGCATTTGGCGTGGCCGTGCTCCCATCCTGAAACAAGGAAATCCAAATCTGAGCTGCATTCACCATCCATGTAAATTGGCATCACTGCTGCCTTTGTATTGATCTAAAATGTATGAATCTGATAAAAAGTTTGGTTGTGTTCTATGGCAAGCCTTTCTTTGCCTCACTACCTGCAGCTTCTAAGCAGTTCATTTCTCAAAGGCTGCTGGAGCTTTTCAGGGAACTTCAGGGAAGGCAAAAAAAAGAGGACCTAAAATATAGCTAGACTGGAAGAGGAGTGTTCTGAGTGTGGTGCTGCCTCTATCCAGAACCTTCAGGATTTGTTAAAGAAACTGGTTTGGGACTCCTCTCAGGAAGGTTAAGGAATGGGTTATTAATGATAGCATTTTAAGTTTCATAATATAATTGCTATGTAAAACCTTACAGAATGTCAGGCTTTCCCCAACAGTTTACGGGATTTTTGTCTATAAATCTATTTCTTAACTGCAGCATCATATACACACACATACACACATATATATATATATATGGGCACACAGATATATATATGTTACTATATTTTGATTTAACCTTCTTGTGGTGAGAAGCAGGACTGAAACTGATAGATGTGAAGTGCTAACTTGGAACAATGCAGTGTGTGTTCCTAGATTGCTTTTCACTGCAAACACGCAGGCAGAACGGTGTGGCTGCAGCTTTTTGTGTCTCTAGACTCAAAATGTGTACTTGAACTGAACCGTTTCACACGCCTAATCCATAGCAGCTGCAATGGTCAGTGGAAATACTTCTGGAACCCACTTCTCTTGGCATTGGGAGCTTCTTTTAGTGTTGGTTTCATTCCAGTCAGCCCTTCGAGCTCTACCCAGAGCATGCCAGATGCAGCATTAGTGCCATGTGTATTCTGTATCCTTCTTAGCCCTGGCACAACTGCAGATCCCCCTTGCCTCTGTGACCACTTTGGAACTAATTAGACTAGACATGCCCCTAAAGAGAAACCACAAACACAGCAGCCTGCCCTGAGAGATATTAATACCGTCCAGTCTGTTAACAAAGTGAACAATTGCCCAAATAATGATTTCCTGCTGGGGGCTTTTTCTGCTTTGTTTGTTAAATCCTATTTTCCTTCCTACTTTCCTGTTGACTATGGCAGAATTGAGTAGTCAAGTATTAGTATTTGCTTATTGCTCTAGCAAAAAGCTGTGCTAAATTAATTGAATGAAACGTTAGCAGGGATTGCTAGCATAAGCATCACTACCAAAAACAAAGGTATAGTGGGGATGAATCCTGTGGAATATCATAGCACTAAAGAGAATGGCATCATCTTCTCAGCACATTCATTCAGCTGCTAGCACGGGAATACTGGAAGGAAGGTAATTCACAATGTAATTTACAGAAATATATCTCTAAACAGGTTTATCTAATGCTATGCAGACAGCAACTTTGTGGATGGGGAGAAGGGACATTTGCTGACTCTCCTCTGTATGCAAAGGAATTGCGTGCAAATCTCCAGTAGGGCTGGAACTAACACTGCTGCTTGCTGCCTTTGCAGTTGGGAAAACAAACAGTCCAGTAGCCTTTGGGAAATCTGAGCAGTTGCAAGAAATGTTTGGGATGGAATAACTTTCTTGCAAGTACAGGAAAAAGAAAGGTCAAAGGGGTAGGTTTTGTGATCAAGAAGGCTCAATCAAATCCTGATACCTTTGGATGACCTTTCTCTTTCATAATGAAGTCCATGGGTAATTTTTTTCTAATAAATTGATGAATCACACAACTTGTTCAGCTTAATGCCCTGAAAATATTAGGCCCACAGGGATGCAAATGATGCTTATTGTTAGAATTAATCATCAGACATAAATAATAAAGTAATATTTTTTTTACCTTTGTGTTTTCTTCTGTGTTTTGCACGCTATACAATTTGTTGTGTGGCTATAATTCAATCAGTCGAGCGTCCATACTAGCACTTTAAACCTTAAATTACTACAAAGATTTTCAAACAAAGAAAAGGCCATTGATTATGCAGGAGAAAAGAGTCTGAAGCTCAGCCTCCCAAAATTGCTTTCAGTAGAGTGATATTTGCATAAATCATTAAACTGGCAATGTCATGTTTCCCGTATCCTTTAGAGCCCTTCAGGGGTGGAAGGCCATGCAGACATTTATTTTTGAATTCTGGGATAAAAAGTACTTCCAGTTGCACAAGTTGATCACCCCAGAATTAAATAAATGTTTTATTTGGTCCACCTCTGAAATTTAGCAAAGGGGTAAAAGCAAAAAAGTCTTCCAGAAGTTTAAATATTGTTATTTAAGGGCATCTGGCAAGTCCAGGTCTGAGCATAAGCATTTTGTAGATTCATTATTCAACAAAGCACCGTGAGATGCAAGTAATGATACAGATGTATGTACACACAGAGAAGCTTAAAGCAGTCACATTGCAGGAATTGGAGAAATGTGAGGAGGAATCAGGGACCAAAATATCGAATTTCCTTCACTTGAATCTCACAACACTTAGTTTGTTAGATCATGATAGTTTTATTATCCGTGTTACACTTAATGGCAGTCAAATTCACAAAATTCAGGTAAAACCTGAATCTCTGCCCTGACTGTGAAAAGCTGAGTTTTCCCAAACACTGCAGGTGACTGATGGCTCTGATTTCTCTTCACTTTAAGTTCAAAGGAACAGAAGGATCCTCAATGATTAGTAAAACTGAAGAATAAAATAATTTCATACTGCCTTATATGGAAAAAAAAGGGGCCAAGAACAGATCTTAAAAATCTTTGCAATTAGCTCCAACATTTTAGATTTCCAGGCTGCAGAGTTCATGTAATCTGTGGAGTGGGGAAAAAATTATATTGCTTCTACAAGAGAAATTATGTTACTGCATTTTTATTGTGCAAATAATTAGAAAGAATGCTGGGCTTAAGGTTTATTCATTGTGGTTTTGTTTTGTGATGTTTGCTTCGAGCCAAAAGTTGTGCATTTGTCTCAGAGCTGTGAATCCACCTGTTTGATTAAAATGTAGCACCCTGTGCTGTCTAGTGAGGTACAAATTTACTGCCACCACCTTGGAATAAACGTTTTTGTAAGGAATCATTATTGATTTAATATGGATACTGTAAAATTGACAAAAGAAATCGCAGTGCAGAGTCTTGGTGTGCAGATGGGCTTCGGAAGGAGAAGCCAGGAGGTCACTGGAAGGTCTGGTGAGCTGTCCAAGAAGACCCTGCTGCAGGCACAGAAACACACCCCTGTTTTCCTCCTGGAGCTCCAGGACTGGCACAAGTCACCTCCAGCAGTCCTGCTAACACATCCTGCCATGGGCAGCCTCAACCACTTGACTGTGCCACTCCAGTCCATAACTTTTGCTGCTGTGAATTCCCAGACTCCTGTGCTCAGGAGCTGGGAAGCCAGATGATATTTTTCCTGGCAGAAAATGCCGACTGGGTCCTGTTTTGTTTTCTGTGTGGTTTTGTATAATGAGCCTTGTGAGATGGTGCATAGGATTTCACATGCTTGTCTAGCCTGGCAGTGACACCATGAATGGCCCTGCCTGTCGTGTTCCACTTGTTGGTTGTCCATGTAAAGCTGTATTTGTGTTGTAGGTAAAAAGAAATGGCTTTTATCACAAAGCAACAAGACCTCATTAAACCTCAGCTCCAGACAGACCTCATATGTTATAATACACAAGTTGCTCACATCTCCCTGCAAGTTCTGTTCTCTTGGCAATAATCAAGGCTTAGAAAGAGCCTTGTAAAGGCTTGGCAATCCTCAGTGAGGCTGTGGGTGACGCAAGTTGCTTGAGAGACACATCTGACCTGTATCCAGAATGAATAGGAGCAAAGCAAGTAATTTTTCCTATTTAGATGCTGGAAAAGTTATAAAAATACACTTTCTTTTTTTTCCCCTTTTAAATATGATCGAATTTATGATCTTCCCATTTCTAAAAGCCTGGTTTAAATCTGTACTGTGCCTTTGATGGAAGAGGATAAGGGAAGGGTAAAATATCCTTGAATGTGGCACAAATGTTTGAAGTGTGAAATTGGGACTTGCTCCTTAACTTAATTCTGCCAACAAGGAGGCAAGGAGATGACCTGAATCTCAAATTTCATTATCTACAATGGAAATATGGTTATCTTTTTTCCTTTGATTGTTAAAAGGATGTTGGGGAGGGTTATGTGTGATTCTGCAACTCTTCTGTTTCCTCTTCTCTTGGAGAACCATCATTGTTCTCTGCTGCCCTTGCAAATAAAACAAGTTCAGTGGTCAGCAGGCATAAAGCCTGATGGATAAGGAATGAAAAATAATCCTTCACCTTCGTTTTCTTTATCACTGGCCTTTTGTGTGTGTGTCTGTGAGAGCAAAACAGAGAAACCAAAATGTTATAGAAGTCCCTCTGCTATTTGGGGCTGATAAACATTTGGGCTTGACTTTGAGTAGTGAGGGCTAAGCATGTTCAGAGCTGAGTGGGGCACTAAGAGTCGAAGATTCTCCCCCAAAATCTTCATGCTGACCTTCCTCCTATTTGTGATGAGAAGATAATTATCAGTTTCACATTGAGATCTGAACAAGGTCTGAATGGAGTTTATCCCCACGTAAAGACAGTTCTTTTCCTGAAGTATAGGACAAAATCCACCAACCCCATCCCAGAAGGACTTGAGCAAACAATGGGGCAGTGCAGATGATGCATTTCTTGAGGGTTCTCAGTGGCATTGACGTGTGACTTTCCTGGCAGGCAGTGAGCTGGTTACCTCTCGCTTGTCTGGACACGTTTCTTCAGGTTGTCTCACAAGAAGTTACTTTCTTGCCTGATGTTTCCCTAACCCATTCCAAGAAAATCTCTGCAGGATGATTGCACTGAAAATAATTCCAAGATTTCAGCAATTATAACTGACCACAGAGGACAGGCTTATTTTTGTCCGGATTTTAATGTGGAGCTGGAATTGTGGAGCCAGTTTATGTCAGCAACAAACAACATCAAAAGTAGGTATTTTTTCCCCCTCTGTTCTTTCTTGATGGGGTTTTTTTTAGCTGGAATTTCCACATTTCTATTCACCTACTGAAAAAAAAAAAAAGAAGGAAAAAGAAAAGCCACACTAACCTGCCTGTGACATTTAGAGATGAAAGCATTTGGTGCCAGCACCAAGCAGGCATGATCAGTTTATTAAAGTGGTGTTGGACTCCAGCTGGCAGAGGGAGCAGTGACTCAGTTCTCCCTGCAGCAGGCACATCAGCACACACTCGGCCCTGCCACCTTCCCTGGCTCAGCTGGGCACATAAAACCCCTCTGCTGGAGCAGCTCAGAGACCTGGGGCACGTTTTGGTGGCCTGACAGCAGGCACGAGTCCCCTGGTGTGGCTGGCACTGCTCCCCAGACACCGGGGCTGGGTTCCCACTTCACAGGAGCGCCGTGGGGCTGGGACGTAACGTGAGAGGAGCTGCCTGCCTTCACCCAGCTCATTCAGAAGTGTGAGCCTGGGCTGTTTGAACAGATCTGCTCTCTCTTTTCCTTGGCCTCTTAGCCTTGAAGTTTCCATCTTCCCTTATGCCTTTCCTAGCACAACCAGATCGAGATATTTTATGGGCATCTTCCAGCTCTGTTCATCTCTCTGGCTTTGGGCAGCCTGACCAGGTGTTGCTGGTGGCCTGTAACCCTCCTCCTCCAGAAGCAGTGGGTGATGTTCGTGTCCATTTGTGTCCATTTGTGTCCCTGTGACCCTTCACTCGCTGTGGGTCTGCTCCTTGATATTTGTGTCTGGCTCTTGAGGTTTAGTTGGAAAAAAGTGCTGGAGGACCTGAATACAGCCCTAAAAAAGATGGATATTATCATGTTGCTGGATCACACAGAGGGCAGCTGAACCCATCTGATCACGTGGAGCTTTGCTGCTTTCTGACCTGCCTTTGAACTTGTCTTTGGTAACTGGCTCTCCCCCATTTGTTTGTGCAGGCTAATCAGGCTTGGGTGACATGAATTGTTTTTTGAGTTCATGGCGTGTCACCTTTTTCCTGGTATAAAATTGATTTTTAACATATATGTAGAGTTTTCCCTAAGGGTGAGGATACAGCTAAAAATAATGCAGCACTCAAATCTGAGTTTTAGTTTTTTAAAATCCATGATTATTTTAATTATTGAAAAAGCACACAGAGATGAATTGTGTGTGTTTGAGGTCATGGCATCTCTTGGTCTTTCTGGCAGTACAACCCAGAGTCTGTGCTGATTTAAAAAGAAAAGTCATAAAACCAGTTTCAAGGTGTAGTTTGAGGGAAAGATGAGTTAAAAGTGGTGTATACTTCAAGTATTATTGTTGCCCATGCATGATTTTATGCATGACATGAAATCTTACTTTACTGTAAGTACCTTTTAAAAATAAGCTGAACATAGTATTGATTATAGAATTCGTCCTAAGGAATTGTAATGAAAGAAACAAGAATAAAGGTTATAAGCTTTTGAAATGATCCTACTTTGCTGTTCTTCTCTAACTACTCACTTGTGTGACTGTGGGAATGGGTGTGAGCGTGGCAGGAATGGCTCATGCAGTGCATATCACTCCTCATCACAAGGAAAAGGGAAAAGGAGGCGGAAGTTCCCTGTTTCTGCAGAAAACTGGTAAAGTCTCCTTCTGGTAGACTTGCTGTCAACATTGTTTATTCTAAAATGCAGGGCAGGGCGCTGTGGTTATCAGGAAATTCCAGCAGTTTTCACAGCTGGACCTTTCCCATGGGGGTTACAAGGAAACTTCTGAAATTCTTCAAGTCTAGACCAAGCTGTAGCAACCAGCCACTGCTGGGAAAAATCTTCTAAATGCCAGCGAGGTCCTTCTCCTCCATCCATTTCTGTCTCCTGGTTGACACATAAGGATGGCTTTGCCAACAGCAGAAGAGTGCAGGTGACTTTGTGACCTTCCCTCTCCCATCCAGCTCGGGCCACCTGCAGGTATGTGCAGGATCAGGATACAATGGAAAATTCACTAGATGTACCTGCATCCTACACTGATAGATAACTTCTTTCCACAGGACTGAGAGCTCAGATGCAAATGTGGGCTGAGTCATACCCTCCAAACTGGAGTGTTATGGAGAGGGCTGAGGTCAATTTGGATAAAGGGGCGGACAGTGGTATAAGTTGTTCTTGTTCTGTTGAAGGCCTTGGCTCACTCCAGCAGAGGATCTGCCTATCAAGTGCTTTGCCTGGGTCAAGCAGAGTTTCAATAATCTGCACCAACAGCCATCGAGTTCATTGTGGAAAACTGGATGATTTCCTAAATCAGGAAGAGAAACTGCTTGAGAAGCCACTGGGAATCATGCATCTCCAAAATACACTCTGCTAATTTGCTCTGACAGGCCCATTGGCCGTGGCTGTTTAGAGGGTTTGAGTGCCCTGGAATGGTTTCACAGGCTGTGACCCTGGTGGAGGATGTGCTGCATAAACAGAGCAGCCTGGCAAACCCGTGCCCGAGCTTTCATCCGAGAACAAAACACCAGCGAGGAAGTGGAGAGAGAGAAGACAGTGGGGAGCGAGGGCACAGTGTTGGTATGCAGGCAAAGCAGCGATTCCAGCAGGCTTTAAGCCTTCCTGCTCTGCAGCTGAATCACTGCTCCTTTTGGGCGAGGTGGGAAAAGCTGTTCCAGTAACAGCTCTGGCACAGTTTTGCTGTAGAAGCCATAGAATGCCCAACGGGTCCCAGAGTGGGAGGTTAAAAGACCAAAATCACCAGCAACTTCGCATTTTAGTTTTCTAGGAGGAGCACGGTGTGATTTTTATTCGGTTTCACAAAAAGGCACTGATTCCTGTCTCCTGCTTTTTCAAACCCAAGGCATATGTGCCTTGCTCAGTTATAGATGCTGCCTAAATCCTAGTGGGTAATAATAGTCTTACTACAAACTCCTGTGTATTCTGTAAGCTTTTCTTAATGGCACTGTGCAGAAACTTGACTCCATCACCTCTGGAGAGGCTTCATTACTTACACTCTTGGAGGGACCAAGACCTAACACACTCTACCTACCATATCTCCACCTTGTGTTTCAGGTTGAGATGTTTCTGCATGTTTATGCCACAGATTTTGGTGCAGGAATACAGGTGGAAGTGACTCCCTCTGGTGTGATGTGTAGTGATGCAATGCCCAAGGCAGGTGTTTGACCCTTTCCTCTAAGCCTCACACATAAGGGACCTGAGAGTTTTCTCTTCCTCACTGCAGAGTGGCAATAGGGAATCTCTGGATGGTTGTATTCACTCATAGCTTGTTACTTAGTACTGTAAACTCTGTGAAATGCTCTACAGAATACCATAAAACGTTTTTGCTCAGCAGTGGGAGACTCAGGGCAGTCTCTAGGATCCTGGTAACCTTGCCTGCCTTTTGAGATACTTACAGAGTTAGGATGGTTGGGGTTAAGGAAATGACAATCCATATTGGTTTACTTTATGGGCTATCTCAGGGATATCATTAAATGTCCCTCTCCTAAACCCTTTGATGTATTACTGTGCTCACTGTGGCAGTGAAGGATAACTCCTGCCCTTTATTGCAGAGAAATTTAATGCAAAATACTGTTGTCTCATAGATGGGAAAAACAGATAAATCAACTGGATATAGTGAGGGTTTTGTTCTCTAATTAAGTCATCCTTTCTCATGTTTTTACACAAATAAAACATTTTCATTCTCATTCAGGCTAGTGATTTATGGGTTTGGCACCCTGTCCTGATGCTGTAGGAGCTCTGAGATGTTCATTGTCAGGCTCAAACTATTGCAATAATTCCATTGCTTTCTGTCTCCATGTGTAATTTGCAGTCAAAGATTTACAGTTATGCACCCCATGGATCCTCCTATTAAATTGTCTCATCTGCAAAAACAGATATAAATGAGTCCCTTGGTGTTTCTTCACAGCCTGCATGTGGCCAGCACACGAGAGGACTCCCTCCTATTGATGTAGGAGCCAAGGCAGTTATTGCCACTGTGTGTAGGTGTTTTTAGGACAGCACTATCCTGACTTCATTTTGTCCTTTAATTTGTGCTAGAAAAGTAAGAAAAGCAGATTGAACATCTGTGTTGCAGAAAGTGCTAAGTCATGTTAGCTTTTTTTGTGAAGTACACCTAATTTGATTGATTTTTTTATGGTCACCTTCAATATGTTGACCGTAGATTGTGAACAAGTTGGATTTTCAAACCACTTGGGAGTTACTGTTTAAAAACTCGTTTAAATTTAAAAAAAAAATTAAAAGTGTTTCTTAAAACCAGAATTTTGAACTGTGGGATGAAACAGAATGTTGCTTGTAGCTTCTAGGAGTATCTAATTAAGTTTCTAAATCAAACACGCTCCATTTTTTTATTATAAAGGAAAAGCCACAACGAATTAAAAAATATAGGGGTGTTCCGAAACATCTAAAATTTTGATGACATTTCAAATTGTTCTTTTCTGGATTTGTTTCTTTATGCAAAGTCACCGTTCCCCTGCTTGGTCTGGTTTAAATCAGAATTCTCTGTGCATTATTAACTGTTGTTTCTTTGTGCACATCATTCGTGGTTTGAACAGATTTGCTTTTGCCTGAGGAGTATAAAATAGTGGGTAGAAAACTGGTATTTCCAGAATTCAGGTTTTTTATTTTTATTTTTCAATCCTTCAAAATGCAATCCACCTTCTTGGGGGTCCTTCAGCTCGTTCCTGTTACTGGGCACAAAACAAGAAGCTCAAAGAGAGCACTGAATGTGACATTTGTGTGACTCCATAAAAAGCAGTTTCTCCAGTCTGAGAAGGTGTCACCATTGGCCACAATTTAAATTTTGAGGGGAAAGTGTCTTAGTTTTGATCACTGGTTGTATCAGAGATGGCATAACGGTTTGATATTTTAAAAACTTGAATTGGAAATGTTTGATGAGCTGAATCAGTGCCAGGGTGCTGTTTGCAATTTTTTAAGCATTTAGTTTTCTGTATGCTAATTTGTCTAATTATAAAATGAGAAGGAGGATGCCATTTAATTTTGCAATGTGTAAGGTAATCATGTAACCCTACTAGAGCTTAAAACAGTAACAATATCAATAATTGTGAAATACCTTTCATATTTTCTGTGATTTTCTTCCATGCATCAACCACTGGAGTTTTCCAATCTCATGAGAATAGAAAAGTTGTTTACTCAGTACATTTTTTGCTCCCCCTTTGCTGTTCTTACACTTGTCTAATTACAAAAATAAGCCATTGTTGCTGCCTTAAATTATTCTTATAATGGAATAATCTTTGTTTTGTTTGAACACCATGCAAGTACATACAAATTCTTAATTAGTGGCATAAACGTAATGGCTTTGGGTTCTTCGATGTAGTCAAAGATACTTGATCTTCTCATCCCTTCACAGTTACTTTTCACAGCCAGCCATGCATTACAAGCTGCTTTCAGTTGTGCCAAAGCATCTATTCTGTCCTTTTGGGAAAGTTGCTCAGCTTAAACCCCTCCTGTCCTGTGCACATACCAAGAAACGAGAGGGGGGCAAGGCCAGACACCAAGGAGTCTCTATATATAGCAGGGTTTTTGGCTTTCCACTGATTCAAAAGATAAGTAGCCGAGAGAGAGTCAAGTGTTGTTCCTCTATAAATTGTGTGCCAGCAGGTTTATCACTGAATGCAGTAGGTTATGTTGAGTGGAATAATCTGGAGGAAGAAAGGGAGGCTAAAATAACAGAGCAGTAGGACTATTTTGACTCCACAATCAAACCCTCCTTGACTTTTGCCCTCTGGGTGGAAAGTGCTTATGTTACAAAACAACATGAGGTCAGGCTCTGGTTCTGCTGGGGGTTTCTTCCTCTCTGCTCTGTGCTGAGGGAATCGTTCCCTCATGTCCTTTGCTTTTGGGTTAAACCTTTTGTGCTGTTTGGGCAATAAGAACAGAGTTGCTTTTGCTACAGAGCGTAAGAACTGCTGAAGTGAAGAATGAAAAACTGCCCAGAGGTCATTGAAGAGCCGTCCATGCCTAGGCTTAGTTGGAGGAAATCTTGGAAAACTATGGGAGCATCAGCTTTTCAAACACCTCCTTCCCTCAAAGGCAGCATTAGGAGTATTTTTGTGGTTAGGAAGTTGGTATGTAAAAAAAAATTGGTTTAGGGGCACCTGATTGATCTCATGGCACTCTACGAAAATTCTACCGAGTTCTTTTGAAAAGATAAATCATACCTGGTCTAGTCAGCTTTTCTTCTGAGCTGCTGCCAGGTTAGGGTGACAACTGCTTGGTTAGTGATGCAGGGATGGGGAAGAGGTGTGGGAGCCTGAGTGTGTTGGTGCAGTGGAGGAGGCCCCTGTCAGGAAGCAATAAAGTGGTTATTAGGCAAGGACTGTGAAGGCACCACATATAAGGTTGAGCTGATATATGTAAATCACTGCCTTTAGGATGCTGAAGCTGCCTCTTGGTGCCCATCTTTTTTTTTTTTTTTTACACAAGTGGGGATCAAATAGTTGCTGTTTTGATAAATGGTATGTAGCTAACCTACATTAAAGACCTTAAGGGAGTTGAGCTCTTAAATGCCTTTGAAATGTAATAGAAATTGGGCGCCGAGCGCTGTTTCTTTTTCAAAAAGCCACCAGCTCGTTTGCTTTTCTTAAACAGCTTTTGAAATGTTGTGCAAAGACTTTGATACGTTCTGTCCTGGTATGAAAGCAGCCCAGGCACAGGGAAACAAGGACATCTGACTTCAGGGCGTGTTGGCAGCGATGCCAACCCATTGGGATGAATTGGTGGCTTTCCATGGGTTGTGTTGGAAGTGTGGTGTGGGACACCCGTGGCAGGTTTGGAGGGCTCTGCACTGGCTGAGTGGCATCACTGGAACAGGAATGTTTCACCTTGGCTGATTGGTCTCTGTAAATTTTACTGAAAAAAATGTATTTTAAAAGTGAAAAAACTCCTGTAGTTTATTGGAAGTCCAACTCCTGCCTTTGTATGTGATCCCAAAGTCAGCAACATACATAGGAATGTGCCTGAGTGACTTTCACTTGCTTATATCTGCTATACAACTGTACCCTAATATATATATATAGCTATTATACATGGTAAGTGTTAGAAAATCTAGTGTGATTCTCATTATTACCCAAGAATAGATCCAATAATAAATTAAATAGATTAAACAACCCCTTAACACTGTTGAAGTCTCAGTCCACTTGTGTAGCCTGCAGTATTAGGGTATCTATAAACATTTATACATACAGTTCATATATGAGCCTGGATATATTTCTGAGTAAAATAGATATAAACAGTATTTTACAGGGCTCTGTTAGCTGCAACTTCACAAACAAAACCCGAGATTATTTTTTCAGGAATGTATGATTGTTTCCACTTCCTTGTTTTTAAAAATCAGTATTTTGTATTGCTGTGTACAGAGTCTGTATAAAGTCTAACTCAAATACTTAGGGAGAACTGATTCTTTTTCTGATCTGGATTTGCTTCCAGTGTAGCTCATTCCACTCCAGTGATACAAACCAAATTTTAGTTGGTGTTCCTTCCAAAGACATTTGAAAGATAACGTGAATTTTTTAGATTGTAATCTGAAATATTCACCTTTCCAGTTGCAATGGAGACCATTAGAGGGTTTGCTTGGCCGTGCCCAGGACTCTTCTGAACAATGCTGAGTTATACAATTATTAAGAAGCCAAAACAAAAAGCACAATGAACAACCCAAACATCAGACATCTGTCAAGTTTTAAAACCAAAAAAGAATAAAAGAGGGTTTCCTTCATAAGGTAGTTTACATGTGAAGCTGTAACTGCTCTGAAAATTGAATCTGCTGAGATTTTTGCTAATGCTTTTACGTTGTGTCAGCGCAAATTTTGCAAGCGTTCAGTTATAAATTCAAATTTAACTTTGGAAGTCAATCTGTGAAGTTAAAACAGGGGTAGTACCTTAATCAGAGTTAAGCAAACCTATATAATCAGCATGAAAATATTTTCGTACTGCCACATGTGATCTATCATTGCTTTGCTGTGTAAACACAATTAAAGGGTGCCTTGGGACTTCCTCAACAAGAGATTAAACAGGGAAACAAGGCTGGCAATTCTAACACTTTGCATCTGATGATTTAACCAATCCAGACAGGCCTTCATTCCCAAAGATTTCTATTACCTGGAATTTGCATTATCAGAATTCACAAGTGCAACTGTCTAATGCTTTAGGTCACAACCTTTCATATTCAGTGAAATAAATAATCCGTAACCTTTTCACAGATAAACAGTGTTTTTCTCTTCCTTTTCCCCTGTCAGAGATTAGCAACAATTTAGACTTAAAAGACATGTAGGTGTGGCACTTGGGGACTTGATTTAGGGATGAACTTGTCTATGTTAGATTAACAGTTGGATTTGATGATCTTAAAGGCTTTTTCCAACCTAAATCATTCTTGGAGGAAAAGAAACACTCCATTTAATTAACTTAGTTTTGATGCAGGCTGTGTTTTGGATTATAAAATTATTTTTTTAAAAAAACCCCCAGATTTTAAAAATATTTTGCATAGCAAAACTTCTTCCTTTTTGTCTTGAATTGTTTTAATTGTCATAGCAGAATAATCATCGTCAGGGGCTTAGAAGAGAGAAGAGTGTATTCAAGAGAGTAGGAGTAGGAGTGATGACATTAAAAGCCTGTTCTTTCACTGTCCCTCAGTCTCAGTGCAAATGAGAGGAACTGGGGAGTTGAAACTGCAAGGCATGAACTAAAATAAAAGTTTCAAAAGAAAAATATACAGACATGGTATGTATTTACTGACTCGATTCCAGCAAAGTAACTTTAATTCAGAAATATTGCACTGTTACATCCGAAGCCTTCAACAGTGCTGCAAAGTGATGAAATGTTTAAGATTTTTGTTAACTGTCCAGGAATATTCAGTAGCTCAAAAATAAATAACAAATGGTGAGGGAAGGAAATGGATTTTAAACCCCATTTGAAATTAAACCTGTGTTTATTAGTATCGATCCACAATAGTAAGACTTGTATTTGAATATACTGTTACCAACGGGGAACATTTGGTCTGTGTGGACACGCTGTGAGATCCAGGCAGCTGCTGTGCCTAAGCCATTCTTAAATACTTAATAAACTGGCCCTCCTAAACCTGACTTTTTTACTATTTTATGGACATAAAATCCCACAAAAGAAAGCCAGATGTTTTGGGAAAGCAGTTTGGTTTCAGGATTTCGAGCTGTGTATCGTGCTTTTCTTTAGAAGATTTCCTATTCCCAGTGTCTGTATTTTTTATGTCTTCTGATAAGGCTTCCAAAAATTCTTGCAGATCACCCATTCCCCACGTAAATGAGTTGAATGAAAATTGTAAGGAATGAGATGTGTGTGGTTCAAATGCTTCCTTCAGGAGCTGGTGTGTTTGCAAGGGTAATGTGAGTTCTGCAATTTCATTCAGAAAGAGCAGAGTTGCTTTTGAAAATCTTGTGCAGTTCAATCCCAGAAAGGAAGCTCGTGAGGTTTCAATCTTCAGGACACTGATACAAATATGTTCTGTACCAAATCCTCTTCCATGTCAGTGAACTATGTGACTCTTCTCCTTCTCTGCCCTAATTTTACATTGCATTTATTCTGTCTCAAAAACTCCCCCAACTTCAGTTGGTTTGTGTCCCCTTCCATATACATCATCCTCTCCTCCCTGGCAGTGTTGGGAGTGTTTGATGTCCTGGTTTTGCTCCTCTGTTGAAATCTCTCTTGCATTTTAAATTTCATATTCATGCACATTGAATAGTGACTCTCGGTGAAATTCTTTTTGAAATGTAGAAGCTTCCACTGTCTTATTCATTGAAGTGACTAAGGCTGATCATTCAGCTTGGGCATTGTGTCTTCCCAAACTGGATTCCATTAGAAGGAGTTCTGAAATCCTAAAAAAGTAGCCTGTTTTCCTGTAGGATTTCATGTGGATTGGTTTCAGATCCATGCTGAAAATCAGATCTGAAAATGGATTGCACAGGATTTTTAGGAGGTGACTGAAGCTCATCAACAAGCCTGTTGAGTGCAGGGTGATTAAAACCACCACATAATGAAGCAAGAGAGAGAGCTCTCAATACACCACCACTAAATCATATTTTAGTCACCATCCTATCATTAGTTTGCCTGTCTTTGCTTTCTTTGCCTTTGGACTTTCATATTTAGACTTAGCCTTGTTGCTTTTGGCCAAATTTTGAAGGTTCTCAAGCACAATGAAATCTGACACTGTATTTATTAATTGGATTAGATTGGCTAATTAGTTGTGGTAAAATAGGCAGCATTTTTGAGTAAAGATGAGCCTGCACTATAATATAGGAGTCTGATTTCTGGTCTATAATCTCAGCTGTGAAGTTCAGCAGTGTTCATATGGCATGTGAATGGAAATGTCACCTGGACATATCTGCATACAAAGCCAGAAGAGATTTACAATCAAAATATAGATTAATATGTTTCAAAAATAATTGTGTGTTACTGTGGGATTTCATGGTCTGCATTAAAATGCAGAGCAAAGGGGGTTGAAACCCTTAGATTAATGTGCTTTTCACCAGGATATCAATAAAAGCCTAATGCCAGCCTTGTCTGTGAATAAAATACCTATAAACACAGTATATAACACGTTTTTACATAGTTGACCTATTGAACATTTCCACATGGTTTTCATTTACGTGGAATTGTTCTCTCTTACCAGACTCCATTCAAAAAAAATTCTTTTTAGACTTGATTTAAATAGAACAGACACCTTAAATATCTTAACAAGCAGAGCTGACCTGTGAGTGGAATTGTTAAAAAAGGGATTGTCTGCAGCTGCTGTGCCCAAGGTGTGCTTCCATTGGGATGTGTGGGCTGCAATGGACAATAAACTCATTTCAGGAGTTGCCTTCATTCTATTATATAAAAATGTGCCTCTGCATAGGGAAGAGTCATACTTAATCTAATTCTCTCCTTTTAATTTTTATATTTTTTTTAACGTTTTAGTCTCTGGGGAAAAAAAATCAAGTTGCCTTTTAATGACTTTTTTTTGTTGTCCTTGTTTAGAGTTGCTTTAAAAATTCCTTTCTCAGAGAGTAAAATATTTGAATGTAGGTTGTGTCTGTTTTAAAATCTTTAATTTGTGGATTAGGGTAATTCGCAGGAGCCACACACTGTTTTCCTGAACAGTCTGGATCCCCCTTTATGCATTTATTTATATATTTATTTAACTTAGTAAGAATTCTTATGAGTCAGAGCTGATACTTTCAATCGTTGTGTGGAAATTACTTCATCCTGAAGAGATGAAGATTACAAAATCCTGAAGAGTCAGAAGGAAAAGGACACTTTAATTGCCACTGAAACTCAAATATTTCTGTTCACTGGGAAAAACTGTAATTTTTTTTTTAAATGAATCTTCTGTGTGAGAGTGAAAAAGACCAAGGAAGTGAATTGTTTCCAAATTGTAAAATTGGGGATTTGAAGTCCAGGTTCTTCTTGCTGCCTTTGTGCTGGATTGTGAGTTGGAAAGGGAATGGCTCTGTGGGTGAGCAGGAAGGCTCAGCCCTTCTGAACACTCATTTCTGTCTTTAAAACACGGTCCTGTCGTGGCTGTCACTTCTACAAAGCCTTGATGAGAAGGAGATCACTCGAAAGTTTGCCACTGAGTACAAGAGTCTTTGGATCAGGCTTTTAAGTCTGGAACTGTCATGGCAAATAAATCCTGCACTTTAAGGAGCAAGCTCCAGGGTCTCCTAAAAGCGGCGTAAATAGCTCAGAGAGGAGCAGTATAAGAACTGCAGCTTTCATATAGTGGGTTCTCGCTGGTTTTACATCCCAGGGATACTGCTGGGACTCCCAAATCACTGGTCAGCAGGGGAGTGATACATGGCAAATTACCTGGGTAATGGCAGGGGGATAAATCACCCCCAGCCAGGGCTGGGGAGCCAAGCAAGGGCTGTGCTGTGTATTAACTGGAACCAATTCCCCAAAGACCAAATCAAAGGGAAAATGGACTGGAGAAATTCTTTTGAGCCCAATATGATGATTAGTGGTCATTAGTGACGGTGATTTATCTTTCCTTCTGGAAAGGCTAGTGAGTGATTTAGAAAAGCCAATGTGAATGTTGAAGTTTTTACAGATCAGATATCTCACAGCAGAGCTGTTCACCTTCAAGACAGATTTTCTGTTTGTCTTCTTCAAACAGGACAAAACAACGTGATGGAAAAATTTCAGGATGTTCTTGATAACACCCAGGGCTGCAAACCAGACACGATGACTTGGTATTATCATTTTTGTGAGAAAGAAAGGAAATAAACAGTGGCTACTCCCAAACTTTTGAAATGTTTTTGGGGGGGTGACATAAAGTTGAAGCTCAAAGTGCTGTCAGTTTGGTAGGAACTGAAGGCTCTGAATGTGTCATGGGATCTCAGCACAGGAAAGTGCACTGAGGGATCCCAGCCGGAGCACAAACCTGTTTTGGAACCAAACCAGAAAGTCAATTAAAGTCCCAGAAGAGTGTTTTATTTTTCATACCTCTATCCAGAGATGTAAGATTTCTAAATCACATGTGATGCTCTCAGTGAGCTGTGAGAAGAGCGAATGTCGTTTAGGCTGGTGCCAATGACAATAATAACTCAAATTGCCTTAGAACACTTCAAGGTGTTTTCCTGCCAGCCATGAATCATGTGCCAGTAAATTGAGCAGCCAGAGGGAGGTGTTAATGGAAGGTGGGCACCCTGATGAGCGCTGGGGACATCCTGCCTGAGGCACTGATGGATGAGCCCCTGGGGGTATTTTGGGAACTTCCTCCGTGCAGCACCGTCGAGTGTTGAATTATCAGCTCCTTCTGAAGACACAGGCAGGGCAGGGTGACTTACCCATCCCTGTCCCAGAGGGCAGGTTGGAGCTGCATCATTTCCAATCTGGGTATGTGAAGACAAGCCCAGAGGCTCCTGCCTTGTTTTACTGCTGGCCTCGTGCTTTTGTGTGGCTGTGTGAGATTTTCACATGTTTCAGCCTGAATAATTAGGATGGTGACTCAAAGTCACTTGCAATGATTTTTTTATGAGACATTCAAAGCCCTTTTTTATATTTTTCTCAGAGGAGTTTGCTTTCCTGTAATGTTTCTGACAAAAAAATCCAGAACACTTACTCTTTCAATGCTGTGATCTGCACTCCTAACTGATCTTTTTTCCTAACTAATCTTTTTTCCTGACTAATCTTTTTAATTTCTTTTGCAACCTGGACACAATGTGGAAAGAGGGGAGCAGATATGATTCATGGAAAGTGCAGCCAAATAATACAAGAGGTCTGAAAACAAGTCGAGGTTGTCTGACAGAAGGGAAGACTGAAGCGCTCAGGGAGGATTCGTTCTAGAAACAGAATACAAAGACCTTGACCTTGTGTTTGATTGAAAGAGCATTTACCCTTTCAGTAGTAATCCCATTGATGACTCTTCATCTTCACACAGTTTTCAAGGTTTAGATTATAGACAGACTAACATATCTGGGAATTCTGTTAAATTCCTCCTCTTGTGGCAGTGAGTTCTGTAGGCCAGTTTTGTTAATG
>WBMV01006907.1:0-159619 GCA_013396655.1 Campylorhamphus procurvoides
TGTGTCTTTCTGGCTTAATTTCTGGGTTTTTTGACTCCACCTTGCCTCTTCCTTCTCTTGCAGTTTTTGTTCCCCTTAGTCTCCTCTCACTGCATATTTGCAATTTCCTACAAGAAGGGACTGCCATGAAGGAAAAAACCTTTGCTTTCTCAAGTTACCTTTCTTTTAGCAGCGTTCACAACATAAAATGTTGTCCTTTAAGAGAGATGAAGAACTTAAAGCCCTTTCCACTGACAAAAAATCCCACAGACTGTGTTACTCAGGGAGGACTGGATTTTTCTTCTTTTCCTTATTCCCCTTATGGATATGTCTGTACAAGGTCTTGACTTCTATTTCAGGGATCAGGAAAGCTATCATCCACATCATCTTTGTAACAGCAGCACTGGGAGATGGCAACTTTTTTTGGGTTATAACAGCATGAGAACCCCTCACTGATTTCAGCTGACTGAAAGTTGGGTCTCTGTTAAGGAAGGGACAAAAATTAAACAATGCGTTGGCACATTTCTCTTGCTCAAACCTTCTCACCCATTCAAGAGTTGAATGACAATCTGTGACTCTCCAGTCCCCAAACTAGCATAGCTCCAGGCAGCTACGTAAATGTTCATAGGTCAGCCATCACACAACGCAAGAAGTCTGATCTAGTGCTTCTTTTTGTCAAATCTTCCTTTGGCGAATGAACAGTTTCTGTCTTATAAGTCAGAAGGAATAGATTAACCCCAGATTTGGCTCCGTTTCTCCTGGAAGGCAATAGCAAACTAAAGAAAAAGAGACAAGAAGAAAATATGTGTGTTTGAGTCAGTGCTAAATAGTTGCTAACTTCAGGTGAATTCTGAGGGCTTCTGTCTACATATGGATGTCTTTTTTTCCCACCTCTACAATATTTCACACCACGTACAGTCATGTCTAGTCTACACAGGAGTAAAGAAAGTAAAATGGTTATATCAACTTCAGTATTTGAATGCATTTTCATTTCTATAATCTCTACTAACATATAGCTCTCAACAGGGAAGTTTGTTACAGGAACTGAAATGTAAATTAAAAGCATAAAATAACAATGAAACTATATGGAAAGGTTTGTAGACATGTCCCCATGAACAGCACAGATGACAGCACAGTGTGCCAAACTCTCACTCTGTGACAATGATAAGGGTTTTCATATCATTAGCCATGTTGGTGGATTGACCCAGCCTGTATGCCAGGTGCCCACCAAAGCTGCTCCATCACTCCCCTCCTCAGCTGGTTGGTGGGGACAACATCTGGGTTGAGATAAGGACAGGAGAAACCACTCACCAATTAAAGTCATGGTCAAAACAGACTTGACTTGGGGAAATTAGCTCAATTTGCTACCAATCCAATCAGAGTAGGGTGATGGGAAATAAAAACCCAAATATTAAAAAAAAACTTCCCCCCCACCTTCTTCCTGAACTAAACTTCAGTCGTGATTTTCTTTATCTCCTCCTCTCAGTAATGCAAGGATACAGGGAATGGGGGCTGTGGTCAGTTTATCACACATTGTCTCTGCCACTCCTTCCTCCTCAGGGGGACTCCTCATATTCTTACCTTGCTCCTCCACGGTCCCTCCCGTGGGAGACAGTCCTCCATGAACTTCTCCAGCATGAACATTTCCCACAGGTTGCAATTCTTCATAAATGGCTCCAGTGTGGGTCCCTTCCATGGGATGCTGTCCTTCAGGAACAGATTGCTCCAGCATGGGTACACCACGGGGTCACAAGTCCTGTCAGAAAAGCTGCTGCAGTGTGGGCTCTTGACTTCACAGGACCACAGGTCCCAGCTCCATCTCAAGATTTCCATGGGGCCACAAACTTCTTTGGACATCCACCTTTTCAATGGACTGCAGGTGGATCTCAGCTCTGGTATCTGGAACACCTCCTCCCCCTCGTTCTTCACTGACCTCGGTGTTTGCAGAGCTGTTTCTCTCGCATATTCTCACTCTTTGCTGACTTCTGTTGCACAGGTTTTTTTCCCACCACTTAAAGACATTATGCCTGAGGTGCTACCACCACTTCTGATGGGCTCTGTCTTGCACAGAAGTGGGTCTATCTTGGAGCTGGCTGGGATTGGCTTTGTTGGAATGGGAGAAACTTCTCACAGCTTCCCATGAAAGCCACCCTTGTAGCTCTGCTGCTATCAAAACCTTGCCTTGCAAACCTGATACAGACATAGAATCTTGTAGGACCTTTAAATAGAAATTAACACGAGAGAGCATAACTACACAGGTTGCATTATAAAGACTTCAGTTAGAAGCTTTCCTATAAGATTTGGTTCTAAATATTATAAAAAAACCTATAAAGTTTAGAAGAAATATATTTTTAATGCAGGGGTCTCCTATAAGCAAGGGAGAGTCAATCTGGAGAGGATGCTACAGAACTACTTGGTGTTTTACTGAGGAAGACACAAGCTGTAGCTGTGTTTCTTCTGGACCTGTATGGCACAGGTGTCAGTCTTGACTTGGTGGACTTTAATGGGAATAGAAATGCATCACACAGCAAGGTGTTAGAGCTGTTTCAGACATATGAAATGGCCTGGCTAGGTTTTTGAGAACAAACACACTACGTTCTGTCAAAAGGAAAAATGTTTCAGAGATGAACAAAACAAAAGTGAAGTGCCTTGCTTGGAATTATAGTTTTTCTTTTCCTTAAAAAGCAACATATGGAAGGTCAGCAAGAGAAGAATGTTTGGGGGAAAGAAATGGAAGTCACATTTGGTAAGGTAGAGGGATTTAGTCAAAACTACACAGGACTCACAGACTGTCTTATTGTAGAAAAACATTGCTTCATATATATCAAATGAGTATAGGCAGAACTCAGTGTTATTTGCACTAAAGAAGATTTAAGGTTTATTGCTCAAGGATTTTTTGCATTTAAATTCACTTTGGCCCTTTCAAAATCTTTAGGGCATTTAACAGAATGCATGTAACATTGTAAGGTATAGTTGCATCAACTGCCTTCTGGAAGTATTTGACAAGCCTTCTGAAGTCAAAATTCTTCACCGAATCTCATCTCCTTCTCAGTATTTCATGCTATAACTAGATAAAGACATTAAAAATGTTTAAGGGTTGAGACTTTTCAACAGAAGTTTACATAACAAAGTTATGTAAAATGGAAGTGTGAAAGGAATAGGAAGTGAGACTGAGGGATTGAAGAGAAATCCATGGCTTAGGGCAGGGAAAACCACTCAAAAATAACAGTGCAGCTAGTGGGGAATTGCCTTTCAGCTATGGCCATGCTGTAGACAAAAAAAAATCTGCTCAGTCTTACCAACGGTGATATCTAGATCTCTGTTTCTCTCCCCTTATTTGCAGACTCCTCAAGACCTTATTTTGAAACTGATGAAACTCCTTGGATTAGAGAAAGGAGATAATTTCCACAAACCCTTGCTTGATATACCTTAGTTGGGATATATTTTGGAGACAACCACTCATTCAACACTTCCTGCAGTCAAAGCTCCCTTACATATCTTGGTCTGGGAATTCTAGTTTAATGTACCTCCAATTATTAGTCCGTTTTAAAAAGCATTGCAAAAGTGGTGACAGATGTCACACACACACCAAAAAAATCTCCCAACCAAACTCCACAAAAAACTCTCCTCAGAGATAAAGGCATCAGCTGGGCTGAAATTTTGGAATTGTGTTTATATGGAGTGATTTGATGATACACAAATGTGTATATACATTAGAAACCCTTCTGAAAGGTTTTGAATTAGTTTAATGGTATTTTCTGGTTTTAACAGATTAGCAGTTTCTCAATGTGCGTGGCAGTTGGAGGAGATTTAATATGCACTTACACCATTTTGCATAGAACTTATTTTTCATTTCATTAATACAATATATTTACATCTCATAGGTTTGCTACAATTTGTTCCAAACCTCAGGTTGTTACTCTCGAGCCATTTTTGCATCTTGTCTCCCCAGTGTTTTAATGACTTCATCTACCCATACAAAGGCTTTCATTAGTTATTTACACAACCTAAGTGTCTGACCTCTTTTCCTTATTCCTCCCTTTCCCCACCTACATATCCAATCTGTCAGTGTTAAAGGTTTCAAATTAAGATGATAAACCAGAAGTGATTTTTAAGCCCACAAAGAAGTGACAGTTGAGAAAACACCTCTATTGGACCTTCTCAGACTCAAGAGCTTAATGCCCTCTCCCCACTGCGCTCCTTTTGCCTGCTTCCTTCTGAACAACTGGCATATCTCTAATGTCTCCTCCCCTGCACATGCCCCCAGATATTACCTTCTGTTTAATCACTGAACTGTTATATTCAAGCTTGTGCCTATCTTCCAGAAGCCTCCAAAGTGTACTGCCAAACTGCGTTTCCAGCTTTTTGGACTGAACTGGGTACTTTTCAAGGTCACCTTTCATCCACGGATGATATTTTATCTCTGTCTGGGTCCTGAAATTATCTCTCCATGCACTAGATTGACATTCATCTTGCTCCTTTATATCCTACAATTTTTTTGTTTTTGTTCTCTCACCCAGCTATACTGCAAATGTTCCTGCAACTTCATATATTTAAAAGCCAGCCAGATGAAAAGAGGCATATGTAACAGCAAACACAGCACAGGCACGTGTGCTGATAAGATTAATTCCTTGTCATCTGCTATAATGTTAAATCTAATTTGAATTGCAGCCCTTGGGACTTGCAATTACTTTTGTCCATCTGTCAATAAACTGCCATTTTGAGTTGTACTGTACTTGCAGTTAATACACAAAGCTTTTCCCTTGTTGTTCTTCCACCTCTCCACATCACCTCTGTTTTTATTTTCAAGGTATAATTAAAGGCAAGTAAAGAGAAGCAACACTGAGTCAGCAAGTTGTTCATTTAAGAAAAACCTGAAGGATCAAGATAGATATTATTTTCTCAGGTCAAGGAAAAAAACCACCAACCCTCTTTAGCTACAGAAAAATGTAGGAATAGGTATAAATGAAACCAAAGTAAAGAGAATTAATAAAATAGATTGTGTGAGAAACAATGCTTTCCTAACACATGCTCTTTGTTTCTCATACTTTACCCCTAGTGTATGAAAATGTTCACTCTGAATATTCAGGTTGAAATCCTTTATTCCTGGTTAGATGTAGGATAATCTTTGACCCAGATAATTAGGTATGGGTAGGCTGAGTGTCCATTTCAATTCTACCCACAAGGATGCTCCAAGCCTCTGGGCTTGTCTTCAGGCAGACACTTAAAGAAATGTATTCAAATTAACATTTCAGTCAGTATCCTAAATCACATAATTGTGTATCTCTCTGTACTTACAGCAGTAAAGTGCCTTTAATTTTGAATTATTTTCAATTGCCTTAATTTTTTTTATTTCAGTTCATTTTGGAAGTGAGATAAGTTAGCTGGAACAAAGCAACTTGAATTCAGAATAAGAGTGTTCCTAGAGGGATTTAAAGCTGTTTAATGACTTCATAATACCCTCCTTTTGTATTTTCATGTAGTTAAGCCCCAAGCACTAAACAGAATATGCACAGCTTGTTAATTGCAAAGAAAAGAAATCAGAAGTGTTTCCAGGTTAAAGAGATTCTTTTAAGACCAGTTGGATTATAATGCTTAGACACTTTGCATAAATGGATTAAATCATTCATTTTAAAAGGTTGAATACCCATTTTAATAGTTCTATGCACAGAAACATCTTAATGAATCATATCATGTAGCTCAATTTATTGTGAAATACCATATGGAAGATCCTTTTAACAGCTGTGAAAGATCCCAAATGTTCTAGCTTGACAAAAAATTGAAGGCATCCAAAAATTGAAACATCCAAAGGAGTATTTGAAACTGATGGATTGTATAGATTTATTGTGTAAAATTTTATATAATTTTGCATGGAAGCTTAGTTCTCCAAAACAACATTTGCATAAAAATCCTCCTGCATTGAACTTCTCATAGAAAAGAGGTACTTGTTGCAGATTACTTCAATGTTTTCCTTTCTGTGCATAATCACCAATATTCAGAACAATTCTTTTTACCCTGATATTCATCCTATCTTGTTTTAGAAGAGGAAACTGTATAGCAGTTTGGGAACTGGAAACACCTCTGTCAAGGGTGAGCTGACTATTCATAGTGGGTACAAGGTCAATAAGGCTGAAATCTAAGCAAACCTTGGGCTGGAAGGCTTGGCACGGTGGAGATGTGTTATGCCTGCATAGTAATGACATCTGCCTCAATTCCTCTCAAGTTTGAAATAAAAAAACCCTAAGAATTTATACTGGGCATTTTAGTCAAAGCACTTGATGAAGGACTTGCATCTGTATTTCAGCAGTGAGAAAAGGACACCTGTTTCTCAGATAGCTCACTGTCAAACCAGGTCTACTGGGTGGTGACCGTCCAATGTAGCAGAGGAACTGGCCTAACCTCAGAACAAGTAGGAGTGTGTCAGATGATGCTTTACTTCAGCTACTTGATTATCTTGAGATATTGTCATAACTATAACTATATTGTCACAGCAATATAGTCAGACTGACGCCAAGTCCTGACTCTGCTCCTGGCCTTGGACTTCAGTGTGACCGTAGCAGCCTACCCGGAGGTTGTGGATATCTCTTGTTTACTCAGGTGTGGATATATTGAAAAAACCTGGGTGGGAAAGTTGAATAAGGCCACAAGAGCTCCCCATTTAAGGACAGACAAGTACATCACAAAAAGCTCTTGAAATAAAGGATCTAAGAAATCTCTTAGCTTCTCTTGATTAGAGAGAGATTCTATCAATCTCTGCTAAGGAATAGAAAAGCAAAAAAGAGAACCAAGATAAAGCCAAAAATACGAGCCTGGCCACTTCAATTCCAGTCTCATCCCATGAAAACAGAAATTCTTTAAATTGAAAAACTGTACAGAAAATGTTTAACTAGAATATGCTGGATGGTGGTAACTAAATAGACAGCACTGGATTTTCCTTTGCTTTTTATGCATAGAACGTTCTGTGCTGCCACTGTAAAAAGTTAAAACTCCTGTTTGATACAGAAGCAAACACATTGTGAAGTGTGCTTAGACAAGAAAACAATAGAGAGAAATGGTAACTTGCACAAAGGTCTGAAAGAGAAACTACTAAATTTAAAATAATTTTAAATTTTAAAATTGCTAAAATAATTTTACAGAAGAAATTAAAAATTTAATAAGCAGAAAAGAGCACAGGGAAAACAGTAACTATTTCAATAAAAAGCAAGAACTGAACAAAAAATCAGAAAGAAATGGTCTTTTCAACCCCTGCCTTTACCATTCCATACTAATTTGGGACATACAGAATACTAATATTTGTGTGTTTACTTCCACACCATCATGTGTACTGGATCTGAGTGAAATGTGAGAACTTATACCCAGTTTGTGAGTGGCTGACATGCAAATTTAGCTTGATGTGATTGTTTTTCAGCCTACTCTGTATCAGCCTTTTCTTAAAGACCTCAGCTCTAGCAGCTTTACTCTGATGGGGCTTTTATTATTTTATGAGATGTTTTCAACTGGAAAAGGGAAATATACAGTGCTTCTGAAACAGGAACATGCACAAACCTCAAGAGAATTCTGTTAGACCCTAATCAATAATTTAAGGAGAAACATAATTGGTTAATTCAGCCTATTTTTCCAGTGGCTCTAAAGAGAGATATAGTCACGTTGAGTCAGTAATTTGTTTGCATATTCTCCTTTTCCCCATATACTGAATTGAAGCAGCTTTTGTTAAATACAAATACTTGATATTCAAGCTTTTCTATATAGATTAAATTTTATATTTCAGAGTAATTTGCACTATTAGGAGTATGTTCACATGAAAAAGAAGAGTGACTTTTCTGATACAAAGTGCAGTACGAACATATTTTTATGGGAGAACTAAGCCTCAGAAGCTATAAAACTAAACAGAAGGATGAGAAAAGATGTAAAGACATGGAAAGGTGATCAGAATGATATAAATTATAAGATTTTGCATAGAATAGTTGAGGTCTTTCACATAGGTTCGCTAGTACAGTCTCTGCTATGACTAACAAACCTGGCAGCTGCAAATATCACTGAAACTGAATTTTACATGAGAGCAGTTACAGGAGACTTTCATTAAGTTTGGAGTCAGTGAGACTCAGCTGCTTAAATTGTAACTGAAAACAAGTTCAAGAGGAAATGATCACTCAGCTCTTGTAGCTGCCTGGGGATTTTTCCCATGGCCCAGATCCTTGTTAATATTTCTGTTGGCAAAGTTATGTCAACCCCTCAGTCCCCACGCCAGACGCCAGTTTGAGAGACCACAGTGTTTAATTCCTTGGAGAATGAAAATTGGTCTACCTGAAATCAGGAAAATATCTGATTTTTGTTTGGTTGGTTCTTGTTGTTTTGGTTTTCTTTTTAATTAGGTTTAATACATTCTATAGGATCAATCATGCCAAACTTAGACACCTAGTATATCATGTAAAGAAAAGTTTATTCAAACACAGAATGAATTGCACAGTGACAGAGAATCCTTTTCTAGTGTTTGGTCCTAATGCCTGGGCATACTAATGCATATGTGACTGAGTGTCAGACCTTGCAAGCTCATGGATGTGCCATTAAATGGATGAGAGCAGAGAGGAAGCAACAACCAGAAAGAAGGGTGACATAGGGACTAGATGTCCCTGCAGCTGACAGTATAACAAGGCTAACTATTTTTTCCTAAGGATCCCTACTATTAAAAAAACAAAATTCCATCTTTTTATGTCTTTATTTTTTGTATATTATGCATTCCAACCCCACTGGCTTAACTGGTGTTTTCCCCACTGTAATCAATCATGCATCCTTCTGAAAGGCTTAGCTATGTCTGTGTATGAAAGTTCAATGCCAATGTAATGGAATCAACCACAAGGCAGAAAAGTAAATCATGTTTTAGTGCTCTTAGTGCAGGAGCCTTTTCATGTTGCCACCTTTCTGCTTTTGTGTTACAATGGTTCTTCTTGCATTATAAATAAGAGCACTGCTTCTGCTCTAACAATTTTCCTTCAGTGGGTAACTAAATACAGCATATTTTTACTTCAATTAAGTCCTCAGTTATCTATTCTGGAGTTGCTGCATATTCCAGAAGAGTCCCTGATAGCTGAGTGTGCTCGAGGTGGGACTGGAATGTCCCTACCATACTCTGAGAGTCCAATGGCGGAAGCTGTTTCTGTGGTCTCTTCTCACATGAAGAACATTTTCTCTAATTACTACAGCTCTGATTCAGAAAAGCCCTGGATTTCAACACTGGCTTCCACAACGATGGAAGTCTTTAGGGATTTCCTGAAGTGGAACCTCTTTCCCTCCAAGCAAATAGCCAGGGTGCAGAACACTGTACTATAAAATTAGATTACTTAAGAACTACTTTTTGCTTATTATTTGAAAATATCACAAAGGATGTGACTCAGTGGCTGAAATAAATACTGGGATTAGATATTTGCTGTTTAAATAATATAATAATGGTATTGTGCTTTGCTGTTCAAAACTCATTAGCAGAGCATGACTACTAAGAAGTATGGATGGATTTTTGAGCAGTCACTGTCACATGGCTTTGCTTTGCTGAACCACTTAGAAGCTGCTTTGACTCATTTCAGAAGACTGAACATTCACTCTTCACCTTACATTTGAGACAGTGACGGGGTCAACACAAACTCTTTGGTAGAGCCCTTGTTGTACTGTGATAAGTGTTCTGGAGATGTTCCTATGATAACTGCAGAGATTGTTTAATTGTTTTTTAAAATCAGGTTTTAAGACTTTGACGGACTAAGTATGAAGATGCATTATGAAAGAATTTAATCTCTAAAGATGACTGAAGATTTCTGGTTCCATAAACTTGCTTATGCAGAAAAAACATTTGAGAAGGACCGGAATGGGTTCACAAACTCATAAATTTCTGAAAGTAGAAAGGACTCCTACTTATTATCGAAAAAATTTATTATAAATTCAAATTTTGCTTATTAGCTCAGTTTGTTTCAAGAATTATTTGTCCTAGAAATGCCTCTGTGCTCATATATCAGTTATGGAGCTATGATCTTTATGCTTTTAGATTCATTAGGAGACTGACACCCAATTTTTTTTTTGTTAAGTTTTGGGTTTTTTTGAATCCTATTTTGAATTAAAATGCAAAGATGCCATGGAAATATTCAGATCAACCTGCAAAAGATCTTTTAAATCTGGTCTTCAAAAACCTAGTCTCAGGATGGAGTATGTCACAAGTAAAATTCAGACTGGGTTATTTTGCAGTTGTTTGAATGCATTTTTTTCAGTTGAGAGTCTTAAAATTATTCAGTGGAAATGATTGCATTACTTACTCCTCAGTGGAACTAGCTGTTCTGTAACTAGTGTACAACTCATTTAGTGACTGTGACTTAGAAACCCCAGCTCATTATGGTGATCAGTATCAATAAACTCATCACCAGCATGGGTTCTTTTGTAAGCTTTTGTCACTAAATTTCAATTATGTGCTAGTTCTAGGGTGGTTTGACATCCCAGAGGAAGAGTCCCCTTGACCTGCTACTGCCCTTAACTCTTGTGAAATACAGAGGAGCCAACCGCACTGCAGTGCTCTCACCCAGGCACCCCCCAGGTGTTATGACACTGCAACCTCGACAGGTGGTGGAAAGTTTAAAGATAGCAAAACCTGTTAAAATAAATAATGAGTGAAAAGTCATCAACTTCAGAATCAAAGTCTAAACATATAGTTTCAGGATATATATGACTATTTATGTGAGTATATATATATATAGCTGTAATATGTGAGTTTTCTACAACAATTTTAGAAATTTCAGAACTTAAATTCCATCCTGTCTGTGCCTTCTTCTGTTTGTGATACTTTGCTGTTTTCAACAGGTCTGTACTTGCAGTTTGTTACTGACTTGGAATAGGGGATGCAAGACAAGGGAGATGTAATTCTATTTATCATTTGTTTTTACTGCTTGATTGTTTTGTTTTTAGTGAAGTTAGATGAATAAATAGATGGAAGATCTCTTATGTAAAGCTGTTTACTCAACACAGCTTTGGAAAGAACATCACTGTGATATACATTAACTCATGTTAGAATTGCCTTAATATATGTTGATAATGAAGGTCAGTCATAATCTTGAGAATGAGTAACCATTAATTAGATTAAGCTTCTTCAAATTTCAAGACAAGCATAAGGAAGAACAAACATATGAAAGAGAATAATAAAAGAAAAGGAAAGTAAATAGCAGGATGGGGGGAAACAACAGGGAAAATGTTGCTGCTGGCCGAAGATAAGGTTTCTGAAAGGTCTCTGATAGCTGTTGCAGGAGAAAGAGCCATTAAGCTCAGAGAATTCTGGAAACATTTGGTTGGAAAAAAGGTTTCTTAGAATTCATCCTGTACAGCACTATGTAAGAGAAGCTGGCATGCTTTGGAGGATACACAAATAATTCAATTTTGCCCAATGGGTTTAAAAATAAAAGATACCTCTAAGGGGTGAATCATGCTACCTAATGTTAAAACACAACTGAGAGTCCTACTTTGCATTACAGAACATGACTTATCAAGTCTGTTTTCAGTGCAGCTTTTGTGTTCCTTAAAATGTTATTCTGTTCTAACTTAACTATTGTGATGTTTGCATGGAACAATTTGAGAAAGTTTTCACCCTTTTCTCCATTGCATTGTGAAGTTTCAATAATGTGCTGTCAGAACTTTACCAAGGGACTGCCACAACAGCTGTTTGAACCACAGGTAACAGAAGGTGTTTGGAGATCAAGAGCAAAGATTATGTAAATTAATAAAAATAATTTTACTTCATGTTGTAATCAAGATGAAAAAAGTGCTATTTGTCTAACATACATAGCTGTTTGGGTTTGTGTTTTGTTCTTCTCCTTAATAACAAGGTGGGTAACAGTACTGACAGCATATGGCTTGATAATAGACTCTGAAAGGTAAAAAAACCTCTCCTAAGGTTTTCTTCCCTGTACTCTTGAAAGTACCAGCCATTTGGGGCAATCTTACCCATTTTTAAAGAAAAAATGCAGCTCTGAAAAAAAGAAGCAATGTCTGGTAAGGACAATTTAGCAGGGAAATTATTTCATTTCATCCTCTAATTTGAGGTGGAATTTGAACAAAGAGCTCTTGAAGTGCTGTGATGCCTTCCGGCCTCTCAGCAAAGGAGCATGTCTGTTAATTTAACCAGCCCTTCCTGCAATCCCAGCAAGTTGGAAAGATATTTCTCTCTTTCCTTCAGCCCTTTGGCTGGTCTAATTGAGGGCAGTGAACTACTTTTTCTTCTTGTGAAAGACACTTTACTAAATGGATTCCACTTTGTACATTTTTAAGGCTATTCAGCTTTAAATGCTCTTCTGGCAAGATGGTGTCATTTTAGTTACTCCAACATATTCTTCACTTAGTGTGAGATCCTTAAACAAGGGAGAACTCTTATAAATTTCATCTGAATAATAGATGCCTCTGCCATGTGAATCAGATATTTTACTAGGTTTGATGGGCATATGTATAAAAGACATTCTGAGGAAAAACACCCCAGACCATATTATTATTTAATGTTTACAATGCAAAAGAGACCTCCAACCCTCATATCTCTCAAAGGATTGTATCAATAAAGGAAAACATGACAAATGCATTAGCTTGTAGGAGATATTTCTTACCATAATCAGACATCACTGAAGATTGAAGTTATACATGTTTCTTGTAGGGTCAGAAAGAGCTTGTGTCCGCTTTCTCCTTTGACAAACACTGGCAACCCTTTGTTAATTTGAGGGAGGAATGAAAAATAAAATGTCATACAGGTATCCACAATGCACTTTGGGAAAGAAGGACACATGATTCAACTGACCGCGGTTAGATGTGAGAGATGTGACTGGCACTGTGCTGTTTTCAAACTAGTTCCAGCAGAAGACTTTTGGGTCTACAGGTTAGGTGTTGCAATTAGCAACTGTGACTACTGCCACTGAATTCAAAACTCAGCTTGGCAGTCTTTCTGCTATATGAGAAGAATTATGTGCCTGAGGAAAATGTTTAAAAAAATAGAAGGCAATCAAGGGAAAGACACTGAAAACAGGAATGTGTCTGAAATCCCACTTCTTTTTAGACTTAAGACATGTGCCTTAGCTATCCAGAGACCAGAGGTCTTTCTAACTATTTTTGACATTGTTAACTGCTAATTTACTAAGTTACTAGTTAGTGCAATATAAATGATAAAGACTTTAATTCTGCCTTCCATGATTAACTTGAGCAAACTATGCTGCAGGATAGAGTCTCCCCAGGGTAGTGGTCACAGCACCAAGCGTGGCAGAGTTAAAGAAGCATTTGGACAACACCCTCAGACACATGATGTGACTTTGGGGGATGATCCTATGCAGGCCTAAGTGTTGGGCTTGATGATCCTTGTGGGTCACTTCCTACTCAGAATATTTATTCTGTAATACTGTGATGCTGTGAATTAAGGGTTTTACTCTTGGACATACAACAGAATCAACATATAAATTGAAGGGTTTAGTATTTCTGAAAAGTTCTAGATATTTCAGTAATTTTTGGCAGGTTTGCTCACTCATTATATGCAGAATTTAATTCTATTTCCTGGATTAAAAGTTTATAATAGTAACTGAATGTCTAGAGAAACAGAGCTGATTACACAGCTATTACTGAGTACATTTTATCAGCTCAAATACAGTAATAACAGAAAAGAATCCATGATACTCATATCTCTGTATCACCAAGGACTGCTGCCCTAGGAAGTTTTGCCTGGTTGACAACACAAGTGCTAACAAGTCATTCAATTCCAAAAAAGTCAATGTAACTTCTCCTCGAGAGTATTAGTCATCTCTCTTGGCATAGCACTTGTTATGGGTCTGTGATGGGCCTGAGAGCTGCCCCCATGGCTCAAGATGTGATAATCATTTTCCATGTATGTGTTTTGTTCAACAGGCACAATCCAAAGCAGCGTGAGGGCTGTATCACAGCATGATGGAGTAGTGGATGCTTTTATAGCATTTTGTCTAGGTAGTGTTTCAGGATTAGAGGATGCAAGAGAGCAATGGCTGCTGCAAGGGTGCTGGACAACTGTGAGGACTTGAGGGAACCCAGCCCGGACTGGACTTGTGTATTGGGAGCCTTGTGGAAGAGATTGTGTATGAGGAATTAGCAGAATCTGGAGCAGAACATGTCTGCTCCACTGGGCCTTGTACTTACAGCTTGAGTAACCCATATGTTATTAATGTAGTCTGTAATTTATCTCTGCTCATTAGCTGGAATGAGCAAAAGAGGCAGGATTTGCTCTGTGTAGTCTCCTGTGAGAAAATCCATCTTGGCTTCATCCAAGGTTACATGAATTGAGGTTGCCTGGCATCTAAGTGCAGGTGAGATTTACTTGCTGTCTATCTGTATGCCTTTTCTTATCCTGTCTCATTGAGGCAGTTAACTTATTAAGCTGTTTATTGTTGGATCTTTCTTACTGAGATACAGAAAGAGCCCTGCATTCTCTCTCAGTCCCAGGGCAGAACAGGTTTTCAACATGGAGTAGTCCTGGGATGAATTATCTCAAAGGCAGCTAGTTTGGTCCATTATGGCTAAAACTGTATGAAGTGTAGATAATCAGGGAGCGGCATATTGGAATTATTCATGGGGCTAAGTTATTTAGCACTATAAGTATTCTCATTATTTAACACATAGCCATAACCTCTTTTAAAACAATATTTAAATTATAGGAGGAATTATGAGACCTAAGTGCAGGAGATGATTTTAGTACTACCTTTTCTCTGCCACAACAATGTATTTCACAGCATCAAACCCCCTCATTTTCCTTTCAATACCTCTAGAAACTTTCATTTTATATGGGAAGATATTTTATAGAAAAAATATACAGGAATAAAGACAGAAAGCAATTTACCTCATATTTAGACCTGAGAAACTCATATACCTTTTTTATACAGTTCAGATTAACATCAGCCAGGGTTAAGATTGATGTTTTTATAAATGCATTGCTTCTGACATATAAATACTTATTCCTGTGCAAGTGAAAATTCTCCAAAGATTTACAACATGTATTTAATGAAAAACAAAAGTGATTTCTTCTTCTGCAAACCCTCTGTTTAGTTCTGATTTTATGTATCTTAAAAGAATTCTTCAAAAAAACCAATATATTTGTCCACATGATAAAATTGCTCAATTGCACAGCTGAGACTGGGACTTATAGCAGGAATTGCAGACAGAAGGTATCTCTCGACATCACTGCTTATTGGAGTGTGGATGCTTAGAAACCAAGACAAAGTGTTTGAAATGTAGTCATTTCCATGGCTTGTTATTACACATTCTAAAATGGATGGTTCGAGTATCTTAACATTCGAAGTCTAGTATGAAAGGCAATTGATCATCACTAAATGTGAACTAAGGAGAATTAGTTTACCTTGAGGGCTCCTCTGTAACATGGGTGTTATGACTCTACAGCTAATATGACAAATTTCTCTATTCGCCCAGAAGAGGCAGAGAAGGTTATTTTTCCTAGTTGGTATTCAGAATTCTACAGGTAGAGAATAAACTGTTAGTTAGATATATAGTTATGAAAAATCCTGTTTACAGCCCTACATCTGGCATCTTCTTGCCTTATTATCCCTCTGGAATAATATATTCCAATGAATGTGGTAAGGAAATGCTAATCTACCCTAAGACCTATGACCTAGAAGACATTTCTAACATTTTCCATAAACTTCTCCACTTCCTGAGCTTCTGATACTCTGATACCATTGGCCAATAGTAGCTATCATAAAAGTTAACTTGTTTTGTTGGTACAACTGATGATACTTCCCTTTCTATCCAATGCATCATTGCATTTCAGAAAATGAAACAGGATTTTAAAAAAACCCAATAATTTTTAGTCTGTCAGAGACAAAACTTTGTCCTTCCTTATCACCCCGCCAAAGAACACGGTACTGCATTATGCATTCATAAGCTTTTTGGCTGGTACAACAACATTTTGCTGGTACATCTTCTTGTCTCAGAGAAAGATTGCATTTAACATAAGCAGTCACTAAACCAGCTAATGGAATGTGTTGTTATGATTACCCCAGGAGATCTCAACAAGCCAGACAACATTAAGTGCTATCGTATTCTGACAAACTGAAGAGGGGAGTAGAGCATTTGAGGGCGAAGGGAAGTGATTTCCAGGAATTTAGAATTTTGCAATTACTTTTGCAATTTAATTTCCCAATATGAGAATATCTGAGATAATCAGGGTCAAAATTAGCCAGCCTGAACTTTCTTCTGCAGTCTGAATGAATGAAGGAATCAAACAAATTGGAGCTGGTAAATTGCCAAAGCTTGCATGAAGCAAGAAGGCATAATTTGCTTTCTCACAACTTATCATTGCATTAGGATTTTTTGTTAACAGTGCCCAAAAAGAATACAAATGGATTTTTAAAAACTTCTCATAGAAGTAAGGTAGGACTGATAATACATTTATTTACTCTTCTTGCATCATTATTTCAGTATGAGTAGCCCTTCAAAAGCTGCAGTCTGGATTGTGTTTTGCTAAACGTGTTCATTGACAAATGCTGTCCCTGGCCTGAAGAGTTCCAAGACCACCACTTTGATCTAGTGAATTCAACAAAATGGAGAAAAGGATACTTGAAAATACTACAGCCATGGTTGAGATACCAATGCATCTTGAGAACCCTGAATCATACTGGAAATATGTTGTTCTATTGCAAATAAACAGTATCAGCTACCCCAGCTACTGTTGGCTTTAGTGTGCGTTAAGAGGCTTTTACCATCTGTCAGCCCCTCCCAATTGCTATGATTTTGTAAGTCCCACTGTCCCTTTCCCTGCTCTTCTATGAAGACAGGCTGAGAGAGTTGAGGTTGTTCCGTTTGGAGAGGGGAAGGCTCTAGAGGAGACCTCAGAGCAGCCTTCCAGTACCTAAAGGAAGCCTACAAGAGAGCTGGAGAGGGACTTTTCACAAGAGTATGTAGTGATAGGACAGGGACTTAAACTGACAGAGTGTAGGTTTAGATTGGGTATTAGAAAGAAATTCTTTACTGTGAAAGTGGTGAGGGAGGAATAGGTTGCCCAGAGAAGCTGTAGATGCCCCATCCCTGGAAGCTGGATTCCTCATCCCAAGGCTGTGTTGGATGGGACTTTGAGCTACGTGGTCTAGTGGAAGGTCTAAAGGATGGTGTTCCCCATCTATGGCAGGTGGTGTGGAACAAGATCATCTTGAAGGTTCCTTTCAACTCAAACCATTCTATGATCCTCTCTGTATACAAACAGGAGGATTTGGGTCTGACCAACTCCTCAGGACATTCAGTTCCCAGTTTCCTTCCAGGGCTCCACAAACATAACTGCTCTCATCCTTCCCATGTTATTTTCCGCTTCATTCCACATTGTGGCTCTTTCATCATTCATGTACATCTTCTGACAAAAGCCTTTAATTTTTCTTTTTTTGTCAAAAATTCAGTCTCACTAAATAGAATTTTTTCATCATTAATATGCTTATTTTGAAAGCTCCAGATGCAGACAGTTAGCACTGCATACATTTGAAATTTGCTCTATTCTTATATTCTCTGAATGAAAACTTTTGCTGCACTTTTGCTTCCATAACTGGGCTAAACTGACCACTTTGCTATGATTTTCAGTGGGTAAAAAGTATCTTTCTGGTTTGAGATTCTGTGAGTGAAATTTGCTTAACCCTGTCAAAGGTGTTATTTACGTGTCAAATGTGGCTCAGTAACCTCTCAGACCAGCAAAGGAAAATGCTGAAGCTATTCCAATTACTTTAAGGTTTTGCATTCTTGATTCCTCTATAACTTAGAAATTACCTCTTCATGCATGCAAATTTCATCCAAAAGCCAGTGCATGAGCTTCTCTCCACACTTGCTCAGTCTTGGTCTGAAGCAAAATTATGCAACACCCATATGACTAATCTGTTGTGAATAAAACCCAGAGTTATAATTTCTGCCTGTTCTCTGAAAGTGGACTTTTGAGGATACTCCTTGAATACTTTATGCCAAACATGACTGTTTGGATATTCATGCAATTAGAACAGGGGCCTTCAGTGCTTTTGGCAGCTCTGCCTGTAAGTCCAGCTGCATTTGGCTTACTTTAATGCTGCAACCTCATTTTTTCCTCTGTCTTTTAAAACCAATGAAATGACTGACTGAGGCAATTTAAATGATCTATGCATTTGTCAGTAATTAAATGCATTTCTCCAATTAATTTACTTTTGAATCTCACATTGATTACTGTCAATTTCATTGCTGACCTTAAACACTAACCTGTTTTCACTTTGAAGGTCAACATTTTAAATTCACCACCACTGGTAAATAGTGGAAGGTAGTTGTGCTTGATGGCGTGGTATTATAATGTATCGCCAAAAGAAAGTGATTTTAAAATGCTCTAGCACATTCCAGCGATAAGTCAGTAAAACAAAGAGAAATAAAAGAACTGTTGTTTGTGTGTAAGTTGTGAAGATCTCATGTAAGGAAGCTGGCTGTTGTTTTAGTGAGAATTTTTTGCTGTAACTTTTTTTGTGCCTCTTGCATACATGATTTTGGGTGCATTCTGTTCCACAACATTGGCCTTAACAAAGCTAATTTATAAAAGCTGTTTTCCTTAAGCTAGACTCCACTGAAATGCAGAGCCCCAGACCTTCCCACTTCTGTCCCGTGGGAGCTGCTGTGAGTTGCCTTTGCTCATGTACTGTGGGATCACACTTCTTGGGAACATGTAGCCTGGCATTTCCACAAACATCATGTGCAGAAATGCTTCCTTGGACCCGTCCCATGGCATGCTTGCAAGGAATTTGGAGCTTCTGAGAATTGCTGGACTTCCAAGACTTGTGCAGTAGGTTGGGTTATGGGTAGAGGTCAGGCTCTTCTGGATGGTTGTAGTGGAAACTTCTGACAAACAAAAATTGTCATGGAATATAATAGTAGAAAGTGAATGGGATCCACCTTAGAACACTGCTGTCAGCCTTACAGTATTGGATTTGGCTGTCTCCTGCTCTGGGATAAGCTCTCAAGGTCAATTTCATGGAGTTCTGCTACAAGCATACTTGGACATCTGATTTACAGTGACACCCTGATTCCCAGCATGCTACTTGCTGTTGTATTTAACCATGCGCACTACTGTGAGTTGCAGTCAGAAAAATATAATTGTTCATTGTGGCACCCTCCTTTCCACCCTCTCCATCTTCATCTTAGATACGAAAAATTGATCTGCTTTCAGGTATTTGGGCAGAAGTCTTTTAAAATGGCTGTGTGACCATCTGAAGATTATTGGAGGTCTTTTTTTATCATAACACAAGTTAAAATATTTTTTTTCATTCTATTTCTTGCTGCCTGTCTCTGCATGACTGTTTTCCCCCTTTTTTCTCCTTAAGCACACATCCTGTCATTTGTATAGGATAGAGACAGGGACAACCTTACATGCAAATTGGCCTTCACTCCTCTTTACACTGTCTGTCAATACATTTATTTACTCTTCATTATTTTCTTCAATAATCTGGAAAAGGGATAAATAGTGAGGTGGCAATGTTTGTGATGATAAGTCATCCAGGGTAGACTGGGTCAGACAGAATTATAGGTTTATTTTATACCAATGAGCAACTGGGCAGGTAAAATGAAATTTACTGTGGCTAAATAATAAAGTGACATGCATGGCAAACAAAATTTCAACTTCACTAGTACAGTAATGTATTCTGAGCTGACCATCATCACTGAGAATGCAACCTGAATGATTTTTCTATTACAGTGTTGTCATTGGTCACTGGCAGTCAAAAAAGTATTTAAAGATTTAGGAATTTTTTGAAAGGTACTAGAAAACCAGCAAAAATAATCATGCCAATGAATAAGTCTGCCACACTTTCATCATTAGACTAGTGCATGCAGTTCATGTCCTTCATCTGTAAAAGAAATAAAATAAAATCATACAATGCAGAAGCATATTCTGTAGGACAAGTCCCACTGAACAGTTTCTACTCAAGGTACAGCTCTGACACGTACAAAATTACGGTCCCTTTATCTTCATCCAGTTTGAAACTTACTGTTTCCATTGCATTCTTGCATTGTAAGTCTTCTACTTTAAAGTTGAAACTTTTAAAACTCTTTTAAAAAGAGAAAATGAGACATCTACTGAGTAAAAAGACATAAACAAATGTAAAATTGAATTTCTAGTACAGAATATAGAAAATAGTTAAAGGGAGCAGGAGATAATATAATAAACTAAAGGAAACATGGAAAACATGGAAAAAAAAGGAAGAAAGTTGTGTCAGAGTAGCTCTGCATTGATTCATCCATAAATGATGTGGTTGTTCAGTTCCTGACCAAGGCAAGTGCTGAGAGCTGCCCTGCCTGGTCAGAGGAACCAAGGGTAGGACACTGCAAACAGGGAGATCACTCAAAGTGCCAAGTGTTATACATTATCCCTTAACACCTCTAGTGATGTCCCTGGGTGACCTCACATTTTTAGATACTGTGTTTTCTTTATTTTATTCCATTACTACTTTAATGCTTTGATGCACTGCAAAGACTGGATATCACATTTGGAAAGGACTTACCTGGAGAAGAGTTGGAGAATACCCAGACCAGGGTATTCTCAACATCTTTTTTTTTCCTTTTCTTCCTAGGTTGTTTCATATCTGATATTGTTCTGAGGTACTGTCATGTGGCATAGGCAATTACTTTCTCACCATGTCTGTTTACCTGCATGTTTTTCCTCCATTATACCTTCACTTTGAACAGCTTTGCAGATAGAAGTCTGCTTTATTAACCCCTCAATCACAACTTTATTGCTACATGTTGACCTACCCTGAGCAGATGGTGTTTGAGACCTAGATCTGTACAGGATAGTATTTATGACTAACGCTCACATTCCCACTTTGTGGTCACTCCTTCTCACACAAATATCATTAAAAACACAGGTCTCTCCATGAAGAATGAACCTGTGGTCACACAGGACTCAGCCATCATACTCCAAGCTACATTGATTATTTATGTACAGACTTGGCTTGGTGATACAATCTGTTGGCTATCTCAAAACAGTGCAAAAAAGAGAACTAGCAGTCTGATTTGAAACTCAAAATACAACCTCATTATACAAACCTTAATAGCAATTTTATGAAAACATGGATTTGGTTTGTTTTAATTGGATTGGAAAAGGAGACTTTCACTGTCTCTTAGGAAATTAAGTGTAATTAACACGTGGTTGCAAATGCCACTGCAGATAATAGAAATGCTGAGTCTGGAGTCTGTGAAAACCTGACCAAGGAATATACTGTGGCAGCATGGGGTAAGATCTCACCTTCCTGCTTTATACTGTGGCTTTGATCACTTACAGCTGTAGTTTAAATTTTGGCAAATCTATGTTAAATTTTTTAGAAAAGCTTTACCCACTTAATGCTTTTAATCTGCCAAAACTTTTGGGGTCTTAAAGCATAGAGGACTTTAACCTCAACTTTGTTTTGTGACAAAGAATGAGCAGAAAAATTATAAACAGCATAGAAAGAAGGCCATGACAAAATTTAGGTAAGTACAGGATATTATAAGTGCAGAACTTGCTCCTCTTCCACCAGAAGTGGTTGATATATTATGTTCACATATTATGTTCACAGATGCAAATGATAAGGTTGTAGAATTACTTTTTTCAAAGTAGTGCAAACCCAATTATTAGAGTGTGCAACTATCAATACTTTTCTACATTGTATTTTCAACATGTTATGGAATTTAAATAAATATCAGTGGATATGAATATCTTTCATAGTGAAATATAGAGGGGGTCTGTCCCTCTGCTTCAGGAAAACATTTTACATAATAATTTCTTTTCAGAGAAATAATCTGTAAAGATCTATATTTTTCAGCTCTGTCAGAACTACTGTGGAAATAGTCTTGTATATACAAATTATAAAGGTGAACCTGTGTCCCCCCTTTTTCATGCACACAAATATACACATGGCAATCATTCAAAGGTGTCCTGAGAAGGTTTAGTCTGGACATTAGGGCACATTTCTTTAGTAAGAGAATGGTCAAACGCTGGAACAGCTTTCCTAGAGAGGTGGTCAATGCTCCAAATTTGTCAACGTTTTGGAGGCATTAGGACAATGCCTCTAATAATGTGCTTAAACTTTTGGACAGCCCTGAAGTAGTCAGACAGCTGGACTAGGTGATCACTGTAGATCCCTTCACACTGAAATAGTCTATTCTATATGCATATGTACACACAGAGAAAACTTAGAGCAAGGACAGCAGTGTCAAATTTATATCTATTTACTACACAAACTGATTGCTGATAATTAATAAGAAATTTAAAATGTTAGGACAGATGCCTTCCCCTTACTATCTTGCTTAAATGTTTTGCAGCTGCTTACTTTACTTTCAGGCCATTATAATAACATTAGTAGAATGTACACTTAGAAATGCAAGAAGAGCCTCAAGCACAGTTGCCTGTATTGTTTCTCTGTTGAGACCTCTGCACAGTCTGCTGGATTGCCATCTTCTCAGCCCAGCTCCGTGTCCCGTAGTTACTCCTGCTCCTCCCTTAATCACTTGGAATTTTCAGAACAGCCTAAAAAACAAAGGCATCAGTTTTTGTGGACTGCTCCTAATGCTGGTGAATCTATTCTTCATGGAATAGTATAAAGATACAGATCCTCAAAAATACCTGCCTGGAAGTGAAGCGTCGTGTTGCTGCCCTTTTGCTGTTTGTACACATTCAGGGGACTTTTGGCCTTGCATGAAGGGTTAACTGGTACTTTTGTTCTGTAAAATTTCATGAAACACATGAAATGGTGCAGTCTGGTGGAACTAAAACAGGAGAAATAGTACAGATAAGTGCATTTCTCACATTTGTCTTAATAATTGGGACAAGTTAATTTCAGTTTTTTGGTCTGGAGGAGACACTTCAATAAAGCTTTTATATGAATCACTGAGATGAAAATGGTACATGAAATTTAGGATAATCCATCTTCATAGACAAAAGTTTCCACCCTCATTTCGGCCAGCATGAGGAGGTAGATGAACACTAACAACTTGAGAGTGGAGTCAGCTGCTTTCCTCGTTATTCCCTGGGTGCTCTTGGAAGAAGCTTTCGTAGCCTTAAACAAATCCCTTGAGGAATATCACAAAGTCTGTTTGTCTGGGTGAACTGAGGGAGAAGCAGCCAGCAGTTGGGTGAGCGTGGAAGGGCAAGTCACAAACACTTCTGCAACATTTGTCTATGCACCTCTGCAAAGCAAATATTGTTTGTGAAACATTTGCATGAAGTGCCACTAAAAGCCATAAAAACAGAGCACACAAACTTCAAGTGTTTTGAATTTGAAATGTTCTCCATTATGATAGGTAATATGAATTTTCATTGACTGCAGAAAAGGATTCACATTTTGAAAGGCATTTTTCTTTCATTAAAATATTTATCCCTTGTGTAATAAAACATGGATGGAGAAAATTAGTTAATCACAGATTTTAGATTCTGCTTTTAACTACTTTGACAGTTGTTCATAACAATACTTCTGGGTATTTGAGTATGTCTTATTTGGTTACCATCACCAAGTCACAAAGTCTTTACAGGCAAAGGATATGGTCCCAGCCACATATGTTGTCTTGTCATTGTTCTGCTGACAACAAACAAATGATTCCCTGTTTATACCAACATGAAACAAATTAGTCTCTGCCCAAAGGCCGTGAACCCTCACTGTGATCACAAAGTACATGAAAAATTGACAGCTTGGGAAGTGAAGAAATGAAGGGTTCAATGAGAAAAAATATATTTTTAAGCATTCTATAAAAATTATGATTTTGAAATACTTACTATCTTAAGTCAGAAATTCAAATAATATCACTAATTGGTTTGCCTTCAATCTCCCCTTCCAGCATACATGTGCTTTGCTCACATATTCCATTTTTCACCCAGTGGTGTCAATAAAAGACCAAAAGTTGACAGCCTGAGTCAGATCACTCAGTTTTGCCTCTGGCAGTTGTCAGAAAGGAATATGTCACAAGGTCCCAGTAAAAACAAAGTATTTCCATCTGTCAAATCAGGAGCTGTGACTGGGCCAAAAGAAGCCTTTCCACCCATTTGATTTCTGTGGTCCAGCATTTGCCAAGCACTCAGACACAATCCATGCCCTGTGCTTATGACATCTGGGAAATCTCCCAGCCAAAAACTGTGTCCAGAACTGTTTAATTTTCAAGATCAGATGAATTCTTTTTGTCATTAAATGAACATGTGGACAATTTATTTACTGTTACAAATGAAGAAGAATAATATTTCTGACTCCTGTCAACATGTGTCAATGCACTAAAGAGAATGTGCTTTTCCAGTGAGTTTTGATGTGTTGTGCTAGGAATATGGCAAAGATCTGTGGTTATGAAGCATCCTTCCTTTATTAATGTGACTCTGGAGGACCTTTTTGCACTGTTGCCCTTCCTTCTCTGAGTTAAATATTCCCCCCTTTTTCTGTAAATTTATATATTATTTTACATCTAAACTTTTAACCTTGATTTCATTCTTTGAATTTACCTTACATTAGCTTCAGTGAGAAGGGAACAAAGACTCAGTAAGGGCACTTGGACAGCAATTCTTGTGTTTTATTACCATGATATTACCTGTGTTAAAAGGATTAGGAAGCAGAACAAGCTCCTTACCCTACTGATAACATGTGCCCCAGGCTGGGAATGTCTGCTCAAGGGAATTTAGTAATTCCATCATCATTAAAATCCATAGAGACATAGCTTTAACTGGCTTTGGGATTAGGCCATGCATGTAGCATGCTGATGATAAGAAATTTTTGTAAACCTATATTACTTTTACAAAATATTCAATAAATATATTTTCGGTTTACTTATTTTGAAACATTACCAAAGGATTGCATAAAACAGGAAGAAAGAATGAAATAAAATTAAATATTTCCACCATTACCCATTGATTTGTTCCTTAATTTTGTTATCAATCTGATTTTTTGCTTTCCAAATCCTACTTTCCAACTAACTTATTTTGACATATACTGAGCATGGATTGCCAGATGTTCATTGCCACTGACAATTTTGCCACTTAGTATTATACATCAGCTACTATGCAAACCTCCTTTAGGAAGAACTTTCCTTAATTAATAATGAATTACTTTCAGTATTTTCTCTTGCCTATAAATCGTGCTCTATTTTGTTATATTTATTTATTTCTTGTTGTCTTCATAGGATGTGATTTCGTCATGCCTTTAAATTTATTATGACTTCACAACCAAAAGATTATTTTCTTGGGCATTTGGCTTTCTGCTTTATATTCTTTCTTGCAAATACCCACATTTGTTTTTGTTTCATCTGTAATCAGGCATATCAAAGTTGTTTCCCTCTAATTGGCAGAACTTCTATTTGAGTTTTGTGATCAGATATTTGGATACACTTAAGGATAAATGGAATAAATTGGTAGGGGAAACAACAGAGAAAAAAAAAGATATTATGGAATAAACCCACAGGAAACGAGTGGCAGAAATACCATGTAAGAGTACAAGGACGAATTGTTTGTATTCATGAGTTAAAAGAATTCAAACTATATACCTCTGTTAAAGTGGATTTTGAATGAAAATTGATGTGGCTTTACAGGCAACAGTCTTTTTTAATGGAAATCACTGGAGTAGGAAATATGCTGCATATCTGCTTCTATTATTAAATATTTTGAACAAAATCCTAAAGAGCCTGATCATTTAAGATTACTGATACATAAGGCAGCACTTATATCAAGCTCAAAAGATAGTTGTTCAGTGACATGTAAGAAAATAAAATCAAGACCCAAAGTATAAGTCCTGTTTGCTCTTAAATTACGTTAATAATTTTACTCTTGAACTAGAATAAATTTATTTTCAAACTTGGAACAACATGTTTTGCACTTGCCAAGAGAATGATTAAGAAATACAGCCTTTGGTTGATTAAGGCTAAGTTCACATTTGTACAGAAAACAATTATGAAAAGAACTGAGCATAGAAAGAAAGAAATCCCTTGGTCAGGCTGTAATTCCAGTTCATGCTGGTTATTACAATAATGACTCAGTATTTGTAAGCCCACAGGCCCCTGGATTCAAGGTGCACTGAGGAAGACAGGTAACACTTTTAAATGAGTTAAATGACCTTCCATTAGATTGAACTAATGTTGTCTTCTGCACAAAGCACAGAGCATTAGCTTATTTCTATGCAACAAGGAGCTATGTGTAACCACAGTAGATGAACTGCCATGCAGATGGTGTCACCACATGTCAAGAATTGTCTGTCTTGTTCACATCAAAAAGGAGCAAGCTACTAACTTTAGGCTTTTGAGCCTTATTTGCCTTTAAACAAAAACAAACTGTTGTTAAGTGATGGGAATAATCAAGTCTAGAAAGTATGAGGGGTTGGAAACCAGAAAACAAACAACAAAAAAAACCCACAAAAAAAACAACTAAAAAACCAAGAGAGGTGAGTTACAGAAGATTGTCTAAACACCTCTTAGGAAGGAGGATAGACCTGAATCAAGCAGACTTTTTCCTAGCTGTGCTATGACTCTCACATTTTCCTTCTGGACTAGAAGTGTCAGTCTTCTAGGTACCACAGGCTCCCCAAAGGTGACTCAAAATATCTGTGAGAGTAAATTCTGAGAAAAACATGAAGGTCTTGTTTGTCAGTGTTCAGTACTATTTGCTGTTTGACTGCATGGATGTGATTAGGGACTGGATCAGCTGGGAGAGGGAAAACCATGTTCTATGAAGCAAAGTGAACACTGCAGATTTCAGCTTTGGAGAATGCCTGAGCTGCCATGGAGGTCCATTAAGATGTTTGAGGGATGACTGAAGCACATGGCATACAGGAAGAGACTGAGAGAAATGAGTTTGTTCAGCCTAAAGGAGAAAAGCCTGAGAGGAGATATTAATGCCGTCTGCAACTACATAGAAATGATAGAGCCAGACTCTTCTCAGAGTGGCACAGTCATAGGATGAGAGGCAACAGAGAGAGGTTGTATTACTAGAAATTCCCCTTAGTCACTAAGAAATATATTCACTACGAATGTGGTCAAGCACTAGAGAAGGTGACCCAAAGAGTCTGTGAGATCTCCATCCCTGAAGATATACAAGACTTGGTTGTAGTGGCCCTGAACAACCAACTCTAACAAGTCCTGCTTTGAGCAAGAGGATGGAGAAGGAGGCCTTGGGGTCTCTTCCCACCCACACAACTTGAAGAGTCTTCCCTTGTCTGATTCTGTGCATGCACAGATGGCCACTACACTGTAAGAAAAACTAGCAGCCTGGTTGCCATATTCCCCTTCCTGTCCCTGTGGGATTGTGTTAATACCATGAGTGTCCACTGCATTTTGAGAATACTGATAGTGCACAGGACACCACAGAATTACTCATGCCATCTGCTTTTCTATTGTTAATGATTAAAAATAAAACTCTGAACATTATTATGTGGGCAGACTGAAAAACACAAATTGGTATTTTGCATTCTCTCACTTAAGTAATTATCAAGTATCCAAAAAATAAGCGGGAAAGGAGAAAAGGGGAGATAAAACCTATCTTGCATCACATTAAATGGTAATTTAAAAGCAATTTCCACAAAGCTTATCTCATTCCCAGTTATTCTAACCAAATCCTGCAGTTCTCAGCCCAACTTTGTCCTTTAAAAAACCAAGAATTGGTCTTCTCAGGAATCCCCCCGAAAGATATAGGGAGCTGAAGAATGCTGTGTTCCCCCTGTAGATGATGTCATTCAGGAGTGAGGAGTGGTTAGGTCACTGCCATGCCAGCCAAATTCACCCTTTCAAAAGAGATTTCTGCCTGTGCAGCTGAGGGGATGAAGCAGGATGGAGTGGGAGACTACCTCTATGCCTCCAGCGCATGGTGTGCTTGTGCTAATGGAGCACATGGTGAACGACAGGCAACCACGGCAGGGACCAGCAACACTTTTGCTCCTTTTGCCAATTTTTGCACATGCCAAAGGCTTCAACTCTTCCCTGTTAGCACTCTGTGAAGTTTTGCCTGGTTAAGTACAGGCAAAAAGGGAGTTTGCTGGTAATCCTGTATATTTTCAGCAGCAAAGACGTCTTCCTGAGTTTCTGACAGAGCTAGTTTGTTCAAGGCTCAGGCCTCCAAGTGTTCAGTGTTTCCAGTTTGTCTATGCTACCTGATTGCTTTTTAGTTATAAACCCTTTCATCCAGCATTGCTTCGTATCCTTCCCTTTTGCCCTCCAGTCTCTAGAGTCTCAGTAGATTCATCATGTGGGAACCAAATTTATGGTGAAGTTTCCTAAATTCACGTAACATATGCCAAGAGTAGATATTGACAAGCAAACGCCTTGGAAGAGTAGGTCATCCATACTAGTGGAATCCTTTCAAGACTTGCCTCCAGCTGCTGGAAGCCTGCCTGCTTCAGAGACAATTACATTTCCTGCTTTCTGTCCAAAGATATAGCACACCTCGTCTCCTGTCTTGGGGTAAAGAGTCTTCATCCTTCATAAGGTACAACTTAGATAAGGAAATCCTCATCTTAGTAAATCTCTGGTAATTCTTTTGGTATATCCAGGTCTTTGCCTTGTATATAGACAATATATACAACCCACATACCTTTAAGCCAAATGCATATGGCAGAGCTCCCACTCTTAGAGTATCTCCTTCCCTCCCTTCTCTTCTCTGCTTTTTGCCTTTGAACAACCACTGTTTCCCACACTGTTTGATCCCTGCTTGATCCCACTTCTTCATCATCCCTCTGTACTGGCTGAGTGAACTGGCAGCCTTAAACCCTTTCCAGATTGAGAGCAATTCTCCCATGCATTGCTTTGCTGTATCAGGTATCTGGTTGGCCACCCAACAGATGACATTAACTGCATCACAAATAAAAGAAACATAAATGATACCTGGATTAATGATTAATCCATCTGTTTCTAATTGAAAAGAAGGTTATTCAAAATTGATTTTAGGAATCCAGGATTGTTCTCTGCCATTACAAAAATTAAAGATGTTGATCCTTACTCACAGGGACAAGTTAAGAACATGAAGATCTCTTGTGATGCAGCAGTTCTCAATGGAATAAATCTCCTGGCCTCTCTCTGGCTTTACATGTTATGTTGTGGTATAAAATGGTCCGAAATTGGGATTCGTTTTCCCTGATTTGTGTTTGCTGCTCAAGTGTTTACTGCAGCAGGAATATATCCATAACAAGAAGTATGGACTTGTTTCAGGTGTTTTAATTTGAGGCCACATGGAGTCTAAAATCAGGGTAATTGATTTCTTTATGCTAGATTTTCTCTATTCAGTCTGGTATTAACAAGACTGGTTCACCATTAGTGAATATACTCTGAATTTTTTTATTATTAAAATTTTATTATTATTATTCTTTACCTATCTCCTAAAACCCACTTTTCAGAACAGAAGACAAAAGTTTATGTAGACAAGCTATTATACAAAAAGAATAGGGTGAAGGGAAAGAAATTGTCTTTGACAAATTAATTAAAATGTACTAACTAATTATGAATAAAATGTACTTTAATGAGAACTTAGACATTCTCTGTCTGGAAGTGTCACTTAAAGAAATGTAAATTCCAGTGAAATAAACCTTTTATGAACAATTAGCAATTACATTTTCCGTTTCCCTGAGCAGAATAATGTATGCCTGCAATATTCATGTGATTAGTCCAAGCATGGGCCATGTTTGAGACACATATATCCCTCTTAGTACTATCAATTAAAATGTGACTATAACTCTTTAGCATATTGGCATTTTGAATCTAAAACACTGGTATGGCCATAAAGCCTTTGATAGAAACTAGAACTAATATGGATGTGCTGCACATTAATTCAAAGGTAAGGTTAGGTTTATACACATGGCTAAACACAAGGTGCTCAAAGTAACATCACAACCCTGTCTTCAAAATAGATTAAAATTTAAGTTTGGAAAACCCCCCACCCTGTTATCCTTCCCTCCTTTTCTTAAACTTTCATGTAACACATTATACATATCCCTGTTAACAAATTGTGATGCTGTTTTAACTCACTAAGAACTTTGAGATCATGCTTTCAAATGTGATTTGGTAGCATTTAGGTAGAAATTTACACTCATTTGTTTCACTCATCTGCACCAAGAGCAACATAATTTCAAACACAAAGAGACCCAAAAATGCTGAAGAAAGTTCATCTGATTTTGCAAAAAATCAGACACAAAAAAACCTAACCAAACTCAAACCCCAAACCTTGAAAAGTATCAGTTTAAATACACCAGAGGTGTAAAAGAGCTTGGAATTTATTCCACTAATACACTTAATCCTGTGATTATATGCATCTTATTTCACAGGCATCTGCAATGAAGACTCATTCATTGCCTGCAGGAGGTTTTAGACTAAGCAATTCTTTGCAGATTTTCAGTAATGACCATCCAGGAAAACCCAGGGGTGTGTATAGGAGTACCAGGGGTATCTTTGCCAGCATGGCTTCACAAGGCCTTATTCTTTTTAAATAGAATCCATGTGAAAGAAATAAAGACATGAGAGTTGTGTTGAAGACAGTGTTTACAGAAAATTAGTGACCTCTGTTACCATGAAATGAACCAGGTTATATTTGCCCTAAGAGAAGGAATATTCCTACATCTCAGAAGTCACCAAAAGTACTTGTTCTTCTTAGCTTTATATGGCTGGAGACTGTAGCTGTTCTAGGCAGCAAACCATCAAACTGTACAATATTGCTGAGGACTTTCAGCCTTGAAAAGGAAATACTCTGGTGATAGAAAATCTACCAATTAGCTCATCCTATCGATCATTATTGTCTTTTCTCTTAAGGTGAAGTATATGAGCCATCATATGTTGATATGAAAACTAAATTGAAGACATACTTGCCAACTGAATCAAATACTTACATATTTTCCTAAAATATACTCTCTATATTCTTATTTATTACTGTATTCTTATCCAGCACTTTCCTACATTATCAACATCTTTCTTGAACTGGTGGTGTTTCAGTAACAGTTGCCACAGTAATAAATACAGAAATACAGAAACCCCAACAATGTGTTTTATTGTTTAAGCACTGGAAGACTGCATTAATCCTTTTTCCCAGCTGAGTATCAGTCATCACCCAGAGGTTCATTTCAGGATACATCTGCAGCTCAGGTTTTCTGTTGTGCAAGTGTGGTCATGTCCTTCTGACTTTATGCCTCCAATGCTGTTCTACTGATCAAGCCATCATTTTTTACTTATTAAAATGCCTTACAAAATTCTAGGGATATTCCATCAGTTTTATTTGTATCTACTAAAGTAATAAAATATTTATTTTCTGGATGTTTGTGTTATTTGTTCTACTCTTTCAGTTTTTTATTACCAGACTAACATGTTCTTTGTGTGATTCAGATTAGTGTCAGATTGACAAGCCTGGAACTGATTGTGTTGTTCGGTTTACTTGTTTTAAATTTCAAAACAGTTTAATCTTACAGATTTCTAAGGAACATTTTAAGTCAACAAAAATTACTTAGATATTTCTTAAGCATCTTTAAAGTTCCTTTTAAAGCAGGTTGTTCGTATCTACTATTTAAAAATGTCTAAAATTTATTGTTTTGGTTTAATATAATGTTTGATTAGTATTATTATCATCAGAGGAGAGGAATTACTGGTCTATATTGCATCAAATAACAACTAAAAATGTTCAGCAAGTATTTCTGCTTATTCTGAATTACTATTGGCAATTCTACCATACTCCTAATAATTGGATAAAAGCATTGTAGGAAACCTTCCCATCATCAATTCCTCTTTTACTAGATAATAGAAGTCTCTGTTATCAGGTTTCCCTTCAGAAGGTTTTTCTAACACAGTAATTAAGCTATTACTCAAGAGTTTCAAGGTAATCAAAGGAGCTCTTTAAAAGTTTGTGCAAAAAATCCTAGTAGAGCAGCTCATAATGCTTTTATTCTGCAATCAAGCTGCAGAAGCCATACTTGCCGATGCTTCTCACATTCAACTAAAACACTGAGGTATGGTTTAGCCTAATCCTTCTTCAATTGCCTTTTGCTCTAAGTGGAATTAGTTACTGCTGCAGATCTGATCTGTACTAACTGCTTTGGAACACCCTCAATCTCCTTTAGGTCACTTCCTCCACATTCATCCTTGGCAGATATTTCAACCAGAGGAAGACAGCCCTGTGGAAAGCCTGAGCTGAAGGAAAAATAGCTATAGAAAATTAAATAGCAAAATAGAGGAAGGATAGTGCACATGAGGAAAAGTACGAATACTTCAGGAAGTAATTGGTGGGAATAGCCAGGAAAATTGCAAAATTCCTCTTTGAGAAGGCGACTGAAAGAAAAATAGCAGGGGAGCACATCGTCCTGGAGTAAGAGAAATAATAATGAAATAAAAATGCTAAAAGAAATAACAGGTGGTGAGAGAAAGAACAACATCTGGTATTTCATAAAACAACTTCCAGCTTCTCCATTTCTAATGAAACAATTTTATGTGAACACTGATTTTTTACATTTAATATAAAATTGTTCAAGAAAACAGAAACTTGAGGATAATTAACATATACATCCCAAGTGACAGCACAGATCAATTGAAAGTACCAAAGAACCTATGATTAAACTTGGTCTTCTACTTCCTGGATCAAATCTCCCTATAGTAGTAAAACTTTGAAGTCCAAATCACAAAAGATACCAGCCTTCTTGAATTTTTGCTTAATATAAATGTTACTTAAGAAATATCAAACTAAAGAAAACCAAACCACACCACCACCACAATAAACAACAAAACCCAAGCATCAAACAAAGAAGAGAAAACTCCTAACTTCAGAAAAAAAGTTTTTTCCATGAAGATTTTGGTAGAATGCCTCTGCACTTCTGTAACATCTTAACTGTAAATCACATAAACCTCACTGGGACCAGCAGACGCAATAGTTAAGCACGTCAGCTACAGCCAAACTGATTGGGGTAAGCTCACTTTGACTCATGAAGATTGTCAAATTAAGTATTCAGAAATCACCTTTATTGAACACCTTTGTTCCACAAAGAGTATGCATGAAAGTATAAAGGAGAAAAGTAGTCTTGGATTTTTTTTATCGGTGCTATTTAGACAGATATGTTTAAAACTTCAGTAAATACTTCTAAATCAGATGCCTGCATCCATGGAAGAGATGTGCTACAGATCTGTAACTTGGGTTGTAAGGTTAGATGCAGGGACAGCACAGGGAATTGACATCAGGTTCATTATCTGAATGGAAATCTTGGTATTACCCAAGGTGCAAATACAGTCCAGTCGTGATTGCATGAAAAATACACAAAATTTTAATTAGTCTTTTTCTTCTGTCAGGGTGAGGAAGAAATTAAATGTTCATCATTTAATCTGTATAGTATAATGACTACAGAATGTCTCTTCATCTCTATGCAGTTGTAATAGGAAATGATACGGCTTCTACTATCCTTCTGCAGGCACATAAAATATCTTGTTATAATGATGAAAAAAAGTGCCAATATTTCCTATATTTTTGTGTTCCTCTACTTATATTTACTCATTCTGAGAGATAAAGGGTGATAGAATCATAAAATGGTTTGGGTTGGAAGGGTACGTTTAAGGTCACCCAGTTCCAATCCACCCCTGCCATGGGCAGGGAAACCTGCAATTAGACCAGGTTGCTCAGAGCCCCATCCCGCCTGGCCTGGAATACCTCCAGTGGTGGGTATTCCCTGGCACACAGGGGAACTTGTTTCAATGCCTCACCACCCTCACAGTACAGAATTTTTTACTAATATCCACTCTAAACCTACTCTGTTTCAATTTGATCCCATTCCCCCTTGTCCTGTCACTACATGCTGTTGTAAATTGTTTTGCCTCATCTTTCCTGTAAGATCCCTTCAGGTACTGGAAGGCCATGATTAGGTCAACCTCAAGTTTTCTCTTTTCCAGGCTGAATAATCCAAATACTCAGATTTTCCTCATAGGAGAGGTGGTCCNGGAATACCTCCAGTGGTGGGTATTCCCTGGCACACAGGGGAACTTGTTTCAATGCCTCACCACCCTCACAGTACAGAATTTTTTACTAATATCCACTCTAAACCTACTCTGTTTCAATTTGATCCCATTCCCCCTTGTCCTGTCACTACATGCTGTTGTAAATTGTTTTGCCTCATCTTTCCTGTAAGATCCCTTCAGGTACTGGAAGGCCATGATTAGGTCAACCTCAAGTTTTCTCTTTTCCAGGCTGAATAATCCAAATACTCAGATTTTCCTCATAGGAGAGGTGGTCCTATGAACTTGGTGGTCCTCTTCTGGATTTAGTCCAGCAGCAGGCCAATGTGCTTCCTGTGCTGGGGCCCCAGAGCTGGATGCAGCACACCAGGTAGGGCCACACCAGAGCAGAGGGGCAGAGTCACCTCCCTAGACCTGCTGATCACAATCCCTTTGATGTAGAACACAGAACACAGGTGCCTTTCCAGGCTGCAAGCGCACACTGCTGGTTCATCCACCAGCACCCCCAAGTCCCTCTTGACAGAGCTGCTCTCAATAATCTGTTCATCTTCCAGCCTGTTCTGATAGCAAGGGTTGCCCTGGCCCAGGTGCAGCTGCACTTGCTCTTATTAAGCCTTATGAGATCCCCACCGTCCCACTTCTCGGGCTTGCCCCAGTCTCTCTGGGTGGCACCCTGTCCTGGTGTGTGAACAGCACCACTCAGCTGGGTGTCATAAAGAAGGTGTCAGAAGTGGGATTCGAACCCACGCCTCCAGGGGAGACTGCGACCTGAACGCAGCGCCTTAGACCGCTCGGCCATCCTGACCTGCCTGGAGAAATCAAAATTTCTGTCTGAAGCCTATATAGATGATTTGTGATGGCTTTCAAAAGCAAATTCAGGTTATTAGCCTCCAATGCACCATAAATGTTTCTGTAGGTAGTAAGAGGCTAGCGTAAATACTCCTGTTGTTTTCATTTATTTTTTTTTTCTTGTGTGTGTTGGTATTATTTGAAATTGCTTATGAAAACAGTTGAATCTCTCCTGTTACTAAGATTAGGCTTGTAGATATTTGAAATCACCATTTGTAAGAGCTGACATTAAATAGAGAAAAGAAAATATGACTTCTAGAACGCATGTCAACATAGCAGCTTTTAAGACACTGATAGACATTTTTTTCTTTATAATAGTGTTGCTTAGCAGGCATCAAAAAACCCCAGAATATTTTACCACCTGACTTCTTCTGTAGGACATGAACAGATGAAAAGTTAAATAAAATACTAAGTACACATGATATATTTTTTTCCTGGCTTCTCCAGGTTAAATTCTTCATTAATTTACTGTCTGGAGCAGATTCTTGCCAAGAGTATATAGGATAATGAAGAATTTGCATTAGTGTGTACTCCTGCTAAGTCTGACTTTCTCTATTTGCTTTTAAATAAGCAAGTGAAGTCACTGCTCTGGTTTAGGAAGAACCAAACAGGTAAGTTAGTCCCACTGTTGTTGATACAGCTATAGTTATTAGCTTCAAATAAGGTTATAGTGTGTTAAGAGAGCTTGCCTGTCAGATGCTGTAAAAGCTACAATTTTTCCAATTTCCAACATCCTACCATATCATTCCTGGCACTACTTTATTCCAATGCTGGCATAACTTCCTTGCTCTATTTGACTTGTGTAATGCAAAAGAAATAAATTATCCCTTGAGCCCAAGACAGGGTTTTCATCTCTCCTTTTTTCTCACTGATCCCCAGACAAGATGTACAATGGGAACCAGAACAGACTCTGTTCCAACATTACATGGGGTTGTGAGAACTGATGGTGCCTTTCCAGGTCATCTGGCAGCCTTTGAACACAGCCAAGATTATGGAGCCTGTCATGGACCAAACACAGAGCTGGGAAGGGGAGCAGTAAATTATTCCTCAGTGTGTTTTGGGGACATAAAATAAATGTTTCTGGAGAGAGGAGGTGTGCTTTGGTGTCTGAAAGCACCCAAGCAGCGCACTTGATTTTAAATACGCTGCTAGGGACCTGAAGAGTTAGTGCAGAACTTGGTGAGCACAGCTGCAGGCTTCAGTCCTAGGCCTGTCTCTTAGTTGAAGAGAAAAAAAATAAATCTACTCGGTCTGTTTAAAAGACTACAAATTAGATGTTAGAGAAAATTCACTGGTATTTTCAGTCAACGGATGTTATTACATATTTACCCATCTAAAGCATGGCTTTTCTCTGCCACTGGCAATCAATTTGTGTCTAAGGGAAAGCTATTGCCTCAACTAAATGCTACATCCCAACTTCAAATATTATTCCCAAGGAAAGACATATGCAGATGCTTCCCTTTGGGTGTAGAGCACTAATAGGGGATTGAAAATGTATGATTTGTCATGTCTGATAAATCGGATCAAATAGGTACTTTTAACAGAAGGATTAAGTGTTAAATCGTCATTGCATGAGTCTGTGCAGAGGCTCAAATGCCATTCATATCAGACATATACTTTGCTGAACTGGAGTCTACTACATATGTTTTAACTTCAAACAATATTTAAATTAAAAATGGTGTATGTGAAGGGGTTTTTTTACCTATGGTCTTGTTCTACAGTTTTCATAGTTTTTGAGCTTTAGTTAAATATCTGTGGGAAGTTGCTCACTAACAGCCCAGTTTGAAACTGATTTTGCCGTTCTTAGGATAGGTTCAGAAACTGACAGAGAAAAATTCATGACCTTTCTCAGGGAATCAGAATAAACAATCAAAATTGAGCTCTCAGTGGCTTTAAAATCTGACTAATTACTTGAAGAACACCTTAATATATATTATTTATTAATATTTTCTTTTCTGCAGGCTAGTACCTTGTTTAGCCAGTTATTTTTATTCCATCAAAGTATTTTTTCTTGTTCAACTTAAATGAAAACCAACTGCAGTTATGCTATAGAGGAAACTGTCTATAAAACTAGCAGAGGAATAATTATAGTGGAACAATGGGATTTAAAATTGCTGAGAATTTTAAATAATAAAATATTAACACCAATGCATAATAACTTTACAAAAGCAGTGCATACACAACGTGTCCAGATGTGAATGCACAATGAGTACTAAAGGGTGATGCTAAAATACAGGTTAGGAAAGGATATATACAAAGAAAAATCTGTCTAAAGTTTAGGAAAATTATGTAGTTTACATTTCAATATTTCTCATGTCAATGACAAAGCTTTATTATGAATTCATAGATGACAACTTCTGTGTGGGTTTTGGCACAACTGAGTTCCCCTCCTGGTTATCCCCAGGATATTGCATGGAACTAGGATTTGTCAGGAAGCTGGTGTTCTACATCTCAACAGGGTAAGAAACTTTGCCTCAGTGTCAGCTACTCAGGGACTGAAATTACATTTTCTTCTGGGCTATTTTTCAGACTGAAACAAAACCTAGTGCTGAGTTTCACAATGAGTGCACAACATGGAAAAGTGAATTTCTCATCAAGATCCCAAATCTCTGTGACGCAAATTAAAAATCAGGAAAGACTGACAGTCAAAACTTAAAAGAATAGGAAAAAATGGAAATCTTGAATTGAAGAAACACTTCTTAACATTTCTGTAAAATATTAATCATAAATCTTTTGTTTTCATCCCTCTTCTATAAGGTAAAATATCAGATTAGGAAGCCAAATTAAACAGTAATAAAATATGCAACAACCCTAGCACTGTACTGCTTTCCAGATACCAAAATAAAATTTAATCAGCATCAGTTTTCATGCCTCTTTCTCTGACCTGTTTAACACATCGATAGGTCAGTGATGGCTAGAATGTGTTGGTCACTATAGAGAGAATAAAGAAATATTTTATTTATTCCCATGACTTGGAAAATTGTTTACCTATGCTGAATAAAAACATCTTGATTCAATATTAATCTGACTGTCATTTTCTCCCTCAAAGGGAACACATTGCATTTTTCATGAGTTTATCTCAGGTTGCCAAGGTGACATTTACTTTTTCACCTCATCATTCCCCAATTGATTACCTTTCTGTCTGATAACAACATCCTGATTCCTTCACAGTTCTGTTCCTTTTGGCTACTACTCTTTTCCCATTTGGTATTACTGGCTGTTATGTTTCCATGGAGCCAGGAAGGCAAAAAACATTTTGTGGGAAGGGTATGAGATTTCACTTAAGTCTGTCTCACTCCCTTACTTTTGTTTTCCTGTCCATGAATGGGCTTTTACTGGAGAAGCCTCCAGGAAAGGGAGGTCAACAACCAACTTCTCTCCTGCTAGAGTTTCTCTTTTATTCTTGCAGACATTAACAGTCACTTGCAGAGTACCAGTGCCTGGTATTCCTTCTATAAGCATAAGGTGTGATTTTTTAAATTAATATACCTATTAATCTCAACAATTTCTCACATTTTGATAGCTAATATAGAAATGTGTTTTTGTCATGATTTAACCCCAGCAATCAACCAAGCCACACAGCTACTTGCTCGCTCCCCCACCAGCAGGATTGAGGAGAGAATTGCAAGGGTAAAAGCTGGAAAACTCATGGGTTGAGATGAAAACAGTCTAACACGGAAAACAAAAAACACACATACAAGCAAAGCAAAACAAAAAATGAATTCACTGCTTCCCATGGGCAGGCAGGTATTCAGCCACCTCCAGGAGGGCAGGGCCCCATCACATACAACAGTGACTTGGAAAGACAAAGGCCATCATTCCAAACATCCCTCCTTCTGCCTTCTTTCCCTCACTTTATATACTGAGCATGATGTCATATGGCCTGGAATGTCCCTTTTGTCTGTTGGGGTCACCTGTCCCAGCTGTGTCTCCTCCCAGCTTCCCACACAGCCACAACTTCCTCACCAGTAAGGCAGTACAAAAAGCAGAGGTGTTGGCTCTGTGTAAGCACTGCTCAGCAAGAACAGAAACATCTCTATTATAAAAAAACATAGCCACATACTAGCCACTGCAAAGAAAGTTAATTCTATGCCAGCCAAAACCCACACAGTCTTTTACTCACATTTTGGGAAAAACTGTCTCAACAGTAGCAAAACTAGAGTTGCTAAAGTTGCTTTCCAGTTTTGGAAGCTCTGATACTAGTTCTCAGGCACCTCATGAGCCATCATGCAACTGGCAGACACTGCCCAGCCTCCGCTTATCATGAAGAGACAAGTTTAATTGCTGACAAGAATGTGTTTGGGGTTATGGGTTTTTCTGTCATTGTTGGGGTTTTTTTGTGTTTTTTTTTTGGTTGGTTGGTAGGTTGTTTTGTTTTGTTGAGTTTTTATTAATTTATGTATAAAACTCTATAAAAAATTCTGTAAATCTTTGTAGATGAATCTGTATATCTCCCAAAGTGGCTAATAATACCACTGTTAGTTTCACTGCTTTCAAAGAGATTCAGGAAGGAGATAAAGTGTTTTTGAGCATCCCACAAAATTTAATATTAAAGTATACTTTAAAATAATAGCTAGGAAACTTTTCAACCATGTCCTCATGGACAGACAGGGTCAAGTTTGCTTCCTTGTTTGATTGTACAATTGATCACAAAGAATTACAGACATTTTCCACTTCTCATGAGGACAGAAATAACGTTCAAAGAATGAAGTGTTATACCTTATTACAAAGACAAATATCATTGTATGTTTATTCTTTTTTCAAAATACCTGCATTAAGTAGAAACATAACAATTAGCCCTTTAATGCAAAAGTCTAGTTTATTTTTTAAATCTAGTATCCAAATGTCCACAAAAGCAATTATTAATTTATGTATGAATTGGACAGTGCACCGTTTTGTGCTTAGCTTTAGTTAGTTATTCACGTTAACAAGCCCATTATTTAGACTAGCAGGAGAACCACTGAACCACTCAAATTTTGGTGGGTTTACTTTTAATATTTTTTTCATATAGTTATGCTCTTAATTTACTTACTCATAAAAATTAACCTGGGTGCAAGATTCTAGATAGTGGAACTAAGCACTAGTAATTATGTTGATGAATAACTAAACTGATTGATAACTAAATAAAGTTTTCAAGTGAGAGAATAATATAGTACTTCCCAACTAAGAGGTCTGCTTTCTGGCTTTGGAAATTATATTATAACTTTTATTTATGTATCTGAAAATGCATGAATTTGGGAAGGTGGGAGGCAACAAAATAAGAAATTCTGTGTTCTGATGTAAAATGTATTATCTTTTGTCCATCATCCTGTATACAGAGGGATTGCTCCCTAAGACCACATTATTCAAGATTTATCAAGTGATGAGGAAGACAATCTATTAGTCTCAGAGTAAGCACCTAATAACTCTTTTTGAGGCTATTAGGTTAATATTGACTACTAATTACCTTATGGCTGGGATGTGGTTCCTTGGTAAATAGCATAATCTTGTGATTCATCCTGGTATGACTTTGCCAAAACAGTTGCAATTTGTATATACCTTAGTTTAGATTGCTTTTATCAGCAGACTATCAAAGTATTTAAAAAATTGAGATGATACAACTTCACTTCTTTGGTTTATTAACGAATATGTTTCCTGGCCATGTTTCTCTTTCATTGATACAACTTCTCTGCTAGAGGCAAACTGATTCAGGAAGGTCTTCATGAACAAAGGCAGTAAAAAAGTTGAAATTGATATTTAGCCCTCTGCATTCAGAAAAGCCTTGTGAATTATGAAATTCACAGATTTCAGCTTTCATATTTATTCTTTTGAAATTTTTCAATGAGAATTCATTGTTCACTAGTCCTTGATTTTAAAATTGCAACTATACTATTTGTAGAAGAAAAACAATGGTGTGGGACCTTGCAGATGTTTGAAAAATGAATAATTGAAGCAAATGGTACACAAACAGCCCAAATCACTATTCAAACACATTGGCAAGTAGTTACTTTTAAAAAAGACCCTTGCAAATTACTGTTTGAAATTGCCATTTAATTTGATCTTCTGATAATAGCACAAACTAAGAAGCAAAGAGATTACACAGATTTAAACTTTTTATGGCTTGTTGAACAGCATTCCTGCTGAAAATGCGTTGGTTAAATGCTAAGACACACAATGGTATTGTACTCTTTATTACGCATTTGTTAATTAAAGTTGCCAGATTAAAGGTATAGGAAATGCAAAAATTCTAGTGACAGAGGTGGCACAAGATGGGAATCTGCACATGGTTCTATGCCTGGCTTTTGATCCTGGCTTTGCAAAGGCAGTTTCTTGAGATAGGAAGTTTGCCAACCCCCTTCTTTGTTCCTTCTGAAGCAGCAAGTAGTTGCAAGCTGTGGTGTACTCTCATCCTTTGTGACTGAGAACTGGGATCAGTAGTAGTAGCTCACCATTGCATAATCCACTGAGGACAAAACATAATGCATGGGTAAACCTCTTGTGGACTTGCAAAAACAAGCTAGAGCTGAAACTTTCCTGAGACACCTGATCCATTGAGTTCACTCTATAAATGCTAGATGAAATTAACCTTTACCCTATGGAGTGCAAAAACACATATTTCAACAAAGGTCTGAGGCAAAATTGCACAATAGTTAAGGTGAGATAATTTATTTTTTTCCTCACATTCCGTGCAGTTAAAACATTTGTGTTATGTCATTCATCAGATACGGTCAGTAAGGCACAGGATAAATGCTTTTTTTGTAAAACTTGCCCTCTCTTTTTTACCACATTCTGTTTTTTTATGTGGGATGCATAATCACATGCTTCAAAAAGTAGTTTTCAGGATCCTGTCTGTTATCTCACATACAGAACAGTCTTCTCCTCAGTGGGGTTTTGATGTTTTAGGAAAGGATGATGATGTCAAGCGTGAAAAAGAGATTCTGCAATCATAACTCTAGTTCTGAATTTTAGCTGTTCATTTTTTTTTTTTCAGATCAGGCAGGAGCTTTTAACAACAGAATACATTGTTGGGAGCTTTCTCATCCATAGTTTGGAGATCCTGCAGAAGTGTGAAGTTTTCAAAACAAAGATTTTAAGAAGAAAAGAGAGAGCCTTTGATTAGGAAGTTACTCACAATGTGTTTGCTGGAAGATGAACAAAGAAAAGTTGTTTGTCTTTGAGGAGAAACAGTATTCCTTAGCTAGCATTAAATTGCTACTCTTTCGTTCCTGCAAAGAGAAGAAAGAAAAATATTCTTCTAAGAATATCTATCTCTTTTTGTTGTCTAAATGAGAAAAATCTGTTTTTCTACTAAAGTTCAGAAGAACAAATTAAAGTTAGTAAACACAATAGATAGAGGTGGCCTATTTGACTTCTCTGGGAGTGTAATTTTTCACTAGTCTATACTTTAAGGAAAACTGTGGCAATGAGTAAGTTTTCAAGAAATGGCTGGGATTATTAAGCCATACTTTCATCAAATTTATGAACAACTACAAGGTTTGTACTTCCTTGTGATTCATGTAATATTTTTTAACAAACTATTTGGTAGAACAACACAATTAACTTGAACCATAGGAAAATAGAGAAATAAAAGATGAAAAAAAAAAGATAGAAAATAAGGCTTTGCGTTTAAATTTGTTTGGGCTCAATTTGCTGCCTTTTTTTCTTTTCCTTCAACTATGGCTTAGGGTTGTCACTATATATTATCCAACAGTTTATTAGGCTAAAGTCTGTATTCAGGTCTATATTTGTCTTGTCTCTTTCATGTAGTTCACTGGACCAGTACCTGTTTTTGGCATGTGCTAATAATTTAAACCCACAATTAGTGTTGTAGTGTTGCTATGCCTGAAAGAAAAATTATATTCAATTATTTCTCAGAAATTCCAAGAAAGTAATGCTTTTGTAGATTCATCACAAAATGGATAATTTTTTCTGTCTCCATCTCAAAATAATTTTAATTATACTATTCTGATCAGCCTGCCATTTTTTGAAAAGAATTAGAAAGTCTATAGAGTCATTCATGATCATTGACAATTGAGAATCTATTGCAAGCAATCAAGGTGCTTATGATATAAAAAGATAATAACTATAAATAAGCAAATTATTTGTAATATCTGACAGACATTTTAAAAATTTTCCTTCTAAGAAAGGTTGCTGTTTCAATCTAAAGTAACTTAAATATTTCAGTAAATCCTGTCTTTCAAATCTGGGTCAAAGATCAGTAGTAGATTTATCATAAATTATATGTCTTTTTTGCCAGTGAAGATTGAAGAAATATATTCTCAAAAATGATGTTTTCCTGCTCAAAAGAAAATATCAAAGAAAATAGCTTAATCACTTAGTTATATTGTTGACAAAAGGGGTATGTGCAAGTAATTGTGACTGCATTAATTCGAATTAATATTTCAGGATGATCATATAGTTCTACCACATGAGAAGACTGCAAGTAATTGTTTTCACTAATGGTATTGAAAAACAAAAACCCCTTCAACATAAAAATGAATCAATCATATCTAGGTTTTATATTTTAGCACAAAAATTGAATTAACTACCTGTCAAAGGATTATAAAGTATTAACTATGAGAAAATTAAGCAATGTCTAAGTCATTTCAGAAAGAGAGTTGACCTCTTGTTATACTGTGTCTGTAATTTTTATAACAATAAAATTTTTGTTAGGCTATGTCAATATTTAACCAATCTCTTAGAAAACCAAAAGCCATTAAAGATAAATTTCCATGTTTCAGGGAGTAAGTAATCATAGCTACTTTGAAACAGCTTAATTTGAAGTGAAGCTGCAATGTCCAGATACTACAGAAGGATGTAAGCAAACTGACACTGGGGAACAGCCAATGTTCAAGCTTTGACAGCTGTGCTTGAAACCTTGTCTGTGATAACTGTACCTGCAGCACAGTTCTGTTCAATCACTTCTGAGGAAATGTGTTTTATTTGCTTCAATCCTTTTCTTCTTAGCACACGCTTTGGTGAGCTGTTTTTACTGTCAAGTGGAAACTGTTATCCTTTTTCTGTTGTACACGTGATTGTTTTGCTGGTTTCTTTCTTTTCTTTGGACAATATCACTGGTGACATTATGGGGAACAACATCTATCAGGAAACTGAAAGAAAGCCAACAAACACAACAAAACTGAATTCTAGCACAGAACTTGTAGGATCACATCCTCTGTTGACGCTGTCCCTATCATGGACTCTCAATAAGCTGTTAGTGCTATTATTTGAGAGACAGCACAGGCCTCTTCAAACAGTGCTGTGCCGTCCTACACAAAGGGCAAGCAAGCCACATCTCCTTTCTTTTGATACAGCTGCAGCATTATAGGCAGAGAAAGACCCTTCTTGTACAATGCTTGAGTAAGCAAACTCTGCATGGGTACTGCTGTGAGAGAATAAATATCACTATTACAAGCCTCTCTCTGCTGCCATATCAGTTTGTGGAACTGAAAGAGGAACAAAGTTTGAGTGGGGTTCTGCAGTGGGACAGACACGAAGCAGATCTGTAGGAATTGTTTTTCTCCTGCCTCCTCTCCAAGCACTTCCATAGCCTGGCCCAGGAACTGATTATACTGTCATTGACACCACAGGGAGAGGCAGTGACTCTTCAGGCAGTGGCTGTCCTTGGGGTAGAAGACACTATTTCCTGCTAACAGTAAACTAAAATAAAGCAGGGAAAAAGCAGAAAATAATAGCACTGATAAAACAGTCATGTGAACTCACCACATCCCTGTTCCAATTCACTACCCTTGATGCATCATTTTTTAATGCCCAGTAGAGTTATGGGTTGGGGAGTTGTAGCCACTAGAGAGCAATTAACCATGTAGTCATCCTCCTCCCTCGCCTGGCACACATATTGAATCTAGAGGGACTGGGGATATTTGGCACCATTTATCTCGTAGTGCACACCACGAGTAGAGATCTTGTGTTGCCAGTTGGAGACCTGAGCCAGGCAGATTAGGGAGGTTTGCTGCAGGCCAGCTCCTCTGCAGCCCCTGCGTCCCCACGTCCATGAATGGCTGTGGTGTTGGGTGCTCTGTTGAGATCCCTCTCTGGCTAGGGTCATCTGAGAACAGCTGGATCCTGTGCTCCGAAGTACTCTGCAGATCAGCCATATAAGGAGTTATTGAGAAGATTCACTCCTCATCAGAAAAAGGGCTAACGGAGACTGCCTGCTTCTGTCCAGTTGACCCTCTCCTCACAGGCCCTGAGGGTGCATGGATAGCACTAGGGCCTCTGCAAATCACTAAAGAGCTAGTGCTAAAGCCTGTAGACCAAAGATTATTCTTATGAAATGCAACTTTATGTTGCATTACTTTCATGCCAAAACAAATATTATTTACTGCTCTGTCCTGAAGAATTTCCTGATGGTGAGGATGGAGTAACTGATTACAGGTCTTCAGCAACTGCAAGAAATATTTCCTATCTCTCAGTATCAAAACCATAGTATCTAGACAGATTTTTTTATGGGTGTGGTGGCAAAGATGAACCATTTTTTAAAAAATCCCATGCAGTTTGGATCTATGCATTGACTACATCAGAATCTTGTGATGTGGCTTATAGTTTGGGTAGAAGTCGATGTCTCTGTCTCCTTGAGTTATAGCCAGTGAGCAGATATACCCTCTGGGGCATTAAAACACAATAAGCTTATCAGAATGAACACTGTTCTGGCTTTCATTTCAGAGCTGGTCAAATCATCAGAGAACAGTGGCTTGTAGGCTGCTGGGCAAGGAATGTCCTCGTTACATTGACAGTTCTGGAAACACAGTGCTAAAGGAGTTCTAGTTAAATCTCTCTACATTCTTAAGCAATGCTATTTGAGATGAACTCTGGTAGTGTTTATCATGTGCAGAAGTATATTTTCAACAGGATCATCTCTGTAGAGGTTCACTAAAATTTTGGTATTCTTTTCCTGTTCATTGAGATGAAGAAATGTCACTTATCTTTTAATTTGCTTATGTTAATTTGTGTTTTATGTAGTATTTCACGTGTTGTTTCTGTCTTATGTACAGTAGGTTAGCAGCAACAGCAAAGCTCAATTAAAGGGTAGCAACTACTCTACTGTTTCCAGATTGCATGCTCATTTACAGCATTCAATGCTGAAATCAGAGTGGAAACTGTTTACTCATCATTTCTGGTTTAACACTATGGGAAGAAGCACAATTTTGCCATGTAAAGAAAAAAAATACAGCTTTCTGTCATGTCAATCAGCTTGATCACAGTGTATCCTGTGGAGCCACTGCTGATACAGCCACAAGAAGCCCCCTAAGTTTGCTAGAAAAAGAACACTAGGAAAAGTCTTCCCTGACACGTCAGATACATTTGAATTCCTGAGCACAACAACTGGGTAACAAAGTTGTCAAACACACTCTGTCTTTAATCCAAACTGATTTCTTGATTACTCAAGTGGAAAATTAGACGGGAGAGAGGGAGCAATATAATCATTGTAAGTAACTGCCCGAGATCGTGTCAAGGTTGCAATCAATAATGTGCCAATTTTCTTTCTAATTGCTTTGACACAGGTTTTGGAAAAATCTTTTGTGGTGGATATATGCTATCTTTTTAAAGAGGAGTTGCATGCACATCAGAAAGCCTGCACTTTGTGAGACATGGAGATGTTCAGCTATGCCAAATGGAAAGGACAGATGACTGGTTCCTTTTGTGACTGAGTATTGTCCTGTGCACTAGACTTAGCTCCTCCTTTAATCACCTATAGGTGGTGTGCTCTGTTTTATGGTCGGTTTTGAAAGGATTTCAACTGGTATTGAGAGAAAGTCTGTCTGAGCAGAAAATTTGATAGTTTATAAATCCATGGAAAGAGGTATGTTATAATGAAAATCCCGATTTTCTCCACTCTTTGGACATCTTGAAAATGAACACAAATCCTCAAGGTGTAAAGAGCATTCTCAAATGTATTGCATTTTCTGTACCTCAAATTTTTCACTCTCCCCCTCCATCTTTTCCAGCGACTTTTCACCTCTCTCAAGTGTCTTTTTCAGTCTCCATCATTTCATTGTTATATTGCTCATCACCACCAGCTCAGATGTGCTATTTCTCCAGCTCTTTGTTTTTTTTTCCTTTCCACTTTTCCCCCTTGCCCTTCATGGTCTCCTATCCACTCCTGCACAGGATGCCCACCACTGCACCAAGGCTTCTCCATAAGTTGCATGTAGCCAGCATAGGTGTCCTTCCTGTGTGCACCTGGTGCCCCAAAAGCCTCATTTGTTCCTGGGGACAGCATGCCTGGCTTCTTAAGTTTTGTATAGTATGGCCTCTTCCTGAACCTCTTTGCACACTTCATGCAGGCCAGCTCTCTCTTCCTCCTCCACCTTGTTCTCCTGCTCACCAGTCTGTCATCTGCAGTCTCCTTCCTTCAGCTTTCGCAGTGCCTTGTTCAGTTTCAGCTGTGTTTTTCTGTTTTGTGGATCCTCACCCTCCAAGCTGACAGCACACTTTTGTCCTTACCTTTCACTCATTTATGGTATTCTTGTTATAAATTTCGGTGCCATTATTTCCTTTAACTTCCAGATTAAGTCTAATGTCTTACCTAGTTATCTATGAAAAAGGAGAAATGCAATTTTTTGAATCTAACCTTAAGCAACTTCATGGAACTCAGCTAGCAAGAGAATTCAACTGTGTAGCTTATATCAAATGGTTATGTAAATTATCAGAGGGTTTCTGTGTGAAGCGAGAAGAGAAAATAACTCATACATGCACAGAAATGATATAGGCAGTGGTCAGAATGAATTAACTCCTCAATATATATTATCCCTGTGTCATGTTCTCTAAGTGAGAGCTGAAGACTGGCAAGCTGTGAGGGAAAAGGGTAAATTCTAATTACTTAGTAGTCACTTTCTTGAGGACGTGAGGTCTATGCAAAGTCTTTTCATCTGCTAGTCCACTGTTCAGCTTCACATGGATCTGTTGCTCAACTTTAGTCAAACGTGGCATGGCAGCTGCCACCTCAGGGATGTAAAGCTACTCCAGGTTTCATGAAAGTGGATTGCTGGAAAAAAGAAGAATATCCTCTTGACAGCAAGAGAGAGAGATGCTTTTAATGCCTCTGCTGACAGTGCTTATAGTAATGCTCTCCCAAATGGATGAGAGAATGTCTGACCTGCACCCATGAAGGTTCATGCTCTACAAGAACCAGACAATCCAGCCAGAGGATGTAAGAATCTGGATTTCTACCTTCCACAGATTTATTTAGTTGCTATTTATAGGACTTCTCAAAGCACATAGGTGTGCAAGCATCCACCATGTCCTGTCTTTTCTATTTTAAAGGTGTGTTCGTGGCAGGGATCTTGTGTGTGTTTTGCTGATATTTAGAAAGTTTAGCTCTGAATATCAAATTTCTCTACTTGCTACTTCTGTGTTTCAGATCAGGGCCACTGTGGATGTGTCATGTTCTTAGAACAATGCAAAAGGAAAATGCATTCCTGCTTATTTCATAACTGAACTATGTCAAAGCTAAAGCGGGCAAAGGTAGTTTAATATCCTTCCCCCATACAACAGCTTTTTAAAATAACAAATTCACCTCTTGTGCACACGTAGAAGTTTTTCCTGCTTTCTGAACATCCTACTGAGAAGATTTTACACTTCAGTTCTTCAGTCAATTCAGGCACTAGTACAAAATACTCACAGACAGTGACTTGCAGTAACAGGTATTTGTCCTGAAATATGCAAATTTTACAGGCAAAGAGAAACTCTTAGGCACAAGAAGAGGCTAGCAGCATTAAGCCTTTTTTCAGCACTCTGATAGAGAAAATGGAATGAGATAAAGTGACTTATTATGCTGTTCAAAATTGGGGCATTTGAGCCTTTTATTTTCTATGACAATTTTTCTGGGTATTGCCACACAGCAATTCTGTGCATTTAAAGATCACGGAGAGGTGAGATCTGGTTGTATAATTGAAAAGTCCAGCTAAGGTAAGTCAATTCTTCTGCCACTTTGCTTTTCAGATTGGGAAGTGCATGCAGTGACTTAACTTGGAGTTTGTGTGAGAGAGCTAATTTTAAAGTCCCATTATCTCTTTAATATAAAGGTAATACTGAGAAGCAGGTCTTGGGCAATCTTCATATATTCTGGAAGAGTTTAAAATATTTAACTAATATCTCTTCTTCCAGCATCCACAGAAATTCTGTTCTTTATAAGGCTGATTCCTCCATGTAATTAAACACATAAAAATTGAGATATTAAGTATTGCTATTGGATGTCACTGAGTAGTTCAATGTTTGAGCAGTAACAACTCCTCCCTGTCCCAATCCCTGAAAACTCAAAAGATAATACTCTGATGTGCATATATAACAGACACATGTGGATAGCTAAATATTTATGTTTGTTCAGTTAAAAATCATATAGTTGAAATCAAAGTATGTGCAGAGAGGGAAGAAAGCAAAGCCAGGAAAAAACCTCTCAGAGAAACTGTATTGCCTGATACTTGAAAGTAACTGCTCTTTTTTCTCTTTTCGATCACTTAAATTCACAAAATTATATGGGTCTTCTCATTCATGCCAAATTACTTTGGTTCCATTCAAAAAGATAGCTTATTCCATTGCTTTCACCTCTCCTGTCATGGTCAGTCACTGTCTTAGCTTTGGGAACCACCAACTTGTCTGTGGGTGTCAAGAAAGCTGAGGTTAGGTAATTAATGCACAGCAATGTGTGTGATCAGCTGTGCAGGGACAGTCAGAGGGCAGATGATGCTGCCTGCTCAGATTTCTGTAGAAGACACGTTTAAAAAAAGAGGAGACAGGGTATGAAAATACATGACTCTTCAGGTTTTTTTCCTTTGTACTGCCAGAGTCCAGTTAACGAGATTGAATGTTAATGAGATTGTATAATGGCTCTTGTATCTAATTTAAACATTCATTTTTCTCCCTACAGAATGTGCTCAATATGGGATTCAATCCAGGGTTAAACTCTTGCTGCTCTGTATTGTTTATGCTATTAATGCCTGCAAATAAAAATGACTGGAGAGACTTGTCTCCATAGAAACTAGCATCTAACTAAATCTAAGTAGAAATTTCCTTGGTTCTTTCTCTTTCACCAGACCAGACCAAGAGGAACATGATGTCCTTGTAGAATGAAAAGACTTCTTAATTTAAATATGTAGCTTTCCATGCCTTCCCGCACAAACTATTTATTTCTTCTAAAAATGTTGCTGTTCTCACCATATTCTCAAAGCATTAATATCTCTTTATTTGCAAAATACTAGGGAAAATTTGATCATAAAACACACTAATATTATGAGAGGATCGTTGACTCTGTTCCTAAGGAGTAAAAATTAAGAGATATCACATGGAAAATTGTTTTCAAAATTATTGTGGCTATTTTCTCCAGAAACAAAAAGTTGCACAACCTCCCTTCCCCCTTTTTCAAACCATGTGATGCTAGTTTTTCATTTTATATTGATGCATATAAGCCTGAGATCTTCCAGATTTATACAAACTAAAAGTCAAATCATGGCAGAGACATGAGTAGAGTGTAGTGTGTAAAGCTTTATGTTTATGTTTGTATTGTTTGTTTTTCTTTAGATGTCCTCTGTTTCCTAGAAATTTTGTGCTATTGGAATTTGAAGTCTCAATCCATTTGTCTGGGATTTCCATCTTCCTGGCATCCTGGCCAAAGTGGTAGTTCTGTATAGACATATGGAAGTAATGCGCAGGTGAAGTACGGATTTCCTTCAGGTCTCCTAGAACCCTGTTGAACTGCACTGGATTGCTGAGCTTAGCTCTGTCATGCAAATAAAGTAGATCTGAAAGGCACTGAGATGACTTGGCATATGGTGCACAAGTAGCCTGGGACACACCAAAGTTTCTGTACATGTGCAGAATATAGCTCATATGAGCTATGTTCCAGCACTCAAGACACAGAGCACGTATTTCTGTAAGTGACTTCTAAACCAAGACATATATGTGACCTACAGATTTGTGTTCTCTGGCTACTTTCTTTGTCCTTTATCTCTAAGCTTCAGATGAAATACCTGTTCTACTGCAGGACATAAAATTCAGTTTAAATAAGAGATGCCAAACTCCTTACCTTGTTCTCTGTTTGTTGTTTTTTTGTTTGTTTGTGGTTTTTGGTTTGGGTTTTTTTTGGGGGGGGCGGAGGGAGGTGTTCATTTTAGGTATAATTCTGAATTGAAAGTGGCCTTATGATACATGTCTGATATCAGTGGGTATTAGAACCTGGTGTCATGTGTGTGGGTTTTAAAGTGGCTTTACATCACTTTAAAGGAAAGTAAGAACCATGTGATTATACTCCCCTGTAAGCAAAAAACGAAAACTGATGAAGAATCTATACTTCCTGCATCTGAACCATAAGTAAAACATTATGTATGGACATTTGATTTTGAGCCATTTGATATGTCAAAGGCAAGTCTCTGTAAAGCAGAGGTTGGGATGAATGAATTCTTCTCAAAGGAGTCAGAGTATTTGAACTGTATGATCAACTTACTGACAGAGATCAAAAGCACATGAACTGAACAGGTGGTCACTTTCCAGTCTACTCTCCCGGTCTCCTGCATTTTTCAGTAGGCCTAGTGGTGCCAAAAAGGACCTGGAAGACTTTAGCATTTTCTTTCCATTCTATTCATGTTTCCTTTTCAGAGAGAAATGTAATTGGCTTGGAGTGACACAGGAAAATGAAAAAAAAGGTAAAAGTACCTTCATGTTTACAGCACTTTGGCTTTTAACTAGGGTGGAGAGGCAGAATTCTGGAGGACAGTAGATATAAGATTTTTCAGTTGTTCCCTTGCCTACTCCTCAGTTCTACATGCTGTCATCATGTCTGGTGAAGATTCATTCAGGTCTTAATTGAATGTAAAAAAAAGCTTAGTTGTCATCCTGTGTATTTGTGGTGAGTTGACCTTGGCTGGATTAGCAGGTACCTCCAGGTGACTCCATCTTAGCCAGATCCAGTACAGTATTTTAGATGGGTCTGTGAGGCAAACACAGAAAGTGAAACATGAGTATACAAAGACAGATTTTATTTTTTTTTCACATTTCCTCCATGTTCTAATCCTACAAACCAATGAATCTTTTTGTACCTTCACAGCTGGGCTAATGCTGTTCTGCTGCAGTGCCCTCTGCACCCAGTGGCCCTGTGGGCATCCTGGAAGAGTCAGAGCAGCACATGGCCCTGCCCATGGCATACCTGTGCTCTGCAGGGTCCATCTTCCAGGGCCCTTCTGCCTTGAGGACTGCAGTGCTACAGGCAGTGCTGCATTTACTCAGTGAAAGAACTGTTCTCCTATGCATGTTTCTGCCTCTGCACTAACTTGGTGTCACTCTTCAGTTGTAAAAAGACTGGAGGGACAGCCTCAAGCTGGAAGAAAGACCACACACCATTATTGCTATTAAGTATTGGTGCCCTCATTTTTAATCTACTGGCTTCATCTGATAGTCTTTTTGAGAGTCACTCCAGGACCGACCTGCATTTATTTTTCCTGTGTTCTTTTAATAAAATTCTGTCACAGACCAGGGCATTAGGAGGTCTGTCAATACATTCAATCCAGGAGAGCTCTGATGGATTCCACTAAAGAAGAAACTGGATTTGGTCCATCTTTCTTTGCTGGGTGAGGAACAGGCACCCAGGAGCATGCAAGTGGAGCAGCAGGACCAAGGAATCACTTTTCCATGTATCACATACTTCAGATAGTTTGAGAAGAAGTGATCTATTGCAAAACACTGTAGACCTTCTGAATAGTGATGACAGGCTATATATTGTGGTCTGGCAACTTCCTGTGATTCAGCCAAATTGTCAACACTTTCAAAGACAGCTGAAATGGAGACACAGACGTGGAGGCAAAGCTGGTCCTTGGTAGGACTGGGGCAGTGAGTTTGCCCACCTCTGGCCAGAGCTTCCTGGAGGACCTGCCCTTCGGCAATCCACAGGCTGCAGTGGGCACTGGTGCAAACGTGGTCTGCATAGATACGGTGGGTGGTACAGGGTAGGGATGTGGACTGGATCACTGCGATGTTCCTTATGGAGATGAACTGGAAGCAAAGGAGGTCATGAAATGTGCTAGGGTTTGTGAGGTTGTGGTTGTTCCTAAAGGTACTCAACATAGAGAGTAGTTTGGGTGTGCCTAGGTTAGTCTAGGGTCTTGACTTGGACTTGGTTTGCAGCTGGTAGGGTGTTCCTTAGGAAAGTGTTGGTCTAAAAACATGGAGCAAAGCTTTCTGAAAGAGAGAAGTAGGAAATCAAAGGGATTGTTTTTCTAAAATTAACTCTCACAGAAAGAAACTTTTCATGTGGGAAGACAAAAGGTTACTGCCTTCACCTTCTCCCTTAAAACTTCCCTTTGCATTTTCAGTCACTTTTGTGGATTAGTTTTATTATGTGTAATACAGTACAATGCTCAAAATTTCAGTTCCTGGTTATTTCAATGAGCACAAAGCCAGCCTATCAATACCACCTGAGCCTCAGATCTGAGACGATAGTGAAGCATGGAGCTGTATCTAATTTACTGTACAGTTGGTATTATAGATTGACAAAAAAAAACCCAAGCTGTTGTAGAAGTATTTAGTCTTTGAATTTGGAAATTTAGTCACTCAAGGAATAAAACACATCAAGTATATAATCACATTTAATCACCACCAAAGCAATGCAGATGACCAAGGAAGGGGTTCAGAATTGTATTGAATTTTGAGTATGTGAAATAGAAAAATCTATGGCTGTCACAAATGACTGTTTCTTACAAACAGATAGTTATTCAGGATGAGTAGCATAATGATTTCTCTCATTTACTTTGGTAAGTTGCATCAACGATGACAGATTATAGACAAAACCATAAGCAAAGCACACAATGGAAAGCTCACCCTGTTCAGCGGGCGGGTGTTTGAGCTGTATTATAGCAGCATCTTCTGGGCTTTTCATTTTAGTAGGCAGATTCTTGACATCACTTTTGAAATAAGTTTATTTTCTCTCTGAGCTGTCATTTCTGAACAAGATTACTTATAAGTTTTAAATTGTAAACTTTTACTGTTTGTGCAAGAATCTTGCAGGTTAAGGGCAAAAACTGATCTCCTGTAGGTAGAAAATTATAAACACCCAACAAAACTGAAGGAGTTTATTATCAAATGTTATAAAGATGAGGGGAGTCTGAGACTCATAGCTCTAACAGTGGCTGGTAATGGGCACCTGTTTTTTCTTCTTTTTTTTTTTTTTTTTCTTCTTATGAGAAATTGCCCAGCCTCTTAGTTTTGATCTTGTGTGAGCTCAAAAGCAATAAATATAGGATTAGTTATCATATTGCAATACAAAGGGACTAGCTTGGAGGCAACTGAAGAACATTTCAAATAAAATTGGTACATTAGAACTCATTAAGCAATTCACATGTCCTGTATTGTAATTCCATCTCAAGAAGGAGGTAATCATCTTTGAAGCATTGCAGGTGTTTACTGAAGCAGCAGAATTTGTAGGCTCCAAGACTTACCTGGACTGGGTCTTTTGTGAAAATCATGGTGAATAGACAGTGAACCAGAACTGATGCAGGTAAAGTAAATGTAAATCCTGGAAGACAATTTTTTTCTGTATTAAATAAAAAAAAATGCTGAAAGTTTTAAATATTTATTCAATTCATTAAAGTAATTCTGTATACAGCAGTTAGCATTCCTATTGCATTTGATAAATAACTGTCTCAATGTTTTGCAATGAACCTGGAGGATGTTCTTGCATATGAAAATGTTTTTTTTTAAATTTTGACTGAAAACATAACACTGTTGATTTGATTGCATGCATTATTTTTGAAGAGAACAACACTTCACACTAAGGACTTGCTTCTGAACTGTACAGTAAATTCTTTAGATGAAAAAGTAAATAGAAAATGGCTAAAGTTGAAATATGTTGTATTGTATAGTAAAAGCAAAGCCAATGTTGAAATCTGTAGTATTGTGAATAAAAAGCAAAATTAAAAAGAAAAAATAAGGACAAGGAATGACATGGTTTTTGTGTCCTTAGCTACCACCTTTATCAGGCATAAAAATAAATTATTAAAGTTTAGAAAAACAGAGGCAGCTTTTCTTTTCCTTCATCCCATTCTTTGTGCTAGGAATTCTTCACAGAAAAATTAGTGCAGGATACTAAGGATTTAACAGCAAATCATCACGGAGATTTTGGAGGTTTTGAGAGGCAAAAAGAAGACTAGCATTGAAAGCAGAAACCTAAGGACCCATTTACAGTTTGCAACCAACTTCTTGCTACCAAAATTTGCAATGAATCCAGATGTTTCTTTTAACATGCATAGGTGAAAAAAAAATCATACTTTCAACACCTTTGATTTTTTGAGTCTCTGCAGCCACAGAAAGTTTGTACTACACAGGACAAAATTGTCTGCTTTCCTGAGGTTCAAGTCTATTCCCTAAACAATGAGATGTGCAAATTTATCCTTTGGGACTTTAACATGGCTGTTTGACAGTGCCACTCCCAGTAGCAGGTTATGCAGTTTTGTTTCTTGATCCAGCTATCAAGTAGCTGAAAAGTAGTGTTCTTTTGAAGATGATAATGCAGAGCATGTCTCACTGTTGTATTGGAGGCATTTTATACCAGGAAAGTTCAAAATCATTCCTATGGGCTCTACAGACAAAAGAAGTTAATCAGTCAATGTCACTAGATTTATCTGTACTGTATGGTCCTGTGTCATGACAATATGAGGGGATTCAAGGAATTGGCAGTACTACAGAAACTTGGCAGCATCCTTTGGCAAGGGACTCTAGAAGTTTGTTCAGTAGTGAGAAATAAAATATTGTCATGCAGTTGGTGAGGTTTGTGGCAATGAGCAGGATCATTGCATTCAGTACAGGTACTCTGACTTCTCATCACCACCCCAGGAGATGTTTCTGTCAAGCTCAACAGACAAACAAAACCCACTTGATTTTCATTAACTTCCCAAGAAGCAGAAGTGTGCATACTAACTAGAAATATAAATGGAGTTGTTTTTTCTGCAGATAATCTACTACTTCTGGTATAGGAATTAACTGATTTCAGAGCGTGACTTACTTGTCTTGTTCATAGGCTTGCTGTCCTAAAGCTATGTTCAAAGAAAACAGTAACTAGAACCCAGACCTGAGACTTTCTAGGGTAAATGGATCCCTTGCATTATGTAACTGTCTCATGAGGATGTCAAACTCAGGTTTTCTGCAAACACAGGCACATGTTCCCATCTAACATTGACTGGCAATGGTCAGGAGCCAAGCAATTCATTGAGTTACGGGGTTATTTTTATGTAAAAGTACTTCAGCATCAGGATTGGAAACTCCTGCTTCCTAAAAGACTGTGTCTCAAGGCTGTGCATGAACATAGCCAATTTGATGTCTGAAAAGGGTTGAATTAATGCTGTGGCCAAAGGGTTTCTCTTCTCAACCTGAACACCTTTTTCCATCAGGAATATGGAAACTGGCTTATCTAGAAACATGCCATTTTTTTTTTAAATTGACCCATAAGCTAGGAGTTATTGAGGAGAATAAAGAAAGCAAGGTAGGCAGATATGTCTCATTTTCTTAGGAATCCAAGTAAGAAACTGCTGGGACTTCCAAAACCTGCATTTGCTACTTAAACCTAAACACTGTTTTTTCTGGCTAGAGGTGGAAGCTGAGGAAAACAATAACCATTGAGTCTCTGGAACAGTCTACTGAAACAGGCTTATACAACATGTATTATATAGTTTGCAAGGCTGGAGCAGCTGGAGTTTTCATTTGGAAAAGCAATGCAATAAAATGAGCAGCTGTGAAAAGCACATGGAATGGGAATTAAAATGAATGTAAAATAAATCTATGCTTAAACTTTATTTTCTCATTTGAATATGGCACTGAATTCAAAGAGGAATCATTGCAAACTGTTCAAGCTAGAAGAGAACACAGAGAAAGGAAAATGTCTGTGATTCACATTCACAGTTTTTCTGGATTTGTGACAATAGCCTAAGAAAAAGAAATGAAGAGCAGTATTGTATTCAAATACAGTGTACAAAATTCACCCAGGAAGTTCTAGGAAAACACTTTAGATGAACCAAATTATGAAAGTTTCCTATCTAATATTTTCCAAATACAATTGCTTAGTCGGTGGCTAGATCTAAAGGTTCACAAAGTCTGTATTGGTTTGTTTCTTTCTCAGGGTGGTGACTGCCCATGTTTAGGAATTTGTGGTGTAATTCATGATTTTGCCATTATGGGATCATTTTCTTACTCTCACTAAGGTTGGTCTTTGATGTAGGAATGCTTTTCTCGTGGGAAAGCAAAAGGGAGTCATTTGACCAAGGTTAGCAGATGGGTGCTGTAGGATAAACAACCTTGCAGGCCCTGAGAACCTGGAAGCAAGCTGGATGAGGTCATACAGTTAGTCGCCTTCTGATTATAACCAATGAGTGATTGTTATGTGTGTGCTGTGCCAATAGTCTTAATTCACGTATTGTCTGAAATACTATAAGTATAGTATTTTCTTTAATAAAGTGGAGTTTTGCTGTGATCCATATTGGATGGTCTGCACTCTTCCTAAGCCCGTTAACCTTCTACACTTTGAAGGTACATTAATTCGTAAGAAGTATTAATTATGAATCTGTCAGATTAATTGTGAACTATAATGTTTGTTTCAAAAATAACTTAACTGAGACAGAAAAGGGAATCCTGGCACAAATAGGTGACGTAACTTAAAAATTGAAATTTTCCTTCTGAAAATGGATCCATAGCTGAGAAAAGGAGTTTGAGACGCGATCTCAGAAAACAGAGAAAGTTTGGCTGGTGGATACAATCCCTTCTCTGTCAGAATGAGGAATATTTGACAAGCTCTCCAATAAGCTGTCCATAGGCAGTCATGGTCAGAGGAGTTCTTTTGTCCTGAGAAACAAGAACTGTACCTTCTCTTTCCATCAACTGGTTCTTTCTTGTAGCAGCTTAAATAACACCTGTTAAACATATAATGAAGACTGGATCACTGAGCAATTGTCACTGGGAAATTGCAGACAGCATAGCTCTTCTTTGCTCTTTTAATACTATAGACTAAGACCCATTTTTCTGACATGTGGCATGGCCTTGACTTGTGGAAATATCACTACTTTGGGGAGGCTGACACTCATGAAAATGTGTTTCTTCTGAAGATACTGGGACAAATTTAAATGAGTCAGAGCATGGGAAATATAAGTGATTTGGATGACAAAATACCACATCACTGACATCTTCTTTACTGTTGTCTTGATTTATTTCATCTCAAATGGCTGCCAGAAAAAAAAGGGGAGTCAATAATAAAGTTTATTGCTCTTCACAGGTTACACAATAAACTACCCAGAGTGATAGCCCCACCTGTTCGTGGCTTCCCCCACCAAATTTCTCTTTACGAGGAGGAAAAGAAGCCAGGAAGTACAATACCTCTTTTTGTTTGCATTGAAGGTTTCAGAAACTTCTTGTGCTGTAAAAAGGCCTTGAAATCCTCTACTATCCCTTTAACCCACTTTTCCACAACCTTCCTTATACATGCTTCTTGTTTTACACTGTGACATTCTCCTATTTAGTACAGCTTGACTAAGATCTGATACCTGAGATTAAATACATTTGTTTATGTGTCCTGTTCTCTTCGAACTACAGCTGCCAGTTCTAACTTTCCAAGCAGCTGTAAAAATCTTCATTTGCTTGGTCAATGGAAGAATGTCCTCCTTCCTGTGGTCCTTCAAAAAACATCCCCTTAAGGCCCTCACCATGGCTTGATGGTTCCCGCCACACTCAACCCGGCAAAAAATACTTCTAACAGGATGACCAGTGCCTTTCTTCTACATACTTTTCCCGCTGACTCTGTCTTCAGAAGTTCTTTTGATTTGTTTGTTTGGTTGTTTTGTTTTCAAAGTTTTCAAGATTTTGAGGCCGGGAAATCCCCTCACATTTTGTGCAACATGGATATTCCATGTGGGATGCTCCAAGAATCACTCAGCTAAATAAGGATCATTCATAAATCATTTCTGTGACTTTTCTAGTGGGGAAAAAGCAAATAGAGTTGTGAAAAAGAGAACCCTATGGACAAAGGCAATTCACTTGTGATGTATCAGTGCCCTTCCTGATTAGAATGCAGGAGTTCACACACACAGTGTTTGCTATGTTCAGTGGGAAATTGAAGAGGTCCAGTTAATTAAGACACATTTGGTAGTGTAAGAATTTATCACATTTTACAATATTTATAAAGTGGTCAAAATTGTAATCCCAGAACCTATTTATCTCTTGGACAAAGTGATGCAGTGCCAATGTAGGTTTAAATCTTGCCTTGGTACCCAGCATTTGAGTCTTAACTTCTTTGTAACATCAGAAGTTTCAGTGCTACCCTGGTTTAAACCTGACCAAATAGGTTGGTCCAATATTCCCATACTTTCCAGAAAGGAAATATGGCCAGGAAATGCAAAACAGGTGCTTTCTGTTTTTTGCACTCAACTCATTATAAATGAGATTCACAGAAACTGTTGAGAAACTCTTTTGCAGAATTTGATAGTCCTCGGTTGTGTTTTAATTATTGTATAATTATGTAGAGAATAAATAAATTATCTTTTCCACGTTAAGAGGGGTTACACAATATAGAGCACTTGTCATGCAATGACAATAATTATGGAGCACAGGATGTTTTACTGCAATAATGCTCTTCCTTTCATCTAGTCTCTATGAAGAAGAGCAAAATTCATGTTCTCTTTGAAGCAGCTGAAGCCAATTTCTTCTTTTTGCATTTTCCACCTGGTTGTCTTTAGCAGAAAGCCTTTGAGCTGGGTCTTCTGAGAGTGAACTTTCATTGCAGTACACAAGAAGAAACATGAGCAAATCCTATTAACAAGAATGATGTGGTTAAAGTATTTAGCTCCCTATGCATTACTTGTAAAAGGCTGTTCTTCACACACAAAAGAACTCCTATGTCAGAATATAATTATCTGTGTCTTTTTAATACTTTTGTTTCCTTACAGAGAAAAAAAATACAGTTTTCTTTTTATTCTGAAAATCACCTTTGACAAAACCTCATCTTTTGCAGAAATCAATCTAACTGGTTTTCTTTGATCATTCACTGAAATAATAACAAAGATCCCCGAATAATCATTGTAAGACCCTCAAAGTGTAATTGTTGTAAGAAGTTTAACTTCAAAGGCTAAAAACCTAGGACAAAGTGAAAGTATATATTGTAACCCACTAATATTTTTTCTTGAGAATTACTTAACTCAGAAATAACCATTCTCGCAGTTCCACTATGTGTGAAGTCCAATGGAGTGACCTATGATGAATTGAAAAATAATCTTTTTAAAGCAATCCTTCCTATTAAAGATTATTGTTAAAGATTATTGTGGAAATTTTCATAACCTATATGAAGACAAAAACTTGTCATTGCCTCTTAATAACTTAAGTAAAATAATATTTTTATAGTTTCTATTGGATTTGAGGAGTGTTGAGGAAAATCAAACCAGTGAATTAACTGAAAAACAGATATCAGAATTTTCTGTTCTAACACAGCAGCTTTTGATACATATGCTGATCCTATTTAATAAATACTTCCTAATTTTCATTTCCATAGTTAGACCAGTTAGACCAGCTACTCAATTAAAACTTTGAAATTATAATTGCAGTTTTGAAAGTAAATCTGCCTGACTGGACATAGAAATTGAGTATAATTTTCCCCTTTGACCATTACTAAATAGGAAGACAGGAGCACAAATACTCATAGTAGCCATGGTAAAAAAGATTCTAGACCTGCAGGTTGGCAGAGATAATCTGTATTCTTTTCTGTTTAATTTCCTCTCTTCCACTACCAAACCAAAGCTCATGAACTTTGCTGGTTGCTTTCTTGAGGTCACTGTGAGTTCTGAGGTCTCACAACTTTGCCTGGTCAGGTTGTTGACTTTCCTGCAAAGAGCATCAAGCAGTCAAAGACTATTAGAGCATTTTAGCCTGGCTGGGTATAGAAACACTCTGGAAACTGAGGATTTTGAAGACCATATTTTGTAACAAAGACGTTTTCTGAAGTTACAGAAAATCGGAATTGTTTTTGTTGAACATTAGGAATTACAGACATTTTTGGTGCTGGCTACTTGCATAGTTTTTTAGCAGGGTTCACAGAATCATGAAATATCTTGAGTTGGAAGGAACCCACAAGGATCATCAAATCCAATTCCTGGGTTAATTCTGTAATCTTTCATGTCACTGTAATACATGTGCCTAATGTGTATTATCTTTTCTTTTTACACATATGTTTGTCTCAACATAAAACTCTGCTAATAGTAAACAGGAGAAGAGAAAGAAGAGAAAAATTCTTCAGCATTTTGTATCCAAGAATAGAAATGTATTTTACCAATCCGTTGTTTAGCAAAAGCTTACAAGAAGTCCACTAAAGCTCTCTTTTCTTTGTACCTGCAATTTAAAAGATTATTTTCATTTAGTAGAGCAATTTAGCTGCAATGTTTTCATTCAACTGTTACAAAAGATGTACAGGCTCTCAGCTGCGCAAGTTATAGCTTTCTCTCCAAGTCCATCCTGTAATATTTATATAATTGCAGCATATTTATTGGAACCAAAAATTTGCCACAGCACTAATGAAGTTGTGCAGTCTTTAATTAGTTCCTGCAATATGTGCCAGTGCTCTCACAGATACTTATCAGCTTTGCAGGTTAGAACGCAGCCGTGTAAGACATTGATGTATGTATTCAGACTCATGTAATTAGATGGGATGAGATCCTCATGTGTATGCTAGGCAGTAAAGGTTAAAAATTCATAAAGTTTCCTCTATCAAAGGCAAGTTATTTCAAAAGGCTGTTGACTTCCAGGTTTTCAGCAACGCAGATAAGATGCAAAAACAATAGGAGAGAAAAATCCAGTGTCAGAAGTTCATTGAAGACAATCAGTAATGAAACTCTTGTAAATAAAGTCAATACAACACAGTGACCATGTTCAGGTATAGGATTCTCAGAAAACAGGGGCATTTCATTGTATCTATTGTTCCTAAGTCTTAAAGAGGATGACAGACATTGAAATGAAGGGCTCTGGAGAAGGATTGTTTCTGGGTTTTCATGAAAGCAGAGTTTTCACATGTGGTAAATTCCTTCAGGTTTCCAGGTGGACTATGGCACTGACGACCATGAGCAAAGAAACAATTAGTAGCTATTTTTGCTTTGAAATCATGCCACATAGCTCTCTCCATTTCCCAAAGCTCCTGTATGTTCTGTCATATGCAATCAGGATTTTACTGAAGACACACACAGGAAAGGGTCTGATCACTAAAACTCTGAATATTCAATTTTTGATAAAAGCATGTTTTGTATATTTTTAAAAAAATTATTTATTTTATTTTTTAATTAGGCTAGCAATTTGTGGATATGAGAGTGGGCAAGTACTTAGGACAACTAAGAAACCACATTTAAGGCCTATGACCATAAAGACAAATAATTCTTTGGGCACTTGCAGGGAGGTCTATGTTCACAGATGTTTCTCCTCCTAAGCAGATTTGGAATACTTCGTCCATTAAGATGAACTCACTTCCCAAACTCAATGGGACTAATTATCCACTATGACATGTTTTTATGATCTAGAGCTTTGATAGTGGCTGGGAAAATATAACTCCAGTTGGCAGATGTGGAATCACTTCTAACAAGATATAATGAAAGTTCAATTACATATACACCTGCAAACATTGTGTAATGCCACAGTCTGGCTATTTCTGCAATTTTGTATCATCACACTAATGTTCCAGGAGGGCTTTGTGGTTGTATTTAAGGAAAAAGTAGCAATATTTCTCAAGCCCCCAGACCAAAGTGAAAGTGCTGGAGACACATAACAATGTCTGTGTTGAATTTATTATTATTTTAAATCAGTGCCTTATGTGTCTGGCACCAGCTGTCAGAACTTCTAGAACCTTTAATACTCTGATAATATCAAGTTGTACTGTTCCTTCATCTCTCCTCATTCCTGATCTTTGCCTCTGGGAGCTGTCACTCTTCTCACTGGTGCTGTCAACAGGAAGAAGCCTCCTTATGCAGTGACTTCATGCACCAGGGTAATCTGGGTGCTGCCCAACTCATGGCAGATTTACCCACTCTGAGTGTAATAGTAGCATCCATCATAAGCCTCTGCCTGTTGTATGAAAAGTAATAAAGAAGCCCACACTTCATTAGCATCTATAATATTAATCACAAATGCTGTAACATCAAAAAGATTAATTATTGTGTAAAGATAATCCAATACATCCTAAAGGCTGTAATTTGCTCATTAAATGCATACCATCTTTCTTTTCCTGTCTTCCAGTAATTACTTGAGCTGTGGCAATAGCTTCATATGAACAAGCACTTGCAGCTTATACTTTGTGGAATTAATTGAAAATCAAGTAACTTTTTTTTTGGTGGAACAAATAAACTTGTCTCTCATATACATTTCTGAGAGAGACAGAAGAAACAACTGTGCAGAAGAAGGCTTTCTAATCTATGCTACAGTGGGCATGGAAGCTATGTTGCAAAGGAAAGAAAAACTGGAAGGTGGTGAGATATTGAGTTTATCTTTAACAGGGCAGATTAAATACTGAGATTATTCATAATTTTTTTTCTTTTTCTAATTTTTTGTTTGTTTGCTTTTGTGGTGGGAGAGGGCACAGGGATAGTCCAAACTCTTGTATCTTTTTTTGCTTTGATCCAAAAGGATTTTTTTTTCTGCCAAGATAGAAGTCCTAAAGCCTCCCTCTATTTGCCCATCTCCCTATTCTGCTGGGGAATTCAATTTAATGAAGTTAAAAACATTATATTTTGCCTTTTTCAATTTCTTCCAGTGTGAAGCTTTTAGCTCTTGGAATCATAGAATCATAAATATTTTAGGTTGGAAAAAACTTTTTAGGTCATTAAGTCCAACCATTAACCTAACACTGTCAAGTCCTTCACTAAACCATGTCTCTAAGTACCACATCTACACATCTTTTAAACCTCCAGGGATGGTTACTCCAGCACTTCCCTGGGTATCCTGTTTCAATGTTTGATCACCTTTTTGAGGAAGAAATTTTTCCTAATATCTGATCTAAATCTTCTCCGGTGCAACTAGAGGCCATTTCCTTTTGTCCTACTTCTTGTTATCTGGGAAAAGAAACTGTCCCCCACCTTGCTGCAACCTCCTTTCCAGTAATTGTAGAGAGTATAAGCCTGTGCCTCTTTTTTCTTCCAGGGTAAACAAGCCCGATTTCCTCAGCTGCTCCTCACAGGACTTGTCCTCCAGACTCTTCACCATCTTCATTGACCTTCTTTGGACATGCTGCTGCACCTCACAGTAGGGAGGGGCCCAAAGCTGAACAGATAATTTGAGGTGATTCCCCAGTACCAAATACAGGGGGGCAATCACTTCCCTGGTCCTGCCAGCCACACTATTTCTGACATAATTCAGGATGCCATTATCCTTCTTGACCACCTGGGCACACTGCTGGCTCATGTTCAGCTGGCTGTTGACCAGCACCCCCATGTCCGCTCCACTTGGCAACTTTCCAGCAGCGTTTCTTCAAGCATGTAGTGCTGGGATTGTGACCCAAGTGCAGGACCTGTACTTCATCTTGTTGAACCTCATAAAATTTGCCTTAGCTCACTGATCCAGTCTGTCCAGATCCCTCTGTAGAGCCTTCATGCACTCCAACAGATTGTCACACACTCCCATCCAACTTCATATTTATAGTCCAATTACAAGTGATGATTGGAGAGTATTATAGGACCTATTTGAAAAGTGTATTTCAGTGGGAAAAAAAGTACCCCGCTCAGAATAGAAGCACTTTCTAATGAAAGTAATGACACTGGTGAGCACAGACTGTTGTTTGATCAGAACTCCAATTGCCATCGTATCTATCATCCCCAGATATATTTCCTTGCCCTTGACAAACATGTCAGCTGCACTGATATGACCTGTTTAGAAGTTAGAAACAGAGGAGTGGGGAAGAGCTGAAGACATGGAAATGTTTTGTTGAAGAACAGTCAGGAAACATGCTCCTGTTTCCTCTAGTACATCCATTGCCACTGCAGCCCACCACCAGGATAGCACTGGGATCCCCTGAGGGACCTAAGCTCTGAGGTTTAGATGTATTTTGATTGTGTTAATTTGCTGCATGGTGACAGAAGGGCAAACCTGGAAAACATGAGTGGTAGAGTCAAAGGAAAGGGAGTCGCAGGGACTGTAGAGAGTTATGAGCCTTGTTAATGTTGCACTGCACAAGCTTTCGAAGGAAAGACATCAAGGACCAAAAAAGGAGGCCTTTTCTGATAGCTGTTGCAAATTCCTGTCCAGGATCGAATAAGCAGGCAGGGCTGTATAATGCCCTTAAACACTGAACACCTGCAATTGCTAATTAACCTGATTCCCAGAGTAGTACAACCATAGCAGGAGAAGATTGACTACCTTATCATTGCCATTCCTTTCTCAAAGTGATACTCAGAAAAAAGAAAGCTTTCAGATGGACACTTCCCTCAGATCTGTGAGTGCACCGAGATTAATACAGCTAGTTCTGGTACATGCTCACAAGAACTGATCCTTGGATGAACGTCAGTGGTGTTCTTTCTCTGTATGCTATGAGGGATGATTGTGGAGTGAAAGGACACCACAAGTTATTGCATGTCACCAAGAAAATCCACAGGGAAGGCTAGAAAATATAAAAACTGTGGAAAAAGTTTTTAGTGAAAAAAATTTCTTGGAGAAAATTTAGCATGGTGTTAGAGAGAGAAAAGGGACCTTCGTTAGAATATCATAAATTAAAGTCAAAACAGAATTGTAAGTATTTGTAGAGAGGCTGTTGATCCTTTAGAAACTTATGCACATAATCAAATTGAGGACAACCACAGAAGAGAGTCATGCAATCACTGGTATTTGTTATAATTGCAGGTACTGGAAAAATATCTAATTCCTCTGCTTATGCTGATAAATTAGTAATAGGTAAAAGGAAAAAAGTGGTATAATATGTGGAGACAGGCTACATGGTAGAAGGTATTAGAGGATACATTTGAACTCCTTTTTTTTTTCTTATAATCCCTCTATAATCAGCAATGGAAACAATTATTTTCTCTTCTCATTTATTAAATAAGGTTTGTGCAAGGCTCTACTTTGGGCACATTATCATCAGTACAAAAGCTATCATTATGTTTATATGTGACTATTTTCTTACACCATTTAAAAGGTAGTTATTATTCTAAAGGTTAAAATCAGCTACAGTAATATGTTATAAGGTTATGTGGTATTTACTATGCAACATAGTTGTAACTTACTTTTCTGACAAGGACTTTATTAGGACTACAGTGGGAACTTAAATAAATATGATTAATTCTGGATTACTGTTGATTTGCTGCCTATTAACCAATGGAATATTCAGAAGAAAAGATGGCAGAAACTAATATCTAAAAGCTCAACAAATCACAGCTGCACCTAGGTACTAATGTAACATTCTTAACAATGTCTTTGATTTCACCTGCAAGATCACTAATCACCATCATCCAAATGACGTCTGAAATATTCCTGTGCTTGACCATCTAGGTGTCAGAATCAACATAAAAATGGCAACACTATACAGCAAAAATCCAAAACCCAGTGAATCTTATTCTCTATATCTCAACACATTCATAGCACATCCAAAAGCTGGGAAACAACCAAGTCCTAAATTAAATCTTATGAGGACAAAGGAGCTTTCTTTACAGTGTTTACCTTGGCAATTAAAAAATAGCCATAATCAAATGAAGATAGTCTCCTACTGAAAAACATTAAATCTCTAAAGATGCCATGAGGTAATACATGCAAACTTATCCAACATGAAAGCTAACCTCTCTGTAATGGTAAACTGTATTTTAGGATATGTCACCTTATACACCACAGACACTAAAAGCTTATAGGAAATAATGAAATAAGTCCTATCTGCTTTGAAATAAAATTAGACTGTGCAAAATCTTTCTCTATCTGAAGTTTCAAGCAGAAATGTAAACTCTTCAAACAAGACACAGGAAGTTCATGCCCTATGACTAACATATAGAATGTTTTGAGTTGGAAGGGGCTTTTAAAATCATCTGGTTTCATGGGTAAGGACACCTTCCACTAGACCAGGTGGATCAAAGCCCCATCCACCTTGGCCTTGACCACTTTCAGAGATGGGCAATCCACAATTTCCACATGTCCTTGTTAAAGTTCCCTCTTCAGTATATGCCAAATAGACCAGGGCCAGAACTTAAAAAACCTCTCCACAACAGCAAATAATAAAACTCGGTGCATCTTTGTGTTAAAAATCTACTGGCAAGAGTCCTGAACATGTATAAGGACTAGTAAGACAATTAGTCTGTGGAGGTGGAACCTGTAGGCACTAGGAATCACCTACAGAGTTTATGAACAGTGCAGAGGAAGGTTTGGGAAACAAGCTCTGGATGAATAATGTCAATGCTGGAAAACAGCTCAAGCTTCATATGGGTGATTAAACACAGAGACTCAGTGCAGATAATGGCTTGATGACATACGAACACTTTCACTGAGTCTTACCTAAAGTAAACTTTCCCTGAAATGATAATTTACTGTCATAAGCAATAATTCTTTGTCAACTTTTCTGCAGAAGAACTTAATTTACTGCTTCTCCCTTGATAACAGGGAGCAAGGGAGGACTTGCTGACAGGACTAACCATGCATTTTATCTAATTTTTAAACGTAATTGAGCTAAATAGAATTAAGTTAAAGCCAGAACTAATTAAGCTAAATATAATTAAATTAAAGTCAGAACAAGTGCTCCCAAATACTAATTATTTTAAAGTTTGCTAATTTTGGTTTGGACCTAAAAAGAGATACTGGTTTTTTATTTTTGTTCTCTAGGTTTACTACAAAGATATAGGATTCTCTGAATACATGGTCCTCACGTACCTTTTGATACCTAGGTTATGAAATCCTCCTCAATACCAGAATAAAAATAATGGCATAGACAGGAAGAAGACTGCATTCCACTATATTCAGGGAAGGAAAACTGAAAAAATTGCAATGAATTAATCAGTTGAGCATGTTTAAGGTATTAGCAACACAGGAAAAAAACATCATAGCTGAAAGTGATATAGAAAACCTTTAAAAAACTCTGTCTATCTTGAGTATTATTTGCTCTGGCTTGGTATTGCTATAGTTTATTTATCTGAACCATTTTATAGGCTATATCACTGGGGATAAGATTAGAGTGGCATATACAGCATTAAAGATTGCAAAGACTGCAGCAAGGACAAGAACTGATTCCACTGGAGACAACAAGTGCAATTCTCAAAGCCAGACTATATTCATTGATTCTCTATAGTTTTAGTATTCCAATTTGAGCAATAAGATTGGCAAATTTAACCTATACATGATCCTAGAATACAGCAAACAAACATAAAAAGTATTCTGCTGAATATTAATTATGACATTATGTTATACACAGTGAACTCAGAGAAAGTTTTTAAAAATTAAATGAAACTGCGTCAAGGAAGTAAAAGATAAAAATCTAGGAGCTGTATTTGTCAAAGCCATCTAGTCAGAGAGAGCTTTTCTCCAGCCTGCAACCTTCAGCTCACATCAGTTGCTACAGCATCCACTTCTGCCCTTCTGTGCTTTTTGTAGTATAAAACCAAGATGAGGCAAAACCAAGGAATTTTATTCTGAAGTTTTTACCCAGCCCATAAACTAAAGTCTGACGGGAAGAAGACAAACCTTATCTTGCCTATTTTTCATAATGTAACAAACTCCAATTACTCTTCTGTCCAAAACCAAATGCAAATTAGCCACATACATACTCGAGAGTATGTGATTATCCCTAGTACATGCACATATATACACACAATTCTACATATCTTTCCTTACCTACAGAGTTTGCCAAAAAAATGTAAGATTCTTGTGAGTATATGTAAGGGACATGCGCTTTCATAGACTGAGTTATTGTCTTTTACAGGGCTTGGTTATTTACACATGACAGAAGGAGGAACTCGGTTTTCACAGTGTGAAATCACACATGTGATTTTTGTGAGGGCACAGGGGTCTCACTGAAAATCAGTCAGCTCTGCCCTCCTATGTCATTTACATGAGTTTGAAAAATTGCAGCTTTCTGCCGGGTCTGTTATGAATCTATTTCTCACTGAGCATTTACTGATTTGGATAATGATATGGCAGTGGCTCAGATTTTAAAGACATGCAGAAAAAAATAATTGAAGACTAGAAATACACAAGCTCTCTGTTTCAAAGATCTTGGCAATGCCTGTTTTCTGACTTTCCCTGTGTCTGGCATGGAAATTGGTATCAGACCTCAGGATGTGTCTCCTCTCTCCCATGCAAAGGGAGGTTGGACCTATACAAGGCTGGTTATATGTGCTGGGAGGCATGCTGCATCCTGGAAGTGGCTGATAGAATAAGCAGAGAAAATAATATGATCCCTCTGGATTTGCTAAGTCACCTCTTTATAATGTACTTTGTTTTTGGATTTGTTTGTTTGGTTTTGATGTGTTCGTTGTTTTTTTTTAATTTTTTGTTACAGAGAAATACTAGTGAGCAGGGTGGGGAAAAATGGGATGTGCTGGGGAAAGTTTGGGTGAAGGAAGGGGCTAGTGTTTGGTGGTAAATGTAAGTAGAAGCCCATTCTACGACTTTGTCTTTTTCATTCTGCCTTTCAGAGAGTAAGACTGAGAAGCACTTTATAGAGAGTTATTTGTTCCTCACTACTCTGGTTTTTACACTTTCCTTCCTCCCGCATTCAAAGTTAGCTCTGGACTCATCCCATTTTCTGCTGTCACTTATTGCATAATTCTTTTCATGACTCTTTCTTCACTGTGACATTTCCTGTTCCTCTTGTTCAGAGCCACTTATGTCCCTTAGCTCCCATCTCCAGCCCACAACCCTCCTCTCTGTCCTCCATGGCTTCCTCCAACAGCTTCAAATGTTTCCTGCTCAGAACAGCCCCAAGCTATATGTTTGATTCACAACGACCTTAATGAAGAAACATCTTTCTGTACCTCTAAACCAAGACTCTGCATTCCTGCCTGTCTCCCCTAATTGTCTGGTAATTAAGGGAGTAATTTTTTAAATTATTATTGTTTTAACCAGCAACCTGCTTTGTCTTCCACCAAAATGCCTAATGGACTATGAGTGAGAGAAACCATATTTATGAGCTTCAAAGCGAGTCAAAGGGAACTTGCTATTATTCAGTGTAAGCTGGACTAATATATCATCTTTTAATAGAAAAAGACAAACAAGTAATAGGGCACTGAACAAATATAGATTCATCACCCAGAATGGGCCTTTCATCCGAGGACACTACTCAACAGAAGTGGCTTAATTCAGCAAATGAGGAACATTTGCAGATAAACCCATACATTCAGAATTAGTCTGTTGAAACTAATCTGAACCTGAAAAGCTAAAACCTGTAGAAAATTTCAGTTAATAAGCAGATTGCAGTTGAAGAAGTTAAAATCTTGGGAATTACATTTAAACTCTTTTAACCACTTGGTAATGGTGGAAAATTTACTACCATTGACTTTACTCAATCGAGAAAGTCTCTTATCAAAACTGATGTAAGGGTTGTTCTTAACAAAGAGTATGTTGTTACTTTGCCTTTGAACTCTCCTTATTCCTAATGGAATTATAAACAGAACAGAATGTTTCCAGGCTTATCTCTTGTACTGCATCCCAAATCCATTGCAGGGATGTATTTGATGGCTTTCTAATGCTGCCACCCCAAGATCCTTCCACTGCATGCCCTTAACACGTGCCTGCTCTTCTGGTGTTGAGGACTGTAGCAGAGGTTGTAGCAGCAGCTGTGCAATGAGGACATGCACATACATTTGATAACAGCTCAATCAAATTGTTATGTGGTCCCACATATTGAGGAAACAGAATAAGTGCAGTTTCTCATTGTTGCTGATGGTTTTCAAGTCTGCTTCAGTGCAAAATGCAGCTAAATTTAAAAGTAGTAAGACAAATAGTGTAGTACATCGTCAGTGCATATTAACTACTAAGGAAAATGAAAAGCGTGACAGAAAATTGTTGTTCCTGTTTAAGTGAGTTCAACTACACTTCTATTACACATGAGGTCAGCAGGACTTGATTTATGAATTATTCATTAGGATCTTTCTAGTAACAGAAGGTACACAGCTGTAGGCTGAGCAATTTCTATATCCACCACACCACAGAAATGGTTTGGCAGGAGAGGCTACTGGTTGCTGAATAGCTATTCACAGCAACAAAACCAGGACTTAAATATATGCTGTACTGGTTGGGTTTGTTGGGGTTTTTTTTGTTTGTTTCTTTTTTCTCTTCTTCTTTTTTAACCGTTGGCAATAGTAGATGGGTGAAGAGAGGGGGAATTAAAGATGGGGAAAGAGACCAATGAAGGGTCATACTACTAAGAAAATTAATAGATGCAGAGCATATCTCTGCCTACTGCTATGGTAACTTATAAGAGCTAATTGTTTTTAAACATTGGGAATAAGAGAGTCACAGAAATCACCTTTCTCATTATTTTTCCCCAGCTGCTATAATTGTCCTTTTCTTTGTACTGAAAAATATTAAAAATTCAAAGGTGATTCATGATTAAAATAATGCCACATCTCTGGAAGAGTTCAAGGCCAGGCTGGATTTGGATTTAAGCAATCTGCTCTAGTGAGAGGTGATCCTGTCCATGGCAGTGCAGTTGGAATGGGATGATCTTTCAGGTCCATTTCAAACCAAACCATTCCATGGTTCTGTGAATCTACAGAGTCATAAAATATCAATTTTCAGGTTTGCAAAATAAAATTGCTTGATATCTGCATTTGTTCATTGCATATTTGCTATCTGCCATTAACAAAATATTTTTATTGAAGTCAGATGCTGTAATACTTTGAGTAGTTTTCTTTATTTTTCTGCAAAAACCCTTCAAGAATGAAAAAGATCAGTTTAATTTAAAATAAGAAACTGCTCAGTTTATTTGCATTTCTTAATTCACAGGCTAGCAGGTTTTAAACTTTTCTTGAGAAAAGAAACATATCAACATTTGAATCAGCTATTTCCTTCTCTGCTTTGCACCTCTGAAGGGAAAGGTCTGTCACAGAACAACTTTTAACATAGTTTACACCACTGGTACAAATCAAGCAGAGGTACTGGTGAGCCAAAACTTCCCATCACAAAAGAAAAAAAAATAAAAAAAGAGAAAAGACCAATTTCTCTGACTAAAATATCTCCTTGAACCTTCACAAATTGAGAGTCGGATGTTCCAGATGGGCCTTTAATAATTCTCACTTGTAATGAAGAAATGCAAGTACTAACATTCAGTTACGGTAATTTGAGCCAATCAGAAATTTTCACTGGGAGAAAAGAAACTTTTTCAGATTTGACATGCTCCTCAGGTAAGTCTGTATCTGTGACATTTTCTGTGTACATTTCTCTATGCAGATGTTCCGCGCCAGCTTCGCCCCCATGACTCACACATCTTCCGATTTGCTGATTCACCTGTCAGCTGAAGAGTAAAAATTTCATAATATTCTGGAAGTTTAGTCTCATAAGCACCAAGTCCTCCATTTTCCAGAAATTTTTGTCTGAGATTATTATAAAAGTCTTTCTCTTTTGTCACACAAACACACCTTTAAAACAAATTTAAAAAAAAGGTGGAGTTTTCACTCTTCCCCATCTGTAGTGGTAACAGAAAGCAAGATTAGGACATGAGTGTGCTGGCCTTTGTTACATTCATTGGGTTATGGAGTCCCCATCCTTGGACATAATCAAAATTTGACAGAACAAGACCCTGTGCAATCCAGAGGATCAAAGCAAGCCCTGCTTTCAGCAGAAGGTGGGACTCAATGGCTTCCTGAGGTCCTTTCAAACCTGCATCACTCTGTTATCCTATAGTTTTATTTTCATTCAGTGATTTTTTAGTGTCTTAGTTTAGTGTTTGGGTTGTGTGTAGTGTGTACCATCTCCATTGTTAACCAAAAGTAATCAGAAGACAAAGAATATATTGCTTTTTTGTCCTCATATTTTTCACTATTTATTTAAGCTTTTAACTTACCCACAACAGTACAACATATTTTCTTGTGCTTTTTTCCCCTTTTGCAGGCTCCAAAGTCATGTGTATGGGACACAGCAGTGTTAATATTATTTTAAAGCTGCTGTCAGATAGCTTGGGATTTAAGTACTTTCTGGTGGGATAGCCAGGTGAATTAAGTGCTGATTTGAGACATGCTGTTTGTGTAAAAGGCAGTAATTTTGGCTGGGAACTGGAAAACATGAAGGTCTAACCACAACAGTTTTTGCCATGTTTCACAGTTCTACTGTAGTGCCAAATGAGAAAGCCATCTCTGGCATCTTAGATGTGATCATGATGTTTTCTTTTGGTCTGATAGGAAGGAAGAGGTGTCAGGATTTGCAAGTTGAATGATTCACTAAGCATTATAATTTCATTTATCTTTTCTTTGCCAGTGCTCTAGTATTTAGTGAAATAATGCTGGGCTGTCAATCTACTGTCAATTTAGTATGAAGCTGAAATCAGAGTTCAGAGTAATCAGTCTGTTGGATATTAGACAAATAAATTTTTCTAAGTTTCTTTTCTTTTTTCCTTGTCATTCTCAGCATTGTTCATAGCAGAGTAAAAGTAACAATATACAAAGTGTGAGGCTTGTGCTTCAATGGCAGCCATAGGAATATTAGACAATTTTGCAGATACATCCACCTATTGTTTCTAATTTTGGAATCAGCATTCATTTAACCTCTGTCAGAGACTGACCACATGAAAAGAGCATTTAATCTGTAGTAAGTCAGTAGGTTGTTTTCTACCAGAAAATGTGTTTCCCCTATAATTTAGAGTTACTGTCCCATTTATTTCTTATTCTTGCAAATGTAGCAATAGCTTACAGTGTTTGCAGACATAGCTAACCAACTGGAATCCAGCATGTATTAGACCTAAAACTAAAGTGTTATATCAGAGCTTAAAACATACATGTTTGCTGAAATATCTTAAGCAAAGAATTTTTAATACTGAAAACCTCTTCTATGCTGAAATATATTTTTGAACATAGGCACACTGATTTTACTTTGATCATGAAACAATCAGGAATTTATTGAGACAGAACAGCATTATTTCAGTGCTTTTCAGGCAATCAGAAATATAAAAAAGGCTTCTTTATCTGATTGCAAGCTGACAAAATATTTAAATACAAAGCCACAGAGCAGATATACAAATGTTTTTCTTAATAGATGGAAAATTGAAAAACCACATAGAACTGGAGAGATTGTATCTTCATAACCAGAGATGAGTCAAGGAAAAGAAAACATATAATTTGGCAATTAGTGTGGCATATTGATGTTGATCATTTCTAGCAAAGTTTTGGCCAGAATACTCTCCGATGTGTTCATAAAAGTGTTATTAAATTTAGCTGATCTCTTGTAAGTTTACTACAATACTACCTGTATGCTATAGAAGTTTCCAGCAGTTAGGTTCTAAACCAGGTCTAAGTGATGCTATTCATGTGCTGTGTCACTGCTACAGTTGCTCAGGCCAGAAAGGAGACCTTGTTTGCTGTCTTCAGTGATTCACTGCCACTTTGATCTCTCCTTGCTGGTTCCACATCACGCATGTGCTGGTTTACTCCTGGGCATCTTGCTGAGGCAAGCCAAGTAATTGTGTTTAAGAAGCAAGAGCAGAGTTCCTCCCAGGGTGTGCTCCAGGTGGACACTGTGCACAGCCCGTATCACCTTCATCTCTGGCAGAGCTCACACTCTTGGACCATGCCATGTGTTGAGAGGTGCATGATGTCTTTTCTCAGTGCCATGCTGTAAGACTGTCACAACAGTAGGCTTTAAGATAATCCTGCCATTATCAGTGGCATTTTGAAAAAGACCCCCATATTTAAAAAAAAATAACAAAACCTGCAGTTTATACGGTGTGCAGACAGTGTATGTGAAATCTGTCTTGAAGCCAACTTATCATTGCTCACAATTCCACAGTTTTATACTCATTCATCAAATAGGGCCCTGAGGAAGCCCTGTTTAGGTACTATGCAGTGGGATCATGGCCAAATAAAGGTTGAATCAGACTGCATGCTGTGCATTTGTTAGTGGATTTATTTTAACTTCTTCTCTATCTAAACCAGTGGGTTAAGATGGCATTTGACATAAATCTGAAATTAAATACACAAACATAGTCACAAAAACATTAATCACTGTGACTTTATTTTGCCATGGAAGTTACTTGCATAGGAAGCAAACAATGAATCTACTGATTGCTTTTTTATTTATTAATCATGATCAGCTTTCGCTGTTTACATGCCACTTACTGATCTTTGGTTTTAGCCTTTTGAGTACATCTGTGCCTTCAGTAAGCACTCTGAAACAAAATTGTTCTGAACTGCAGGAAAATAGAAAAAACTATCAACAACTGACTTATGACTTTGCTTATCATTTTTGTCTTCATTATGATAATATCTTCAAGAACTTACAAGAAAAACTTATACTAGTTTTTGAATACTTTTGGAGTAAGTAAGCATAACATTGTGACTCTAAAATCTACAAATTTCTCAAGAAAGTGAGCTATTGACTACTATTTTTAAGTTTAATGTAGTAGTAATTAGTCTACCTGATCCTTAATTAAGATGTAGATAATTTTACAACCAAACATTTTGATGGTGTTATAGTACCTTGATATCAGCTTGTTGAGTGTAGAAAGTATTAAAATATCTTTTGTTTTATTGTTGACTATTCTTTCCATGTTGCAATACAAGATTGGTTTGGAGGCTAGGGATCTGATAACTGAGATCATTAGTTCCTGATATGGAGGGCAAAATGGTCTTGACCATTGAGGTTTTCTTTCCAGTATTGACACTTTCTTATTCACCTCTGAACAGTAGACATTTAGGAAGTTATGCAGAATTTTAGTGAGGAAACACATGAACACTTACTGAATTCAATGTTAGGGACATCCATCTCAATACTGTCTTTTTAATTATGATAACTCTGTAGGGCAAAGAAGGAAGATAAAGGATTAGTGGAACTTAAAAAGTCTCTTATTGTAGCAAGTAAAACACCAAAGACTGTCACAAATTGAACACTAGTTTTTCTTCTGTCTTTGAAGAGAAAATTCAGTGGTTACTATTCATAATCTATAAATTTCTGAGTTTATATTGCATTCTAGATTTACCCTAAATGGTAAATGATGGGTGGTTTAAAACCAAATAGCATAAAAGCAGAAGTAAATCATAATCTGCATTTAATTATGAAAATCTAATACATCTGTTCCTTGCAACATGAAGCTACATCTCCAGGGTACTTCGTTATTTCTGGAAGCTGAGCTGGAGCTGGAGCAGCACAGTTAAGTTAGAGTTCTGTTTGTTTGACTCATACAGAAATCATCAGTATTACAATAGTCTGCATATTACAGTAACAGCTATTACATTTCTTGTTAAGGTTGTTGATATTTAATTCATCAAATTCTCTTAATTTAAAGATGAATCATGTAGTTTATTTATACCCCGATAACCTGAATTTGGTAGTAAACAATCTGCAGTGCACAATGTGCATCTGGAAGGTTTTTATGTGTTCATTTATCAATTGCTTATTAACAAAATTCACAAGATTCAGAAAAGGATTAATTAATTCAAAATTTACCACATTATTTACTGAAATTAATGGTGAGCAGATCTCTGCCCTTTCCGCTTATCCATTAAGAGGGTGAATCCAGGGAATAGATCAAGACTATGTTATTGATCTTAATAAGCCTAATTCAGCAGAGTGGTGTAAGTGAAACAAAGTTTGAAAATGCAATAATATCAGCATGAACTTTTCACCATAGTGTGGTGATGGTTACATGACATTGGGCTTTGTTTCATTTTTTTTGTTTGTTTGTTTTGTTTTTTAAATCAGAACTGTCTTTTTGAACTGCACTAGCTCCTAGACTGTTAAAGAGATATTTTAATGAAAAAACTCTTTGAAGGATTTTTACATTCCACAATTTATTTATTTTTCTGAACACATCATTCTGCATTGTAAACATAAACAGTGCACAGAAAAACCTGCTTTCTTCCCTATGTTTAATCTCTTGTGATATGTAGTAAAACTAGAGCCATATTGTTAATATCCACAGAGATAAGCACATATGCAGCATAGATAAGTTATGAAAATATTTACCCTAGAAGCTGAAGCTTTTTCCTACTGCAAACCCCACCATTTTCATCCCAGACACAATGGTGGAACATTGTTTTGTCAGCAAGATGTAAAAATAGAACACAGATAAAATTTATCCTACCAATATAAAGATATTAAAAAACCCCCATATTTAAGACAACTTTGCTCAAAATTTGGTATCAGATACACTAGCCTAAATCAGGGATAATCTAATGGAGGCTAATAGCACTACTTCTGCTTCATTTCTTTGTAACCATCAGAATAATCTTCCCTCTCCAGAAAAAGGACCTGGATTTCTCAGAAGCCTTGCTGAGATCTTTGAAAAACAATAACCTTCTCTACAGAAAAAAAAACAAACAGCGAGAGCTGAACAGATCATAGAAGTCAGAATAGTATTTATAATCATTTTTACTGATGTTACCTATCTGGAACAGTCATAAATGAAAGGAATGAGGATCCTATTACCATGTGTAAACTGGCATGTAGGTATGTGTCATGATATGTCATAGGGTCCTTCTTCCTCAGGAATCCAGATGTGAACTGCTGGAGACTCAGTTTAGATGCAGCAGTTGTGCTGTGACATGGCCTGCTTGACAGAGTCTGGAACAAGGTGTTAGTCTTACAGCCTGGTGTTACAGGAGTAGGTTGATGTATAATTTGATTCAAATCCTAGAACTTTTACTCTTCCTAGCTGTGAAGATTTCCCAGCTTTTTCCATATCTATCCTCACTAACCATGCATGCTCATCTACCTGAGTGACTCAACTTCATGACCTGTCAGCTAAATGGCGGCTGATCACATCTCATAGGTGTTGGTGCTGATGATATGCTATTTAAAACCATATTAACTCAAACAGCAGGTAAAAGGTTTGGGTTTTTTGACAGGATATGACAGGAAAATCTGTGATGAAGGGCATGGCTCTGTTGCCTACACTCTATTGTGTGTAGAGTGGCACTTCAGAAGCTCTGGGATGATATCCCACCTGCTGTCAGCCCAGAAGGTGATGGTTATCTCAGGGATCTGGTGTCATCATGGCCAGCCCCATAAAGATGTTTGGATAGTCCTGTGGCATGTGAATGCCATGCAAGTAGCACTTGATTCTTGTGTGTAGGCAGTGCTTTTGAAATGTTTCTGCAAAAGAAGGAAGAGGATGCAGACCCTCACAAGCCTGCTTTCATTATTTTCCTGTTAAGACAGCAGAGGTGAGCAAAAAAGATTCAAGTGAAATGTTTCCAAATATTCCTACTTCTCCTTCAGCCTCTGAATCTGCGCCTCTTTTTATGCACATTTCTGCATCAGAACTTGGTTGAGAAAGACATGTCTTGAGGCTGGAATGGATCAAGACTTGTGAATCTGAAGAGACATCTAAAATAATTATAATTTAGAACTCTATGTGTTTGCTTGTTACAACTATGCAGGAGGCTTTAAATACCTTCAGAAGTTCACAGCAGTTTTCCTTTTCTGCCTTTGAAGTTGGAGTATCCACACTACTGTATCACAGCATAACTCCTCACCACAAACTTCTCAGGTAGAAAAGTTGCTATTAATTGAATATCTTGACAAGAAATAGAAAAGTCCCATGTGACATACAATAAAGGGTTTGTCATGAATCAGACTATGTACAATTGAGAATAAAAAGTCTTTTAAAACTTTTAGTAAATCACTTAAATGTCTCTAATTTAGAGCAATTATGCAAATGTTTCTTCAATGAATGAAGACCATGATATGTTTAGTGATTCTGTTAATGCAAACTTCACTCCGTTTTTGTCTGGTATGATTGAGGCTGTCACTTACAAAAATGAAGGTATTCAATAAAAAGAGCAGTATGGGTACAGAATGTTAAGTATATTCCAGTACCTGGTGAAACTAGAAGTAAAAACACATGAAAAGGGGTAGGTATTCAAATCCTGTTCTACCTAATAAAGAACAGCATTAATATAACCCTTGAAAGTATCCTTCTTTTTCTTTCCTTCAAGTGTCATCAATACACCTTAATCTTTTTTTGCTATATTTCTTCTGCTTCACTTACTTATTATTCATTAGTAATTAGTTACAGCACTTCTGATATTTGCATTGCTATTGCCATGGGACACTTTTGGAGTCTTCTGTTACTTCTGCAAGGATCATATATTCTGTTTTCTGGGGGAAATATTTTTTTTTTTCTGAAAGGATACAATCTTCTGATCAGTTTTGTACATTCCTCCTATGTGTGCCAGAAGAAATGAATTCCATAGAATCACCCATTCCACAGTGAAACAGTGTCCTGGGTCTATAAACAGGACCTGATAAAAAAATCAAGCATTTCATTTGAGATAAAAAATGTATAGAAAAATATACCTGAAAAATACAGGAAAGTGGCTAGGAATTTTGGAGGGAACACTACAGAGTACAGTTCAAGATGATATAGGATACAGCTTTTGTCTTGTCTTAAAAGTAATTTTTTTTCTCTGTGTAGTTACTCTACCCTTTAGAAGTCAATAACACTTAAAGTGTGTTTCAGCTCTTTCTTAGTTGCACTTGTTTGTGCTTTTTAAGTGAATTCACAGGAAAATCTGCAAATGAGTTTGAACTGTAGCTGGTTCACAGTTAATCTTCACCTGGCTCACTCAGATTTACTGCACTCTCCAACAGTCTTCAATCAGAAAATTATGGTCCAAACATCTGGTGGAACTACAAGAACTCTTTGGACACCATGGCCATTGAAAATCTCAAAGGATGAAATCTAGCATGATGTAAACCACATCATGAAACTGTAGCATATCTAATCAGAAAATGCCATTCTGTAAATACACCAAAGGAGAAATGCTAATTTATTGTAATCAATACAATAAGTGTATTAGGGAAAAACCCACCCTCATCAGCTTTCAAGAGCACCTTCAAAACCCAGAAAGGGCAGTGAAATAGACTGCGAGAGAATTCAGCAGTACAAACACATGAGAACAGGTTTGCATTGACCTAAAAAGTCTATCACTGACATACAAAATGCAGGTAGAGCAGAATAGCAGGGAATTAATACATTTATTGATTTTTCTCCTTCACATTATCTCACACCCAAAGATGGAGAGGTAGCAGTGAAACTAGCTGGCTGGCTGCTGTGAAGGTTGGGGACAGTCAAGGTGACGCTTGGCACTGTGCTCTGCAGGTACTATGGCTCCTGTCTCCTGGCCCAAAGCAGATCCCTCATTCCTCATTCACGGTACAGTAGTACACAACTACAGCGAGAGGGAATCTTTTTCCTTGGCCACTTGTGCATCTGTATTGTCTCATGGGATACAACTTTAAATGTTGACCCAATCCTATTCTGGGTGCCTTTGCTCCTAAATGTCTTCTTTTGCTGGACTCTGGTAGCTGTGACAGCATATGTAGACACCAGACTTTCTCTAACTGCAGAAGAAGAACTTCAGGAGTGAAACATAGTACTTTCAGAAATTTAAAAAGTTGGAATGTAAAATCAGACCATAAACAGAAACCACAGATCTGCAGAGGTGTAAATAAGGTTGTTTCTACTGGGGAAAAAAAATAATCCCACACAGTTCTTTATCTTAAATTATTTTTATATGGAGCCAGGTCTTTTCAGAACATCATGGAAGCTTTCAAGTATTTGAAACTCTGTATGTGAAACTCTGGCTTAAATGTTGGCATGTCTTTTAAAAAGCAAATTAATTCTCTTGTATCTCTTCTGCTCTCCCACTCCCTCTTCCTCCCCTAGGAAAAAAAAAAAAGACTTTTGGTAATATCTTGTGTTCAGCAACAGCTAGAGGTAGTGAGCAGCAGATTATAACACTACAACAGGTGGATTCAGGAGAGACTGAGCTAGGAGAATGGCACATAAAAGACATAAGTCAACCTGATCAACAGAAAAAGCTTATTTTTAAAAAAAATAATGATCAACAGACTAAGTTTTTTTTTTTTAAAATGGCTTTTCAATTTCCTTTTGTATTTATGCTCTGTTATGAAATTTTACATTTAATTACTTGTCAGTAATGGGTAAGAAGTATTGTATTAATATAATTTTTAATGCAATCTGCAGATATTGGCATCTCTGGTATACTAAGGAATAATGTTACTATCCTGTTCATGGCAATGAAAACAAAACATACACCAAATGTGTTTCCCTAAAGCAACGATTTCGGTATTGCATAGGTAAGTCTGTTAAATATAGCAATATATGCTGTATTGCCCTTTAGCGATGAATTCATTGCAAGCACAATTATTGCAGTCAAATACCCAGTGAATCCTACACTTCAGGGCAAATTCTTCATTTTGATTTGTTACAGTAATGTTTCATGTTAATCAGATGCATTCATGTTCATTAAGAAAAATATTCACTCTGAAATCTTGCAGCTAAATGCATTTGGTTTTTAATAGAAGTGCTGAAATGCAGAATTGGTTTATTGGCATTTCCTCAGAAAAATTATGTGTGGTACCTCATATTGTTCACGTGCTTCATTTCTTCTGTAACCAGAGACAAAAATGGGATGGCTGCTCTTACATTTCACAAGAACAACTGCAAGTCCCTGGTTTTGTTCATGCCAGATCACCTCTACAATGGAGAAATAAAGCTGTGAAAACAGTTGTAGCATCAGCTCAGCTCCAGCATTTGTTTCTGATTCTGTCACCAGCTATTTCTTTCCCTAAGAAGTATTCTCCTTCCCAGCTGCCACTTAAAGCTTTCTGAAAACCTCGCAACTTGATTTTCCTGGTAGATGTTGATCCTTTTGGGCACATATGTAGTGATACCATGAAGCATTCCATGTACTTAGGAAACATTTCAGATACATGTTCTAGAAGATCCTAGTGGCAGCTGCTAGTTCATATATCTTCCCCACCCACATTAAAGATACTTAGGCTGTGTTTTTCAATATTTGAGTAACTTTATTAAGAGGTGAAAACTGACTGATAAAGTAGCTCAGATGTTTTAAATTAGCAATGTGGAGAATCACACAGCTTATGAGCTGAAGCTCTTTCCAGCCATTTCAGTCATATGTGCTTAGACTTTTATTAATTTAGGTAGCTTTGTAATTTGTGAAAAATGTCTGCGAAACAGAAAAACAGCTGTGGCTTCAAGTAGAGGATTGTGGGTAATAATTAATAGAGCTGTTATTTAGGGTTGAGAGTACTCCACAGCTGAATAGGTCCAAATCTGTAAAATATGAATTCAATTAATATCTTTGTCTTATGTTTTGGACACATTCAAGTGGGTTGAGCAGAGCAAAAGGCATAGCAGATCTCTTAATTTTTCTAGTCAAAGCACTTATTTTACTGGCAGCTGCTCTAATTAAGAATGTCTGAGTAAATGCAGTTTCCAAGCTTTGTTAAAAGAAAATGTTTTCTTAATGCTACTTTCGGAATTGTCATGCCTACATACAATGGTACAGATGGACGAGTCCTGCGGCACCAACATTGGAGACTGTCTGCAGGGATTCAGCTGTCCAGAGCTGTCAGTACCCAGCTGTGGAGAGACAGGATTTGGCTACTCTCAGATAGTGGAAAGGGGTGGGGGGCTTCCAGCAGTCTTAGGGTTCTCACTTAGGCAGATGTTGCCTTCAGGAGAGGGATGTGCTCCAGCAGCTACAGCTCCTCAAGCTGCTCCCCATTAAGAGTCAATGATAAAGAATGTCAAGAAGAGAAAGTTTCTAACTTCTGCAGAATTGGGTTTTCAGATGGGTTTTCAAGAGAAGCTGGAACTCTCAAGGGATTTTTTTTTCCCATATTTTGAATGAGTTCTCAGACTCTAGATATGGAGGACAGTAAAGATGGATTTTACATCAATTTTGGCTAACAACCGCATGGGGCTAATTTGTGTTATGCAGCGGTGGCTGCATCTAACATCTAACACAGTAACTTTGGCTAAATTTTTAGCCACCTTAGAGTTAGAAAAAATTATTCTTTAGCTAAATCTCTTTCAGGTGAAAACACAGAAATAAACCCAGAATTCCACGTCCTTCAGCTTAATGTCTTAAAGACATTTCATCAGATCTGAGATTCAGACCTATTGCTCTGATAGTACTTAATCACAGGTTGACAAGGAATTTTCTTTTTCCTGATCTTTATTTTCAGACTTACTCTTAACCACTTTCACAAGATAAGCCTTGTCTGTAATTGTTTCAGCTCTATCACAGCTGAAACTTAATCCTTTTTTTGCTTCCACAGCTGTGGTTTTCTTTCAGAACAGATTTTGTGTTTATGGAACACCAAGGACTGCAATTTTCCTGGATATTTTTGTTGCTCCCCCTCCCCCACTCCCCGACTTTTTTAATCAGGTTTTCTACTTCTGCTCATCATATTCTTAACTCTACACTCAAGAACAAACCTGGATAAGGCTAGGGATAATTCTTGGTGATAAACCTGCAGAGGAAACCCCAGCTGGCAAAAAGATGTCTTAAAACTAGCAAAAAGGAGGCTATAGGCACCAGAACTAACCAAAAACTTGGGTTCTTGGTTTCTCACTGAAATATTCTTGTGATCTAATAGCCTGATTACATTGTCATGGAATCTTATTAGTTGCACACTGATCAAAGAATTATTTTTCTGTTTTCCTTTATAAAAGCATTTGGTCTTACAAGGAGTACAACTCACATGTCCAACCCCTCTAATAAATAGCACTAAGTGTTACAGACCTTGGAAGTCAGCTGTCCACAGGCACTTCCGTTTAACTAGCGCAACATGGGATTTATCTACCATTTTCCAAAGAATCAATTGCCAATATTAAGAGGAAGATGTTGAAGCACAATGATTCTGGAGAATGAGAAAGGGTGAAATATAAGTATGACAATCTGTTAATAGTTCCAGTTGAAATGTTTTGGGTCTTTCTTCTCAATTAATAGTCTACAGGTCAAACTCTGACAGATCATCCTGGGCTCTGGATGTAGGTAGGATATTAAAGCATATCTAAAGGCACTTTTCTGTTAGGCACCCGAAGTGAAGTAAAGGAAGTTTTTTAATACAAATTCAGAAAATACAGGACTACATAAAGGTGTTGGGGGTTGGTGGTTTAAAAAAATAACAAAAACCTTATTTTCTTTGAATAAAATGTGCTTGCATGAATAAGGACAAAATATCCCAAATATTTCATGTCTCAGTGGTTAAACCGTGTTTGCAATCTCTAGGTGATATATAAACAGGATAACAACTAATTAAAGAAATTTAAAGAAGATATAAAGCACTAAAATATACATTGGGAGTATGCACAATTATTTCTGGTTTTGAGAAATTCTAGAAATCTCATATCTTATATAATTGAGAAAGTGACTTTGCATACATGATCATACACATAATAGATAATTTGCAGAAGAAAGTCCTTGCTCAGGTCAAATCTTAGAGATATATTTTTTATTGTTTTCATGAACAGACTGATTCAGGTTGGTGAAATCATCCTTTCTGAAACTTGGATATGTTCCCACATCAAAGATTTTCGTTTAAGCATGATGTAATGCAGATACATCAAGAAAATGTTTGCCCTTTAAAAGCAATATGTAATTTCATTTTCCTTTTTCCTGAGCCAAAAGTTTACCAGGATCAATCTATTATGCACCATAAAATTTCAGGCATGCCTCTAATCTTTAAGATAGGTTTAAACATAGAGTTATTATGGTTGACCTGTGGAAATAGAGTGAGAGCATAAGAAATGATAAATATTTCTTTTGGGTAAAGCATGAAAGTCCATTGGATTGATAAGTAATATATAGAATATATGCAAATCATGTTAATGATACAGAAAATGCAGAGTTGGGCATGTACAGAGATGTGCCTTCTAGGCACATGACCTCTCTTAAATAAAGTGTGTTAAAAAATTCACAGTCTTAGAGGTTCATGACCCCTTGGTAGACAGAAAAAGCAGTGCTCTGAGTCAGCCAGAGTTTCAGAATTGCTTGATATTGTTGTTTATTCAGATATTCTCAAGATTTATGACTTATTTTTCTTGGTTTTTATGTTATTTCACCTACAGTTACAGGGCAGTTTGCTCAAGTGTTCTTGTGGAGTTTTCCTAAACAGTTGTCATTTTTAATAACTCACGGCATGGAACCCCAGAGTATTATCCCTCTATCTTAAAGTGGTGCTTAAGGAGAAGAATCCCAAAAGTGCTGTATAACCTCTATCAAGATTGAAACATTGTGGCAGAATCACTCTGAAATTAACTTTTGTCCAAGGATTTATTTTAAGACCCTTCATGTTAAGAGTTGTGCTTTATGTCTTTATATTTTATTTTATTGCCTGTCCAGATTTCAAATGTCCATGGCCATTGTTATCAAATAATACTTTATTTTGTAGTTACTGTTTCATTCTCTTCCTCCCCCACATTTCTACAGCACCAAACAAATAGCTCATAATTATACCCAAGCAGTAAGAAGAGAGATGAAATTGAAAGCACAGAAGTAAACCAAAACCCAAAACAAATACACCTGTATAATCCTTAAAATTCTTCTTGGAAGCATAACTGAAACTTTCTGTGTTGGTTCACAATACAGATGTATTAACTAAGATATGTTTCTTCTAAAGGGTGAACAATGAAATTTTTTATTTGCAGAGGACTATTTATCAAGGAGCAAACCAAACATCTCTAGAAATTAGAACTGAATTTTTATTATTACATTTGTATAGACTCATAGCAGTCACTAATTTAGCAGAAATTCAAGAAGGTAATATTGCACTGTGCTATAAATAAATTTATCTCCTTCTGGATTAGGAGCACGTGTAATTAAACCAAAATTACAGCCACATCTGAGTAATTGATTTTAGTCAGTCACTCAGGGCCTGTGCCAGCAGTTGGCAGAGAGACGTATATATTATTACTATATATTATTATATTGATTCCTAGATTTGGGGCAGATCTTTTTAAATGGAGCTGCATGTATGAATTAGGACTGCAAGCAGAAAAGCTGGCAGCAACCCAGGGGATTGCACACCTCCTGAGATATTTGATTTGTTGACTAGGAGCTGAAAACCAAAATATTTTGATTCTGTCAATCTGTGATGGAGTTAACTCCATGCCCAGAGGACAGGCTCTCAGTAGTGTTCTCTGAGAAATGTAATCTGGGTTTGGGAGCTTACACTATGCAACCCAAATTTCTAACAGAGGTGTCCTAGAGGATGGTTGCTTATTACAAGAACCCTTTGTCCATCTTCTTCTTCCTGGTAGATTGTGACAGCATCCATTTCCACTCATTCCTCATTGTCCTGCTATGATTTGCTCTATCATATGAAATAGTAGTACCTTGCTTTTTGTGATGGTTCATGGTAAAGAACATGAATAAAACATTCAGCTCACTGCTTAGATTTTAGGTAAATCTTCATAGCCCCTGAGAGCAGGAGGCAGAGGTACTGATTTGGTACTCTTAAGAAAAAAGAAAGGAGTTTATTCAGTTACAAAAATAATTATTTCTGCATTACAATCCCAATTTTGCAGAGTTTGCTGTTCATAATGACCTGTCCAGATTTCTTTAACTTTTGATTATTTGACATTTGACTGACTATTGTTCGTGGCACACGGAACTCCGAAGACAGAAAGCTACAAATCCCTAGTGCATTTGGTTTCCTCTCTCCAAAAAGAACATTTCAGAGAATGTATAACATCTGCAGGCCAGATTAGCGCTTCTCTGATCTCGAGTCACTCTTCCTGATGAATACAAAGTACCAGCACATGAACAAAAACATCAAAAACTGGAGTGTTTTGCTTGAAAGTGCCAATTCTGTGATGTGTCACTGATAACCAGGAGTAATTAAAAAGAAGAGAGCGAGGATACATTGTGCTTATATTTGTTCTAATCTAGTTACATAACTTTAATGAATTTTACCTTGATTTACCTCCAGGTGTAGAAGGAAAACAGGTCTAGTCCTTGACAGAAAAAGGAGGCTCATGAGCAAAACTGGCTCAAAAATTCCCAGTAGCTTAATGAAAACTGAATCCAGTCACCATAGCAACAAGAAGAAAGTAAGAGATCTTCACCATACAGGCCTCCTCCTTCCTGGCTGAAGGCTGGAGTTCCCCAGCTCCAAGCTCTTGCCAGGGCTGCCACGCTGCTTTAAACAAAGCCAGAGCCAAGACGATGCAGCTGGATGATCTCCATCCTCTGTCTTGTATCCTGCAGCTGAGTCTTGTCAGCACCTGTGTTGTGTGAAAAGGTCATACTGAATGCAGGTATGAAAGGGCAATACCTCTACAGCCCTGCTCCTCCTTCCCCTTTGGGAAATGACCCATTGCATTCAAGTTTTGCAATTTAGAACAATATTAAATACAACTGATCTTTTCATACTATAAATTATTAAGAGCAGCCTCGTGCATTCTTAAAGAGAACCAATTCATTTTACCTTAATGTAGTATTTCCTGACTAAAAAAATGCCTCAGTCTACAGTAATTTTCTTGAGGTAGGCTTTAGGAGACATATGAAGTACAGCTACTGAAGACCTTTGTGATTAACAGTGATCTAGCTATATATTGGTTTCCCAACACTGTTCCATCACTGCACAATAACTTGTAAGTCCAAGCTTAATAATACAGTCTCCAAAATAAGCTCTTGTGCGTGTCAGGAATGCCTTAGCAGTAAGTGCAGCATTCTTTTTGTGCCACATTGTTGTAAATTTTAGACAACTGTGACAGTTAAAATGACTCTGATGTCTACAGTCCATCGCTGGGACAGTTGCTAGTTCCTGGAAAGACAGAATGATATCATTACACCATCTCTGTGCAATACTGGCCTTTGTGGTCACACTGAAAATGCAAACTAGGCAAAAAACTGATTTTTCCATCCATATATTTCCTTGTTGTGACAATGTCTTCCAGCTGGGCTGGAACTATTCTGATGGTTCTTATCCCTAGGCTAGATAAGAGCCTGAAAGAGCAGTTCTGAAGTGCAGCTATTGTGCAAGATTCCGTATTAGACAGAGGTCTCATTAGGTGCAATCTCCAATTCTCCATCTTCTTCTGAAGCTCACAGCCCACCTCCACCCACAGCACAAAGTCATTTGTACTAAACAGACTTAACCTTAAAACATCCAGGTGAAATTATCTGCCAGAGTAATTTCTCTACATTCATTAAAGAATATCAAGCATTGGTAGGAGAGCCATAAAATCCTGTGTTCACTGAGACTGAGTGTCCTTTCTACTGACCCAGTGCCATGGTGTGGATCAAGCTGGAGGCCAGGCAGTTGTGGAGTAGGTGGTGGCACTGCAATGAGAGAAACAATATCTGAAGCATCATACATTTATTGTCTGCCAGGCAGAGAAGGAAGACTTCATATAAACAAACCGCTGAGGGATAGGTCTTTACTAGTGGCATCTTGCACTGCTTCAGCTTACCCCAGTGGATCTCTGCTCAGCTTCTGAAGTTGTTAATTAGCTGAAGATTTGAGTATTTATTTGGAATAAAAAGATAGCGTAGTAATGGCAGAAGCTGTGGTAGGCTGAACTATTAAAAAAGGAAGCCTGTGAACTGAAAGATGACAGTAAAAGCCACCTGGTACAACACTCATAGAAGGAATCCCCAGAATGCTTACAGTTAGAATTTTATTGAAAAAGTTGTCGCTTGACGTCAGGTAAATATTTATTGTATAACACAAAATGTTTCCAGAATCATTGTAATGGCACAAAGGACTTTGTTGTTTTTCAACTTTATGTGTACCACTTAGCTTTACTGGTGACAGTGGACTTAAAGTATTGTTTCAGAAGCCTGACAAATAAAGTCCCTACCACAAATGACCTACAAATAAGTGAAAAACTCTTCTAATGCAGTGCCAGTCCTGGGTGTGACTTCTCTTTTCTTCTAAAAACTAAAATGATTTGTACAAAACTTCCCTTTTTGATCTTTCTCATGAAACATTAGGAGGAACACTAGTACCCAGGGGGAAAGATAAAGACAGCTGTGCTGACATTTAAGCTGGCAAAACACTGCAGTGGGAATGCACTGCCCTGGAGAAATTTATGAAATACGCATATCCAGATTAAGTATATCCTTTTTAGTGTTATGGACTGTCTCTGAAGCTGTTTGAAATGTTTAACTGCTTGCTATGAAATGAATGTGCTTGCCTTTGGGGAACGCTTCACATGAAACCACAGAGCCAGTAAATAAGGAATTCAAAATAAAACTCAAGAAAATGATTAGCCATTAGTTGATATGTATAATAACTTATTTCAGTTTTTCTAATTAGTCATGGGAATAGCAGATACATGTGCTAATACCCCTAGTGCTATTTGGACTCACCGGAAATTTTTTATGGATATTGCCTATTTTTTCACTAGATATGATATACATATGAAATTGGAATGTACTTTCCAGAGAGTGTCCATCCATTCTAAGATCAGACATTTGAGTAAATGTGTTGAAAGTTGTTTTTATGACTTGCTTGTTGTTACATGTTTGAGGGAATAAAAGCCCAACCTGATATTATTGCTTAATTTTTTAAATAAATTGCAATTAGTAGTCTGGAATTCAGTGGATGGTAACACTTAAAGGACATGATAAAGAGCTATATATTGTGGTGCCACTGTGTTACATGCTGGCAGTAAAAGTTGGAGGAAACCAGAAATGTAAGAAAAAAAATATATATGTGTATGTATATGTAGATCAATTTGATTAGCTGACAGCTGTAACCTTTCCTAGGCAGTGTTCACCTTTGGGTCACAAAATGTGAGTGTGTGGTATGATTGTACTGGCAGGAATCAAATTTACTGTGATTGCAATTGCTTCAGAAACTGTCAGGCTTTGGTAAATAAATACTGTGATGTTACTGGGTATTCATTACCATAATTGTGGAAGGCACTGAAAGCTGGTTAAATCAATCATAAAAAAACACTTAATCAAGCATCTCTGCAAGGTTTGAGTGGATCTTGGTCAGCTCCTGGAACATCAGCCTTTGACCATTGCTCTTTCCTTTTTTGTCCAGCTGTGATTCCTTTTTCTCTCTTTTGGTTGTCCTCTTCTTGCATCTCCAAGGGATTTGACTTCACTTCACTGTCATTGAATCTCTATGTGTAGAAACAGTTAAAATAGGTATTTTTCTGCAGCTGGTTTGGTCCCACCACCCAATCTCTGTGCCTCCAACAGGAAGAATACAAAACAGAATGAGCACTAGAGTGAAAAAGAAGCTTTTTCCAGATTAATTTCTTTCATCTTTTTCTTTTGAACACTGATCTTGTGCTGTCTTCTAAGAAGCAGTATGGCACTCCAGTAACAGGAATGAGAACTCCAGACTGGATAACTTCAACCTGTGTCCTGAGGGATGTTAGAGATAGATGGAGTACCTTCAAGAAGTCTCCAAACATGTCCAAGTATCCATTTCACTGTCAGTGCATCCATACCTTCTCTGGAAAACTCTGAGTAGGCACTGCTGATGTAAAAATGTTGCATGCATTAGGACTTCAATCCTTGGCTCCAGCTTGTACCATTGAAGGACGAGATAAGCTCTTATGTTAAGGCCTTACCATTTAACTTTTAAAGATGCAGTGGCCAATCTAGCCTATCTTCTTTCTAAGCAACTTCTACAAAACTGAACAGCTGTCTATTCATATCATAATCCTTTGATTTTGCCATATATGTGGAAAATGGCCTTGCCCTAAGGTTAATGTAGCATAGGCAAGACACTGCAATGCTTAGGCAATAAAGTGCATTATTTGCAAAGAAGGTACTTGGGAAACTGATTTAAAGCACCTTTATGTAAGTTTTAATTGGGATTGTGTTTCCTCTGGTCAATCTGCCTTGCATGATTCAAAATACATTTTTTTCTCCTAAATACGAGAAATCTTCCCATTATAAAGAAGCTGGGATGTGTACCCTCGCTGTGCTTTTTCTTCCTCTCTCAAATACTTCAAATGCTCCTACACCCAGGTGAAATGCTTTTGTCTCACCCTTATCAAATACCCATATGGGCTATTTTCTGGCCTTACTGAGACCCAGCAGCCTAGAGAACCCCTCGAGCTGAAAAGAAATCTCACTAGTTTACAGGATAATACTGCCACATACAATAATAATGGGGAACAAACAAAGCAAACACTGCCTGCCACTGAACTTCATTTTTCTGAATGGAGGCTATCTTGTGCTATTTCATCTGATTTTCTGTATGAAGACACCTCTGTCTGTTCTGTATGAACACACCTGTTCAGAAAAAGGTGTTTCACTGAGGAGATCAATCATACATTTGTTTAAGACAAGGACACTTGCTGGCTTGTTCTGTCGCATCTACAGTAGAAATCTAGATACACAGTTTCAATTTCAGTAATGAAATCGTTGCTTTTTAAAAGAACAGACAAAAAGAAACAGGATGGCAATTTAAATTACATGCACTTTCACATGAGCATTTTTCTAAAGCACATTAAAAGTCAATGTCATTATCAGATCTTTTAGATGGCTAATTCTTTAGATCTTGTGCAATAATATCAATAATGTATTCAGTTTCTTGGATAAGATAATGTTCTGCAAAATTAAAAATTCAGAATTGTATATTTGAGAATTGAGGTTTTACAGCTGGCTTTTTGGCAGAAAGATTAGGGTGGATTTTTTTTGCACATAACAGTTCAACATTATAATCTTCATAAAATTAAGCAATTTTATAGCTGTTCCTTTGCCTGAGCTATATCTAATACACTGGAACTTTATCTCCATGGCCAAAGCAGACATGAAAAGGATAAGCTGTAATATGTCCAAAAATGGCAAGCCCTATTCAGTTTCCAAAAGTTGTTTTACACATGCATAATGTAAGGAATACAGCGCAAGGAACCATTTCCTTAGGAACTGATGATATTTTGTATTGCCCATTTTTCGCCTTCCAGAGGGAGAGCTAGAAGTTACAAGACAGCTGAAGGCCTGTGACATGAAGATAGGTTAGACAAGCTCTTATCAGGAGCCTGCTAGTGCCAGGACAGAAGGAAAATTTGATGAGAGGTGACAAAGAATGCTTGGTCCTGACCTAGCATTAGTGCAAAACCTTCAAGGCTGTTGATTCTGTCATACGTGCATTGATCTGTGAAACAACTCACAAAAATCTCATTGAAAACAAGGGAACTATTATTATTTAGCTCACCTACCACATCATCTGGAATATATGGGATAAAGAGAACAATTAACAGGGAAAGGGTGATTTTAAAATCATTCTCTCCCACTACTCTTCCTCCGTTTGGGAACTGTCCACTTATTCTGAAATCTTGTGCAATCCAGATTTGGTGTTGATGTTTCCCCTGATTCGATGGGATTATCAAGGCAGACCTGGGTCCATAACATAGGACATTCTCCCACTTTTATGCTTGTACAGTCCAAAGGAACTCGCAGCTAAGTTGAACAGCATCTGGATCTGCTTCCATAGTCTTTTTGTTTCTCTGTTTGTTGGATTTAGACACTATATTTTTCTTTTCCTTTTCTTCCTAGAGTTTGGGCTCACTTTCCCAGGCTTACCCTCATTTCAATTCCAGGCCTGTGATCTTATCAGTCTGGACAGACTTCTTGCTTCATGCACAGCTGGGCTGGCATCTGTGGCACTTGGCTATACCTGAAGATGTGTGCCTGGCAGATGATCAATATTTTTGATCAGATGCTGCTTGGGGAAAAAATGGTCACCTTGGGTATTGCTGTGCTCTTCCTTGTGGCAGGAATTCCCTCTAAACCAAGCTCACGTGCTGTGCACACCACTGGACCCCACTTCCTCAGGCAGCCAGCAGGTGACAGAGACACAAACATGCTCAGTGCTTGCCTCTGCCTTGCAGCAAGCCTTACCCTGCCAGCAAGCTGTCCCAGCAGCAGACCCTTGGGCAGGCAGTGGGAGTCAAGCCCAGAGCTCCTCTTTGACAGGCTTCATCTGCAGGCACAGATGTCTCTGAAGTTCTGCAGAGACTTGTAACATGGTTCCTGGCTGCAGCCCAGAGGTAGCAGCCACCAAAGCTTGATGAGTTTTGGCTACTCCTGATCCCATGGGTTGGCTGAAGTGATCAGAAAATGCTTGGGTGACTGTGAAGTCTTCTAGAAACATGTATGTAGGAAAGAATGCTAAATATTTCAGATATGAGTTTTATTAGCTCCAACAAAAAGTCAGTTTGGGAATTCTCTTTTGCTTACTTTTCTTTTTTCAGTTTTTATTCCCAGGCACTAACAGAGGCATTCAAATCAGGAATTATTTTCAAATGTGAATCACTACTCACTATATGGCTTGAAGTTAGAAATAAGCTTTTAATCATATTACTATGTGAAAACACTATTCAGAAAATTCAGAAATTTATTTTCTCGTATGAAATATAACTCTTAACCCAAACTAAAGATTACAGAGCAACAGACAGACAGACACATACACACAAAAATGCACATGAAAAACACTGACTTATTCCTGTCCTAGATTCAATCTTCTGTTCCTGAAAACTCAAATTTTTTGTGAAATTGTCTTCAAGAACGTAAGTATACACTATTCAGTCACATATTTCATTCAGTCAAAATAATTGCATTTTTTTTAATTAGTCTTGCAGAATGTCTTAAGACTTTAAAAATTTATGATCTTGTAAAGGAAGGATCTTGCAAAGATAGGAAAATGTTTCCACTTTTCTTTTTTTACATTACTCAAACATATAGTATATATGTATTTATATTTGGAAGGCATTGTCTATTTCAGAATTTTTTTAGACACTAGACACGGTCCAGACGAATATGGACCAGGCGGTGAGTTTACACCTGTGCTCCCTGTGGATATTGCTGTGAAGAGCATGTCATAGCTCAGGCTCCCTACGGAACCCATGCAGGTTTCCCTTGTCCTACTAGGAAGGAATGGGCTGAATGTTTTTCAGTGAACTCCTAGTGCACATCATGTAAGACAATGTGGAATATGTAGCAGCAAACTTTATGCAGCCCATCCAGAGAAAAGTCTGCAAGAGCTCAAGTGTCACCCTGTTGTGTGCTCTGGGACCTGTCTGGCCTCTGGCCTGAGGAGCAATAGGAGTAAATGATGGAGTAAATGATCAAGCCCCTGTGACAATGTACATTATTTCAGTGATCCAGTAGTACTACCTAATACTAGCAAAAGATAATATCAATAAAGACTAAAATGATGCTGTTAAAAGAAAACATCAAGACATTTAAAAGACACTAAAAGGAATTTGCTTAAGAATTTGAGTAAATATCGGAGAAAATTCAATGCAATGTTGTCTTTTATTTTTTTTTTTAATTTCTCAGAGTGAGAGGCAAATCTCACAGACCTACAGGTTCATTAAGTTTATAATCATGGGATAAACTGTGTTTAATGTATTTGGAAAGGCAGATGGTTTTTAAAAAAGCATAAATAGCAGACAATCTAGTTATTCAGTGCATACCGATACACACTAATATGACTCTCTGAACTGGTTTTTAAACTCCTTTCATTTTATTTCTTTTTTGTTAGAACATATTTCAGTACTTAAACAGCATAATTTGAGAGCAAAACATAATTATAATTCTCTGAAGCAAAATGCATGTGGAGTTTTCAATTACAAGAGAAACAAGTTCCCAACAAGTGCAGACTGACATATCCCAGTCTTAAAAGTGTTAAACAACATGGTTGTATGATGGGCTATATGTTTTGGTAAGGTACATGCTTTACTGTACCTCCTTTTATGTCAGCAACAGCTTTTACAACTTTGTCAGCTGACTCCTTTCACTTTTCATATTAGCATTTATTCCACAACGAATTGGTGACCTGATTAGATAATATCTTATGAAAATTCTGTCTTTCTATACTTCCCTAATTTTCTTCAAATGCTCCACGAATTTATTCCTAAGTTTGAGCAAGTTTCAGTACTACTGAAAATTACTTGCCTGCTCCAGCTTCAGTTACAGCCAGAACTACCAATCTTAGCAAATCCAGCAGAGGAAGACCTGGCGTGTTCGTGAAGTCAGACTGCACATGTTCTCCATGAGTAGTCAGGTATATTCAAGACACATCAGCCTCTGCTCTGCCTCTGTAACCAATGTTTACTTGTGCTCTGGCTGTTTGTACAAGAATTGGGCATTATGACAGCTGGGACTAGCAGGTACCCAGAAAACAGGGAACCATTTCATGAAGTTCTCAGGGGATACATTTCAGCTATAGAAAATAAGCAATTACTTGAACTTGTCTGTACTTCAGATTTTTTAACAATTTTTTTAACCTTTTCTTCTGAAAGAAGCTAACCTTGATTTGAAAGTTGCTGCTGTAATTTTAAATCCTACCCATCTATCTATTTGGTTTTCACATAGTGCTCTCTCCTATTCTAATATTCCTATCTCACCATGGCATCCAGCTTGCTCTTCCTTCCATATAATTGTATCATCTTTCTCAGTAGTATTGCATATATTTTTATAAACCCTGAAGACAGTGTTAGAAAAAGTCTAGGGAACTTGACTAGGATGAGACAGAAATGATAGGTAATATTTTACACTGGCAGGAAAGAAGCTCTAGATAGTAAAAAATAGTGTTGAGATACAAAAGTAGCCTATAGGGAGAAGTTTTATCCACATGTCGGGGAAGTATTAGAAAGCAAAAAATATTTTAAAAATCTTTAATACATCTTGAGTGTTACAGCACTCTGAAATTTAACTCTTCCAGAGCCATAACGTTTTTATAAGACAGATAAATCTAATTCTGCTAACCTTTGGCTGATTCCCAGTTCAGAGCATGCGAACAGATGTCAAGATAATCTCCTGCATCTTTGCCTTGTGTTGCATCTCATTGAAGTGGAAGACCTCATTGTGGAGTATCCCGGCATACCAGGGGGCCAGTGTTGGAGTGGAATTTCAGTCATGCAGAGACCATACTGTCTCTCTGTACCTGAAGAGCCTAAAAACATGGTCAGGGTTGGAGAGCTTAAGTCATGCAGTATAGTGTTTCTATGCCCAGGCATGAGAGTAGCAAAAATGTTATGATGCCCTCTTAGATAAGAAGTTCTTTTTCTTTTTAAGTGACCTTATGTATTAGCTGGTCCTTTCAAGGGTAGGATTTTTAGTAGGACTTTAAGTAGCTGTCTGACAAGAACTACTTGTCTGGCTGGAGACCTGGATTACATGACTACACTGCACAGAGCTTCCTTGCAGCTTTTCAAAGGAGAATTTGTGAACCACAGTGGTAGTGAATGCTGTAAGGAAGGCTTAAAAGGAATTATCTTCTCTCAAGACCAGGATGAAGGTTTAAAAAACCAGAAAATATTCAAAAGAAAGAGCAGATATTTTAAAATGAGCTTTTACAGAGCTCTTATCATTAGTCAAAGAATGAGAAGGTGAATTAAAATGCTCCATAAAAAATAGCCTTAGCCATTCTACACGCCACTTCCACTGTCTGGTTATTTGAAAGCAAATTTTATTTCATATTTCGAAATATTCATAATATTCATAATATTTATATTATAATATTCATAAATACCTTTATGTTACTAGTTCACTTGAAGTATCCTTAGTGAAAATTCAGCTCTTTCTCATTTTCCCAAGTGACAAGGTTTGGGAGGAGAAGAAAGGGGACGAACATAAAGGAGAAAAAATCATGCAAAAGGCAAAGTCTCTTTCCTCAGACTTGTCATGTTAAAGTGTGTCCCAAATGTTAGATCAAATAATGTATTTCATCTAACAGGAAAACTGTTATAATCTCCAAAAAGTGTAGCTTGGAGAGCTGCAGCAGTTGCATTTTTGCCACACCCAGAAAAAAATTAAAGCATCCATTCTTGTGACAATGTGTTGCTGGAACCAAACTCATGTCTGCAAAGTCAAAGAAATGACAGAAAATTACACTTATAGTTGGAACTATTGGTAATTTCTCAAGTTTTTAAGTGCTTGAAATACCTTACCAGGTGGCACCACTTTCTTAGAATTCAGGATCTGAAGTTATAGATAACTAGGATGCAAAGCACCACTTAAAGCAAGTCCCCTACCTTGGTTCATTTTTTGCACAACAAGCTTGCCAATTCAAACCACAGTCTACAGTTGTGATAACTGTGGCACTTTAAAAATATTTACACACTGAAAATTTGAAGATTCTTAATTGTCCAATACTCTCTGATGACTCTGTGTAAAACCTTTACTCAAAACCAAATCAAATACTAAACAAACAACAGCAAAACCAAAAAAAATAAAATAAAATAAAGGGTTTGACCCATCACTCTGTATGTGAACAAATGCTTTTATCAATCCTCTGTTTCCTTGAGTGAGTTTTGTCTGTATGAACCCTCAAGCTGTTACATTCTGAAGAACAGACATGGGTAACACAAGGGAACAAATTCTGTCTAGGAAAAGTTTAGAGAACCCTGCTCCAAAATTATATTTATTTATACCCTTATTTTGGGAGAACACTAACATGATTCATTGGGATAACTTGAAAGATGAGTCATCAGAACACAATGACAAAAGAGAGATGTTTCAAGGAAAGCACAAGTGTTAAGTTCTGACAATTTTAAAGAAATAATAGTATGGTAAGAACAATATGTGTTACACTGCAGGCAGTTACATTCCCAAAGTCTCAGTTAGGATCAGATTCTGATGTTACCTGCATTAAATATTGTCATGGTAAATGAGATTGCTTGCAGAGTTCTTTCTATCAGTCTCCAAATCAGGATTTTTTTTAAATGTATTGCCCTGTAGTCAATGTATGATCAGTGTTATCTTTAATTATTACAAGGTGTTTGGACACACCACTGTGATAAAATCTCAAGTATTGCATTAGTTTATACTAATTTAAGTGGAGTTCACTGCTTCCTATTGCCTTAGTTTCTGCTCCATGGCCACTACTTTCTCAGATGGAAAACATGTGGCAGTACAAAGGTAGTAAGTCCCAAAACATGTGAGCTAGTGAGAGGAGCCAAGAGGGAACAAAACACTCTTGTGGGTTGAATAAGGTTTGAACTCAATGTTCATTCTGAACATGAAAGTGGAAGATGAAATTCTCCATTATACAGGATGTAGTGCCTATACCAGCTTTGAAATGCATCCCCATCCCCAGTATAGTCAGAAGTACATATTTCTCCAGCCCGTTTGGCTTCTGGCCACAAGCTTGGGCAGAACTTCATAAGTTTGGACAGAGCTTCATAATCTCTGAAGCTACATCTTCAGATAAAAGAAAACATGGAATTGAAATACACTGTTTCCCAAAATACACTGGTCAAGTTGCAATAACATGGGAGACTTTGGTGGCTAGAGCTTTGGTAGAAGGGAAACTAGGTGTACCAAACTAAGAGGAGGTCCTATACTTCTTTTGCTGCAAATCTTTCCTAATGGAAAGTGAGAAATGCCAGAGTATGGATGCGAGATTGAGGTTATTAAGGTTAGGACTGACAGATGAGGTGAAGGTGAAGCTTGAGTTATGCTCACAGTTTGTTTCTGAAGATGCAGACTCATTACTAAGGTATACACTAAGATCCCAGGCTCAGAAAAGTTCAGACTGGTTCAGGAGATGTTGCAGTGGCTGAAAGGTGCACAACAGTAGTCTCTTGTCCTGGCCTCAGCAGAGGACAGCAGTAAGTGTCTGCAGGAAGAGATTAAGCTTTTAGTGGTATTTCCCTACAATATTGCCTCAGATTTTGATGGTCTCTGTCTCTGTGTAAAGCAGCATGGCACCAAGTTCAGAGCAAACCATTTAACTGCACACTCTTGTGACTGGTTTTGTAACTTCTCTGATTTCACAGCAGTCGCAGCTGCGCAACAAACAGCCTGGAAGTTAGCTGGTCTGAAGCTGCCATGGATATTCCCTGTAACAAACTGAAGACCAGAACCTACAAATTTTCAACGTGTGAGAAGAGAACAGGAGAAGACAGGGGATATCAGTCCCCAAATAGGTGTCCGGGGCATTTGTTAGATAAAATACTCAACTTTGTCCTAGGAAGCAACAGATGATTTGCCCTCCAAAAAAGTGTGAAATCCTGAGGGAAAACCCCTTCCAGACCCCATGTCTGGTCATTGTGTTAATCACAAACTAGAGGCAGGACTCAAAGTCCCACTCTTCTGTACCAGTGAGTGGCCCACACTGTGGTTTATCCCTGCTGCTTCTAAGAAGGGAAATGAATAAAGCTCAAGAGCTTTGTTATTCCTTAAGAGTGCGAAAAAGTGTTCCCCAGCCTTGCAGATGAGCAGCAGAGCACTGAAGCGTGGAATTAATTATATACAGTAATTATTTGTTTTGACAGTGCAACAAAGACCTGATAGCAAAGGCTTTATTCAGTCAGTTGAGCTCTTCAAAAGGTGTTACTGTGTTCACTGAGCTCTATCTTGAAACAAAATTTTCCTTACTACTGTCCCAATTAAAAAGCGGCTCCAGAACCTTCACTACTGCTAAGACTTAAGGCTCCTGATACCAGCCAAAATTCACTCATGCTTGTCACATACTCATATGATGCTGCAGAAAACTGTCCTTAAATTGAAATAATTTTTTTTCATTGATGCTTGTTTCCCTGGAATGTGTTGAAAGACCTGACTCTTTACACTCTATTGCTAAGTTGGCTTGATGTTTTGCAGACACCTGTACAGCCAATCATCCTACCAACCCTTTTCTATTTGTGTTTGTCTGAAATTATGTTTTCTGAGCACAGATGTCTCTCACAACCTGCTTTCATGGAGGAGAGAGATGGGGCATGACTATCCCAAAGAAACAGAAAGGCAGACAGTTTATTTCACACTGTTTCTTTTCAGTCCTGCTTTTACCTGTGCAAAGTGCTCCTATTGCAGAACCGGAATGATCCATGCCCTTTCTATACAGAAGCTGCAAGGCAAGGGAAAAATGCCCTGCACATAACAAAAGAGACTATTTACAAGAGCATGTCAGGGACAAGGGTGCATGGCTTCAAACTGACAGAGGTTTTTATTAGACAGTAGGAAGGTGAGGGTGGTGAGACAGTGGAACAGGTTGCCTGGAGAGTTGCGGATACCCCATCCCTGGAAATGTTCAAGGCCAGCCTGGATGAGGCTTTGAGCAACCTGGTCTAGTGGAAGGTATCCCTTTCCTAGGCATAAGAGGCAGAACCAGATATTCTTTAAGGTCCCTTCCAACCCAAGCCATTCTGTGATTCTATGATAGTGTACAGATTAGTCTATTATAGTTCCAAGACTTACATCGATGATAGGAACAGTTGGGGTTTTCTGCTTGTCTTTTCCATAAGCATTCGATCATACCTTTCAGAGAACCAGCACTTATAAAAGGCAAGTAAGTAAAACCAATCACATTGCTGTTGTTCATGCTTCAGAAAAAAAAAATCCATTTTTAAAAATTTTTAATTGGAAGTAAAATATGGAAAAGGCATGGTCTTAATTACATCAGTATAAATCTATTCCAGCTGTAACAGTGTCTGTGGAGTTTATTGAAGGGTTGTGTTCTGCTGACCCCATATTTCAGTGGGCATCCTTCTGTTCTGACCTGTCTCTGTCTCCTTACGTATTCTGCCTTTCTATCTTTCATGTTCTGCTCTCTTCCTTGTTACAGTGTGCCTTTCCCTATGGCTTCCTGACTGCAGCTTCTAAGTAGCTAAAGAATTTTAACTAAAAACATGTTGTAAAGTTGCCCTGGCACAGAAGATTACTCTTAAATATGTCCAAGGAAGAAGAGTCTATAATATCCTAAGGTAATTCATCCCAGGATTTCACCACTATAGCTCCATGGTGTTGCACTCCTTTTTTTTTATTATTTTCTGAAGTTCAGAAAATTTATTTTCCTAGGTTGTCAAGAGTATTGGGGGCTAATACTGTTAAACAGTGTATATACAGTGACTTTACACAGTGTAAACAATAAAGGTGGATCAGGTAAGTAGATTAACATCATGTGTTTGCTGTGTCTAGTGAACTCCTCTGTTGTATAAGCACTTTCACACAAACATGTTCTATCAGGCAGATGACCCTCTATTTATCTCCTAGTTGGAATAAAAGTAAATTGGCCCATGTCTTCAAAAACCCCCACCAACCTACTCCAACTAGATTTCACAGACCTGTGTGTTTGCTTATAATCTACTGTGTTAATTCCCTCTTGATGTTAGAATATTTGAAATCAATGTCTACCATCAGATCCTATTCTTTAGGAGTACAATAGTATTCATGAAGACATTCTCATAGCCAGAACTGTTTTTTCAGGGGTTTTTTTCACCTTTTTGCTTTCTAGGAGCTACTTATGTCATATGCTCAGCTGCATGCCATAGCAAGGAATTTTCATGAAAGTTTTCAAAAGAATAAAGGAAGATTTCTCCTATAAGCCTACTGGCACATGGGTGTTAGATAATTTTATGTTCTGTGTAGTGATATAGAAGAAATTATTGGATCCATTTAGACATGGTGATTAGTCAGCAAGTATCTCTAATGTCACAACGCAAACACCTAAGTGGAACAGAAACGTCTATTCTGACTAAACTATGAATACTCAGATGCAGAAATTTCACCATTAAATTCAACATGTGATTAACAATATCCCATAAAGGCAAAACTAATAGGGTAAATGACTTTTGTGCTGAGAGGTTTAATATGGAGTTTAGTAGGCCTAGCAATGTTCTAGTGAATGTCCACCTCAGCAGAGACAACATATGCATGAGTCACGTTCACTCCACTGCAACGAGGAAGTAAACAAGAGAAAGTCTACAAGATGAATTGTTCTCTTATGAAAGTATTAATGTTACCAGATCTTCTGTGATGTGTGTATTAATAAGCAAGCAAGGAAATCTTACTGCTTCATAATAAGGAGGAACCTTGTACAAGACAGTTTGTGGCATATTTACTGGTGAAGAAACCTTTCTTATCTCATCAGATGAAGAGCAAAGTGGCAAACGTCATAACTGGATGCTTTTGATTGGAATCTTGTTCTTAATGTATGATATCTGAGAATACAATCAGACCTGTTATAAAATAAAATAAAATCTCAAGAACATGGGAATTGTTTGGGAGTGAAAAACTCAACTCAGTCATGTGGCTTGCAAGTGAAAAAAAAAAAATTCTTATGTTTCAAAGTTTCTGGCCCTGTAATGAGCTCCTTCATGTAGCCAATATATTAGCAAATATATTAGTAAATACATATTGTGTATGTACATATTTATACTAGTAAATACATTAATTAATTTATTCAATGGTTAAAAGCTCCTGCATATAGTGTGCTTGTTTGTATACTTTTGGCCATTTATGCAATTTCACAGAGCCCCACTGTGTCTTTTTCCTTCACAAAATTGTTTTATCCAGAATGTCCAAAAATTCTTGTCAGAAAAAGATGTATGTGAAGAGCATTCAGGCAGGTGGTTATCTTTCAGCTGCAGTCAGAACCGAACTAATTTCTGCTGTGACTATCAATATCCTTGGACAGCTTATTTTCATTGGATTATTAATTTTCTGTGAAAGGACAAGGGTTATGCAGTTGGATTGTTTGCTCCAGTGGGAATACAATGGTTTAATGGTCGTGTAACAGGCAAATTTAATTTTTCTATTACATTCAAATATCTTGTCTTTTCATATATTTCATCTGATTTTTCTATCAGCTCAAATTCTTCGCTATGTTGTTAATACTCTGTCCAAATAAATCTCCACCTCTGAAACCAAAAACTCACTCTACATTTGTTCTTTGATTTATCTCTTTACCTGAGCCACATGTTTGCTAGAAAACGAGAAAAAAAGTTCATTCATATATAAATTCCTCCCACTACCTCGTCTAAATGCAGTCTGCTGATGAAGAGAGGTTCTTGCAACCACATTCAGCCCATGCCAAGACTGATGGTTTCCTCTCCCATGAGAGGTTGAGGAGCACTGTCCCAGTGTGCTCCCACACTTCTGACAACAGGACAGTGGCTTTCTAATGTCACTAAATCGGCCTCTCAGCCAGAGGAGGCTCATGCACACCCTGATGTACTGCACATCATCTGTCAACCTTACATACCTTCAGTCAAAACATTTCCTTGGCAAATTATATTTTGTAACTCAGTGATGGCTTTCAATCTGTTTTATTCCTGTGTGTCTATAGAAATAATGCTGCAACTGCATTTTCATGTCTTAATATGCATGCCTAAATTGACCTCGCCTGGTGAAAGTATACAACGTTCAAAAACTTGAAGGAGATTGTGTAGTCAACTGCAGCAATTATGGGAATTTTTAATTACTTCAGATGTAAATACTGCAGCACTGAGTAGATGACCTTGCAAGTTAGGTCTGTGTACAGCCCTGTGAGGTTGGGACTACAAGCCCAAGAGCAGAGATTGTAGCATGGACAATGTGGCGTTTTTTCCAAAGTGCAGGAGAAAATCTCTGCAAGACACTTGTGACCTTTTTATTTACTGACAGCTTTAATTTAAATTTATTAAAGAACAAAGGTGAACATTTACTGAGCCCAGATGAAACTAGATATAAATTACCATCCAACGAAACTTGTCCACTGCCTTTCTCAAATTTAGCAAATGGAAAGTCTTTCTCCATCAGGCTTGTATTCTAAAAATATCTTCTCCCAAATCACAATCCATTCATCTGTATGTTCATTTTAAAAGCATAAGTATTTAAAATGCTATATTTTCCTTATTTTCAAACCCCAGTTATTGTTTAAAACATTGAAAATATCTTTCATCACTGAACATGTCACATATGTTTTGGTTCAGTTTTTAAGTTTCAGAGTTGATGTCTGCAACCTCAACTCTCAGAGATCCAGTTATTTCGTTTGTTCAGATTAATGGGACCTCTGAAATACTAAGTAGTGGATAGAGGTGTGGAATAGAAAAACAAAGATAGTAAAGAAAATATTGGTTATATAAATGAATTTTAATCCAGATAATAGTTAATTGTTTTGAGCTGCTTAAGTATCAATTTATGTAGCTGAAAATCTTAGGGACTCCCCATGTTGTCGTCTTCTTTTTTTCTCTAAAAAATAAAGTGAGGTTTAATAGGAACAGTTTTATCTCAAGGGATAGTTTGCTCTGAAGTAGCAGACAAATGGTCACAACTTACCGTGACTGGGACTTAATAAGAAGTTCAACAGACTAATCAAACTGCTATGTAGGAAAGCCGCTGCTGGTATCATGTTCCATCAGTCGGATAGATTTTGGAATGCAATTTTCAGAAATGTGAGAATTAGGTTGTTTTTTCCTTTATTTTTCACATCACTACATTTAGGAAAAATGAGTCTTGATCAACCCTTTTGCATTCATGATTCATGTCTTAATAGAATTTAAAAGTAAGATTTCAGTTGCTATTTTAATTTCAGAATGCTTTCCCCATTAACTCTTTAGAAAATATTTACTTTCTGCCTTATGAAAACATACTTGAAGGTCGAAGCACAAATAAACTCAGTCAGGGTTTAAATCCCTCTATCACTCTCTCGTCACTCCTGATGGCATTAAGCAAGGGACAAAAAGGCAAATGTTAATAATGAAGTGTCAGCCTGGGTATTTGTCACTAATGTTGAATGTCCTTGATCTTGTGCGTACTTTTATCAGTGCTCTTACATTATTTTAAAACATTCTCTAGGAGAAAAAATACTGTAAGAGAAAAACAGCACAATGTCAGCAAACAGTGTAATTATTTTGAGTTCTTTATGAGGACTCTGAGGATCTCTTCAGATCTTGGATCTAGCTTCAAGGTTGCATTCATCTGTCCTTGATAAAGCCCTCCCTAAGGCTGGGCTGTTCCTTGAAGGTGATGACACAAAAAGGGCATCACCAAAGGGAAAAAACTAGGGAGCTTACGACCTATATATTTTCCAGGAAACTAGAGATACTGGGCCACTGGATGTTTTCATAGGAAAGGCCCATGTCCCCTACCAATTTTCATGCAAGTCAGAAGGGTTAGTCCAACAGCATTCAGTGAATTCTCACTGATGGATTGCCTTCATTTGCTCTTTGAAATTTCACCTTCAAGTTCACAAAAATAAAATATGACTAACAAGAAATAGTGGTGATGACTTAGTCATATCATAGCAACCTGATCATATCTCTAACCTCTTCTGTTGAGACTGTTAGGAATGGTCCCAGAGAAAGGATACTGCTAGAAGAGAATATCCAGACACGCCCAGCGCTCCCTCCCTCCCATTAGAGTTATACAGTGTCTATAGAGTTGTCTACAAGCTGTTCATATTATAATATAAGCAGACTCAGAGAATAAGTTTTATGCAAAGAGAAACTGCACTGTGGGAATGGTAGAACTAATGGAGGCACTCAAGTTTTAGTGTGTGCTATAGAACTACCATACACTGTACCATTTTCCTATCTTGGAGCATGGCACAGATTAAGGGTTTTGAGCTGCTACAGCCACTGCAGCTTTGATGACCTGGCCATGAGTTTTGTTTGTTTAGCTGTTTATTTCTCTGTGCGTGCACTGGCAGATTATTTTTATTTATTGTTTGTAAGGTACTTCTCCAATCTGTCTCCATCAGGTTAAGAGAAACAAGCTGACCTATGAATAACACAAAATAGAAGAAAGCAAAAACATTTTCCTTAAAATTCAAAAGACAGCAGTTTGTTTCTTAACCTCCAGTAGACTTCTGAAGTGTGAAATAGTCAGTGCAGTCTATGGTACATTACAGTCTAATATGACAGCAAACTCTATGTTGTGAAATGAACCTATGGGACAAGAACAAGTGCACAGTTGAGGAACAAGCCTGTTCAGGCAGGAAGCAAAACAGTCCAAAAATAAACGCAGACACAGCCTCTGCTTTGCATGAGGATTGAAAGCTCAAAACCTTCCCAGTCTCTGCTGTCATCCCATCCTCTGTGTGTCAGGTGTCTCAGAAATTGTCTGTCACTGGGAATCCCTGGGATGCAGCTGTGAGGGGTGTCCCACCAACAAGAACTGACTGTGTTCGTTGGGGGACACAGAAGGAGCTGGGGGGCTCCCACACACGTGGAAGGGCACAGCATTGGTCCTAGTAACCCTTGTCCTGTGGAAGCAGCACCAATCAACGCAGCTGAGGTTCTGATATGAGTACGGATCTCTGTGGGAGGTATTTTACTTCAATGTAATAAAATCGAAGGATAACCAAAAGATAATCAGGAAGGATGAAACTAGAAAAAAAATTCTGCCCTGGGCCCTTATTACCGGTAGAGACAAATTCTGATCACTGTTATGATTTGGAGTCAGAGACATAAAGACATGAATGGGGCCATTAGTATTTTCAAAAGAACTTACAGTTCCTGCAGCTATATGGCTGAGCAGGATGAATGCACTCAAATACTTCTGTAATTTTTTACACAAGTATTTAGTCTTCTGAACGAGTCACCTAAGTACTTCTGTTGAGCAACTTCTACAAATGAAAGAGAGGAATGGAATAAAATTGAACTGGTAAAACTTCTTATTTGGTTAATAATGTTAAAACCCCAAAGCTTCAGTCTCAAAATCTATTCACATTCTACTAATGTTTTATGATCTCAAGCCTTTGCTCAAGAGAATAAATTTTACCTTTTTCATCTTATTTTAGGATTCATACTAGAGCAGATTAATTTTCACATCAAAGGCATATTAACCACCCCAGGCTCCATTCTCCTGCATGTTGCAACCACATGTTCTTTAAGTTGTCTTGACCTGGAGATAAATTAATTTATTATTTGATTGTCAAGCATTTTTCTAATGCTGTATATTTGTTTTTGCTTCAGCAACATATTTATGACAGGAAATCCTCCTGACTATTTTCCTTCATGACCACCAAAGCAGTTACAGGCAGCACCACTGAGTGTTGATACCACATGTTATCTGATTAGCTTCTGGAGGTCATCCTGGTTCATTACTTATGATTTTACTGTGATTTCTGTGGTTTAGATCTCTCTCTCATTTTATATGCTAATATTTTGTTTTTAAAAATGATATCTGTTAAAACACACAAGCATGTAGTTTATTTCAAAGACTTAAAGTAACTGAAAAAAACCCAAACCCAAAATATCAGAGGCTTTTCATTATGTAACTTCCTTGAAGTCCACTGAAATTATTGTAAATGACTAATGACTCCAACAACCTTCTTATTGTGTCATATCTCTAGGATAAAACAGATGGTAATGATAGGAGCAAGCATCAATATTCTGAGAGGTACCAGTGAAGCTTGCACTGATTACCATGTAAGTGTCTTTCAACCTGTTAAAACTAATGAACTGAGAAGGTTTGCAAACCATATCTTAGTAACAACAGATGGGGGACAAAGGTGAAAACTCTGGCAGAACCAGTTAAAGATAGCACTGAGATATCTTGGAGTATGAATAATTTATTTTTCCAGGCATGGGGATTTTAAACAACGCAGTTGAGAGATTTGCCCTCACTTTGCTGTCATGGAAACATCAAGCGATTAGTGTCCAAATGAAGTCTTCCTCAGAACATACTGTTAAGTAGATTTCACCTCAGAAAAATGCTGATCGTATACACACTGTAAATATAAACAATTTGGGTGAGGGGTATGTATTACACCTTTCTTAGATATAGAAAAGGTTTCTGTCTTGAAGTCATAACTCCTGAGGGATGAGAAATACAGGAAAGCAAAATTTGGATTAGTATGGGAAGAGGTCTTCTATTTAGCTGATATATTTTATTCAATATATTTGTTCACCAGAAAGTACGCTTTTGGATGTCCAGAAGTGTTCATCAACATTTAAAAAATTCGCCCCAAATTTTAAGAAAAATATGCTACATAGAGAGCAAAGTAATATCAGAGAAGTTAGTACATCTCTTTTCTGACACAAACATTTTGAGATTTCATTTTAAAGTTTTCATTACATAAGTCAGTCTTTTTAAAACAATGTTTTAAGTTGTATGAAAGCTAAAAAAGAGTACAAATAAATATTTGGTTTGGTCTTTAAAAATTGGGATTATTTAAAAATTTTGCAGTGAAAAGTCTATGATTTTTATTTTAAATTAGATAACCACTGGCCTTGTTTTCTGTACATTCTAATGATTAAGTTAAAATCTGATACCACATATGGAAATGTAAACACTGGAAAGATGTTTGGTTTCCTATTTGCCCTCCCTGCATTGCATGGAAGTGAAATATTTTTTTCAAAATCTTAACAAAATTATTGAATTATTTTCTAAGTATTATTAGACAGGATCATTATATTTTTGTATTATGTCATGAGGCACTTTACTGAGTCTCAGAAGATATAGTGGATATTTTTAAAAAGTTCTGAAATGTTTTTCTGAAATGCTTTGTAACAGCAGACTGCCTGTTCAGAGGTACAGATATTTTCATCAGAATTGGTTTCAAGTGTCATTAATGGATCAGGCAAATGAATACTGAATGGCACAATAGTATCAGATAATACATCATTTGTGTTATCATACATACATATCATACATATGATATTCAGCAAAATATACAAAAATTACCAGAATATGTATGTTCTGAATGACATGCCCTGTCAGTACCCTGAATATCATTAATCCTTGCTGCAGAGTAAATACAGACTGTCTCAAATGGGCTTTATTACTATTTTTTGTGACAAGTAATATTATGTAATATTACTAAAAATTAACATGGAGTATATGCTGTTCAATTTAAAATTTATTTACAAATATAATTTACATTAAATTAAAATGTTATAGATAGTCCTTCAAACTAGGTAATAATGGTTCCAGAGAACATTCAAGCAATTTATGTAGAAAAGATCACATACCTCGCACGCCAACATTATACAAAAATATTATATTAAAATAATATAGTGTAACTAGATAAAAGATAAACACCATTTTTGTAAAACCCATTTTGAAAAAAACCTGATAAAACTCCTTTTTGATGGTTTGAAACATTTCCATTAAGAATTACTAATTCCCTTTACCTTCAAAATAGATGAGTTAGTGAAATTACTCCGCAATATTCCTAGAAGGATTTCTAGCCCAGAGTTATTTGACTATCCAAATTTCTGGATATTGAATAAAGAACAGCTTATTAAATTTTTTTCCACTTGTTTGCTACTAATAATCTGAGAGGAATACTTCTTTCTCATTTGAAGAGCAGATACTAACAAAGACTAATGAATTGTAATTCATCTCTATGACATTATAATAATATGGACAAAATTCTTCAGAAGAAAATATCTTCATGGATCTCTTCATGACTTTCTTCTATTCACAGTGAAAATAGATGATTTTCACCTTCTAAGAGCTGCCAGCACAGTGAGTGACTGGATTATTCCTGAGTTCACACTGAAGAATATAGTGCATTGCGAAGATTTTCATTTGCTTTTGCAGCTATACCAAGAAGCCTTTATTTTTGTTTACCCTTTTGTCATTGCTTAGTTGAAACCTCACCATGTCCCAGCATGTTGTGGTGAGTTGACCCTGACTGAACTCTGGGGTCATGAAAGGTTCACAGGTCGAGGTAAGGACAGAGATCACTCAGCAATTACTGCCATGGACCATACATACTTGACTTGGGGAAAGGAATCTGATTTATTATCAATCAAATCAGAGTAGGAAAAATGGGAAGTAAAAATTAAATTATAAAACACCTCCCCCCCCCCCACCCCTCCCTTCTTTCTAGGCTTAAGTACATTCCCCTTTTTCTTTGCCTTCTCTCCTCAGCAGTGCAGGGGGATGGGAAATGGGAACTGTGGTCACATTGTCTCTGCCAGTCCTTCCTCCTCAGAGGAGGGACTCCTCACACTCTTCCCCTGCTCCAGCATGGGGTGCATCCCATGGAGCCAGCCCTCCATGAACATCTCCAACATGAGTCCTTCCCATGTGCTGCAGTTTTCAAACAACTACTCCACTTTGATTCCCCTCCTTGGGGTGCAGTCCTTTGGGAACAGACTGTTCCAGTGTGGGTCACACACAGGATTACAGGTCCTGCCAGCAAACCTGCTCCATCATGGGCTCCTCACAGGGAGTCACAGCCTCCTTTGGGCACATCCACTTGCTCTGGGGTGGGGTATTCCATGGATTGCAGGTGATTCTCTGCTCTACCACATACCTCCATGGGCTGCGGGGGGGCCAGACTGCCTCACTGTGAGTTGGATTCTACATTTTGTGGTCAGTGGAGGCTTTGCAAAAAAACCCGCAACCAACTAACCAAACAAAAAAACCCCAAACCAAACCAAACCAAACCAACAACAAAAAAATAGAAAGTAAAATTGATACTATTATTTGTGAGTCTCCACTCTCTTCATTGTTTTCCGTTAATCTCATAAGTGACTAAATGGGAGCTGTTTCCCTCATTATTTTTACCTTTTTATTTAATTACGAAGCAAGAAAATCAGTGTGATTCCATTAATACTTTGTTTCCACTGAAACAGTCAAGAAAACTAAACTGAATTACCTAACAATTTAAATGAAAAGCATGCAGAACAGCTTGTGCTAGACCCCAGTGTGGTAATGTTCAGAAGCAGCTTTTATTTATGAAAAATTAATTTGTTTCTGAACAATTTAGACAATTTCATCTTGAGTGATATTTTCTGAGCAGAAGTCTAACACAGTTTAACATACACCTCATATTGATACCTTTGGACAAATGGGCTGCTCCTTCTTACAGCCTGAAGCAAGACAGAAATCCTGAGATATTAGATATTCAGAGAAAAAATTTAGACTGTTTCTGTGTCATAACAGAACTTCATGCCATATTCCTGATTTTAATATATTGTTTGAGTGATATATTTTAATATATAATTCAATGAGAGAAACACTTCTAAAATTGCTACACTTACCTAATATCATTGGGTTAGAAATTCATAGAAACAAATTTCATTAAATACTATATGGGCAGCATTTTTTACATAACAATTAGGGGACGAAACATAAAGCCTATAAGTGGGGATTTAATTTGCAATTCCTGTATCAGCTAAAGCAGCATTAGAGCTTCATTGGGAGATTTTTCTTGAATTTTTAGCATTTCATGAGCCATGTAAAAAGTAGACTGAATAACTTTATAAGGATTGGTAATACGAATGATAGAATTCTATACACATCTTGTGGCAGGATGATGATCACATTTCTGCAGCCACATGAAAAATCTAACTACTTCCAAAACACTAAGTGAGGAAAGGGAAACGAAGTAGGATGAATAGGCAGAAATGATAGTCAAAACCATGACTACTCATGTGCTGAAAGGATTAGGAACTGAAGAGCACTCAGAAGGCCTTGCATAATACAGGTCCTATAACTCAGCACCCTTTTAGTTTTTCTCCTCCCAGTGAAGAACATGTAGCTTAGGAACCACAGAGAGATTTTAAAACAAGATGATAATATTTTCTTTCTGAAGGATACTTTTTCTTAATAACTATTTGTTGAACATACTAAGGGGAATGTCATTACGTTGAACTCCTTATGTTAAAGGATTTGAAAATGATGAAGACAGTCTTAATGAAAACAGGATTTCTGCACAACCTACTACATAGCACCAAAATAATTTCCTAGGAATGCATGATGAAAACTGTATACAAACCAACTATTCCCCAAAGTCATGGGGCCCATTTTGAAGGCAGAAGGACTTAATTCTCCAAAAACCTCATGGCCTGCTTTTTACGTGAAAGGTGGAAGATGTGAAGAGGCACTCCCTTCTTTGAACAGCAGTTAAAGGTTGGGGTGGGGTGCCTGGATTTGCTTTAAGCTAAGAGCTGTTCAGGTCTGTGAACAAAATATGTGACCTGTGAAACTGCTTATCCTTCAAACAATACAATCTATTAAACTAAATAACTGTGTGGGCTGAAGGTAAAAAATTGTTTTTGACTGACCCTTAAATCTAACCTCGTATCGGTAACCTACTGACAAAAGGGCTCTCTCTGCACCTGCTGGAGTGCCTCCTTGTCAGTTCCTGGGCACATCCTGGCACATTGTCTTTAACACAGAGGCTGTAAAACGTACAAACCCTACCTTCTTTACAATGACACAAGCTGATTGCAGACAAATGTCTGATCCACAAAACCACAAGTGTTTTACACAAGCATGGAAAACAACAGAAATGGATGGGGGATCACCTACGATTTATGTAGATATATATCTTTATGTCCATTACCCAACATCTACTTTAACAGGGAACACTTTGCATATTAAAGTGCAAAATGAATGGGCAATCATTTACCTTTGCCACTGTGGAATTTCCCATGTTGGGAATATCATAAAGCTGGAGCACAGATTTTTCAGCTGATTTAAGGAAGGCAAGAGTTGTTACTTCTCTGTTAACTGCCAACATCAAAAGCCAAAATGAAGCTCTTGAACATGGCAAAACTTCACGTTTATTTCAAAAATGGTATCCACAGCTGTGGATAGCCTGAAGATACAGTGATCAGTAAGGTGTTTATTTCCTGTGTGACAGCGTGCTCCTTTCACCCTAACCTGACCTTTTTTCTCCTATATCCCAGTTCAAGTGATAAGCACCAGTGGTGGTTTGAAAGGATGCCTCTGGTCATGATGGCTGCATCTGACTCAGTGGATCCATGAGAGACAGATAACAACACAAAAGCCAAGGGCTAATCTGAGCAATGCACTGCTCACCTCCCCCAGCTATAGTGTTGCTCAAGGTCTAACTCAAGACAACTTTGGAAGAAACCAACCTTTGTAGTTGGTATGCAAATATGGCTATAAGTCAATCATCTAATCCATAAATAGTGGGCAGCTGTAACTGCCAGAATTAAAACTTTGGACAAAGTTTATCAGGAAGGCCCTCCCATTGAATCAAAAGGTTCAGAAAGGATTTTCTTTCTTCCTAAACCCCTTCATAATGAGGAGTCCCGCTACGTCAGGGTCCAGTCTTAGTCTCAGACTTGGACAACAGTTTATGTCAAAGGGACTACATTGACGTAGTTAATCATTTATACTACTTTGTTCCACAGGGTTAAGGATGGCAAACCAAATATATTTATATAGGAAAAATAAGCTTTGTATTTTGATTGATGACAATAATGATAATTATCATCGGTATCTACTACACAGTATAGACAGTGTTATTACAGGGCACTATTTATTAAAACCATAGTTTCAAATCTAGTTTTATAACTCTTAAATAGAGACTGATGTTACCCATACTGATAACTAGAGGTAAATCTTTTTTGCTTATTCTCAGTGAGTAACCTTGAGGAATGTCCCCACCCTAGGAAGGAATCTTGATACACTTTCCTAGAAGGAGTGTGCTAGAAATCATTACCAATGAAAAATGGGACTGAGCTTTTATATTGTAAAGTGATTGACTGTCAGCCATACATTACTAAGATAGCTGTGCTAGCTCAGCAGTACTTAATTCATCTTTAAATACGTTGTCAGTGCTATCAATTATTGGTTCCTCTATCAGGAAACAACTGTATTTCTCATCCCCACCACTGCCAGTTTCTGTCAGGAAACAAATGTTTTTCACATTCTTGTGGTGTTTAATTTTGGCATTCTTGAGTCAGGCTGGCCTCAGCATTCTTTAACATGAAAAGTAGCATGACCTTCTCCTCCATCACAGGTAATCTGAGCAAGTAAGGTGAAGTTCGAGCACTTCCACCCCCACTTAGACAGAATATCCTGCTACAACAGTCCAGAGCCCATCGAACCCTGCTGCACAGAAGCAGGTGGCACATCCGTATCTCTCCTGGAGTAGAGATGCCTCTCAAGGTTACTCCTCCAGGCTGAGTAATTCCTTGTAGCAACAGATTCTTGGTAAGTGATTAATAGAATGTTTAACTTTTAAATCTTAGCCAAGGGATATATAGGATTGATTGTGAATCCTTTAGACATAAACCATGAACCAATTTTGGGACTAAATTTGGATCCAGCTGCATCTAATCTCTCTGAGAAGCAGTTTGGAATGCAAGGAGGTCCTTTCTGAACCTGCTGACTCAATAGGAAGTTCTACCTGATAATTTTATCTGACCTTGTGCTCTATGCAGTAAATAAAGTGTATCTTGCCATTGAATCTTGTTAAACCTCTGTTTCATTTGCTCACAAACTTTTTAAAATCACTGTTTTTATATCAAAAAGCATATTGCCACTTCTCTCTTAGGAATGAAGTGTTTCAGTGCATCTGCAACACCCTGGGACCAAATCAGCCTGGCCCTGGAGAGATCAAAGCAAAATAACTTAGCTGACAATGTTTGTGAGCATTGTATCTTGCAAAATCTAACCTCTAGTGTACCAAGGTTCTTGTTACTACCACAAAATAAATAAAGAGAAATTTAATGAAGTATGATTCTGAGCTGGATAGAATCCCATATCCTATTCTAGATAAAAAGAAGAAAATAAGCAAATTGGATATAAAATTATCCTGTTGTCAGATATTGTTTTCTTGTGCACAAGCTTTAAGCCCTTACTTATCTCCTAATAGCATCTGTGAATGTGGGCTCACATGTGGAAGCTGTAAGGCAGAAATGATTCATGTCCACAATTTTTACTTCTCCTCTGGGATGGCTGGTTACACCATACAGCTGTTCCAGTAGAAGGTTATAATGTAAACTGGCAATAGATTTGGTTTGTTTTGTTTCACTGACTGTGACACTGAACAGCTCTGGAGCTGATAAATCTTCTGTTGAGCCATGACAGTGTTAAAGTGGCAGCTCTCAGAGAGGGGTTGTGTGGACAGGTTGAATAAGTCACCCCATCACCAGGCCCAGGTTAGTCTACACTATATTCAAATAGATCCAGTAGCATCACTCAGTACTGCTTCCTTAGTTGCACAAAGTCATGTTGACTTTAGCAAAACTTTTGTGTGCAAGGCCCCTATCATATTCATCTGAAATAGGTTGAATCCATATAATGAAGCTTAGGATGTTTGAAAAAATATGAATGATATCACTGACAGAAACTGAAGGACAATTGAGAGCTGAAATTTTGTCCTGACAGAGAGCAGCTCGCTGAAAATGGAACTGCTTTGCTTCGCTTCTCTTCATTTATTCTCACAATATAGATCATACATTTTTCATGAGAAGCAAGTGCCTATGCAGATAAATGTCTGCTGGGAATGCAACCAGGATGCAAGAACCCACTTTGAACTGAGCAATCTTTTGAAGCTACTGACTATAATGCAATATTGTAATGATTTGGAGTTTATATATGGATTTTCTATTGCATCCTGCTTCTCTAAAGACACACCAACCTCTTGACGTAAACAGAAAAACAGATCAAGAACAGAGAAAGACATTCCTCATTTAATCTTATCCCTTGGCTGATACTTTCAAAATTACAGCAAGCTTCATTTTTTAGCATATTCTATATTTCTACAACAGAACAATGAAGAGTAAAGCAAGTGGCTTTAGTGTCAACGCTGAGCTCAAAACTTTTATTTACTTCTGTTTACCATGTCAATCTTCTGTCTGTTTCTTTGAAAATATATCCCATGCTCACACAGAAATGGTTGCAATTTTCTGTGCCACCATTTTCTGTGCAGTACAGAGTATTCATATCACTTGAATTTGCATGTGAGCTATAAACATAGGTGACAGAAACTGTAAACCTCCAAACAAAGAACCCATCAAAATCTGCTCTGAAATTAAATAATTCAATAAATCTACTTAAACTTTAAAACAGTGCTCATAAACATTCCATTATGCTTTGACAACTGTTTATCAAAAGGAAAGGATAAAGCTTGTTTACAAAATGATGCCACAATTTTGAGGAAAAATTGCCAGCTCCTCCTGTGTCCCTCACTGCAGAGACAGGCACTTATCTGATATGATGGACTTCAAGAGCACAGTTTTCCAGGTTTGAGTGTACAGAGTCCAATCCCGAGACAATTTATTGTTGGAAAATCCAGCTGGGGAAAGAGGAAGGGAATGGGGATTAAAAAATTATTTGCTTGGTCCTGGTATTGATCAGAGTGATTTTCAGCATCATTTAGGGAAGCCTAATACAATATCTGAATCTTCCCTTATGCTCAATCACCATCAGTCATGCAAATATTTCTTTCCAACAGTGCTTCTACTGGTGATGAAAATGGACCTGAAAATCAGCCCATGAAGAAGGTCACTGAATTCAGTGGCAGGATTTCACTGCAGTAGTAGGCTGGACAACAAACAGATCCCCTTGTCCTTCCCTAGCCTTCCAGATTTTTTTTCAAATTATGTTTTCTCCCCTTATTATGCTTTTTACCGTTATAAAGATGGTATAAATGCAGGATAGCATGAGAACCACTTTCCCACCCTCTTTTAGTTAGAGGGCTCACTACCACTCATGATGCGTCACAAAGGTTTAATAAAATCAGTGACAAAGAATAGAAGCATGAAATGTCACTTATAAAGACTAATAAGATTGTTGTTCTTACCTAATCATATTTTAAGATTGTTTGTGCAAGGATACATAATCAGAAGGAAAAATAAGACAAGCCATTAAAACCTACCAGGATTATTACTTATTACAGCAGGCTGAAATCTCTTTAATTTTCAAAATTACTTCTGGAGAATGGAAAAAGCAAAACAAAACAGAAAGAAAACAGCTTACAGGACCTGTGCAATATGTGAATGAGCATGGCAACTTTACAAGAATTTTAGAATCATATAATGGGGGTTGGGTTGGAAGAAACCTTAAAGATCCTCTAGTTCCAATCCCTCTGCCATGGGCAGGGACACCATCCACTAGATCAGGTTGCTCAAAGCCCCATTCTATATGGCCTGGAACACTTCCAGAGAAGAAGCATTGAAAACTTCCCTGGGGAACCTGTTCCAGTGCTTCACTAGCCTCTGAGTAAAGAATTTCTTCCTAATATCTAACTTAAATATCCACTCTTTTAGTTTAAAACCATTCTCTCTCATCCTATCACTATCTGCCTGTAAGCAGTCTGCCTCCAGCTATTTTGTGGGCTCCCTCTAAGTACTGAAAGGCTGCAATAAGGTCTTCTCCAGGATAAATAACTCCAACTCTTTAAGCTTTTCCTCACAGGAGAGTCTATTTCCAGAAAATTTCTATTCAGTGGGTATCATCATGATTGTTGCTCTAGGACAACTTTTTTCTTTGATCATAAAAGGACATCATAACAAATCAGTACTCCAAGAAAATCCATGCATTCAGTGTCCAAATGATATGCATTCACTTAATCCAAAATAAGACCAAGAAATTTTTAGATTTTAGTTCTGCATCTTTCTGATTGTAGAGCTTCAAAATCTGCTTCTTGAAATAATAGGAAAGGGCAGTACTTTATTTTCCAGTTCCCAAACGATGAGAATTATGGTACTTCTAAGAAATGTTATGAAGACATGCATCCATAGGAATACTCCCAGCTCCAGGACTCCTACAGAGTACCATGGAGTATTTACTTTGGCAAGATTCAGAGAGGACTGTAGCTCAGTGCAGTAATAGCTCTGATATTTAAGATGGTGAGACGCAAAACAGCTCCAGCCATGCCCAGAATGTGGATGTTGTGAAGCAACAGGAGAGAGTTCTGACACATCAGAAATATGCCAGATGATCAGGGGGTCAGGGGAGACCTTTCTGTGCCATTCAGTAACATGATGGCAGCTAAAAAGTGCCTTGGTTGTAGGGCCACCACTTGGGTGAGGCTTCCTTGGATACAGTAATTTTTTATTTTTTTTTTTGTCTGGGGAGAATGGGAACTTTCAAGATTTATTTGGGATTCCTGAGCATTGTGTAGTATCACTGAGGTGGAATCCCTGACTGAGCTCAGAATAACAAGAAATCAAGAGCAATATCCCCAGTGTGGGCCCACTAGGTCCTGTGTATTCTGTGCACGTTTAAATAATTTGTGCAGCACTTGTGTGGTTAGTCAAACACGTTCAGATGCCCAGGACTCAATGCATATATTTCATAAGGCATATACTCACATAATTCTATCAGAGAGATCCATAAATAGCAATATCCTACATTTAATTTCCTAATTTGTGTATCTTCACATTTAGGGCTATATATGTGCGTGTGTGTTTGTGTGTGTATATGTATATATGTGCACGTATGTATGCATGGTGATAGGCCTTGTGGTTACAGAATAAAAGCCTTGTCCCCTGAGCACACTGATCCTGTGAAAAGCTGAATGACTTCACCCAGGAAAGCATGGCAGACTGATGAAGCAGGGTTGTCATACAGCTAAAGATAATGCAGGAGAAATGCTATTAGCCTAAGCTCAACCTTCAAGTGCAAGCAATTCTTCAGACCATTTATGAGTCAAGATTTCATTCAGATCTGATTATTCCTAAAGTCTCTACTAGACCTGAATGAGCTGGGCTCATAAATTTAGCTCTGTTTCTTCAGCTAAAATTAGCCTGCTTTGGTCTACTTTATTTTTGTCATCTTTTGTAATCAAAGCACTTTACCCGTGGTCTCTAGGCTCTGTGAAACCTTTTGTGTCTGGGCCCCAGCAATTCTTTTTCCAGCACCTCTTAATACATATTTCCTGCCATGGCACTTTACTGCAAGATGTCTGGGAATAATTGGGTACAAAATAATATCAGTTCCATAGAGGAGTCTGTGCAAAAGCGTAAGACATTTGTTGTAGTACTTAAATTATCGAAACTATTGAGCTAATAAACCACCAGTGACGTAGAAAGAACAAAAAGACTGTGGTCCACTTGAAACTTCTCTTTTTTTCCCCTCACTGTTTTGAGATAAGCATCTTTTCACACTTCTGAGCTGTTCTTTCATTCAGGACTGAATAAACATAGTATGATTAGCTCTTTTCAGCTCAGAGGATATGTATTTCGTATGCTTTCAGAGGAAAAAAAATAGTAAGGCACTCAGAGTTTCCAATATTAGCCAGAGAGTATAGAACATTGTTTGCAAGTGCTACTGAGACTGAAACAAGTGTAATTTCCAAATGCTCATTTTGGCTCTGCAATTAACAGATTTTTTTAGTTATGTTATTAAGTGACATGCCTTTTTTTTTTCCTTTTTGTTTTCAAGACCCTCTTTTGTTTGAACACACTGGTTTTAAAAGGAATATGATTTTCTCCCTCTTACTGAAGTTTTTACTTTGTCAGAGTAATTTAAAATAAACTGCATGTGTATTGTAGACAAGATACTTACAAATTAACAATGAAATTCTATGTTTGTCCATTTTTACCTTGTTTCCTTTCAAGATTTCTATAGAAAATATTAGTGGCAGGTCTAATAGCATATTGAATTACCTCATAGCTATTAAAACCAAAAACACTATGCCTCTTGCATCAGATGTGGAGTCTGATACTGAGGCTTTTAGCTTCAGACTGAGTGATTCCTGCTTTCTGGTTTCATACATGCTTGCTAAATGGAAGAATTAGACCATGAGCCTCTATTATATTGGACATAGTGCCCTATAATAAATATTCAAAGTACTGTAGATTTAAACAGAAACTTTCTTTAGAGCTCCAGATCTAAATAAAACTGAGTAATGAGAGGATGCAAATGTTCTTTCTTAATGTTAACTGAGAGCAATTAATCAGTAGTTAATCAAGATGAAGAGTAATTGCAGTGGGTCATGTTGGGGAAAAAAGCCAATTTTATTTGAGGGGATTAAGTTTGTTTTTTTCCCAAACGACTTCCTAATCTGAGTAATGTGGCTTCTTTACTATTTCTGGTAGAAGAAGGTGGTGCTCTTAATGATGCTTCAAGGGAGAGCTTATATTACTAATGTATCTGTAGCACCTCTTTCCACCACGTTCCACTCTGGGCTGAAAACCACCACTAAAAGTATAATTGTCAGAGTTGAAGACTGTGGTTCAATCTTCCACCCCTGGGATTAGAGAGGTTAAAGGCATGACAGAATCACACACTGTTACCATGGAAACTTTTTTGCATTGATGCTTCCAGGAAAATGACAATACTGGTGAATATTTGAAGAGCAGGATTTCAAATATCTGTTTGAAATACTTCCCAAATCCTGTTGTTGCCTCAGAGAGAAAAATAACAATAATAAAATACTGGTATTAGTAATAATAATAATAATAATGTTCTGTAATTTATACAGCAGTGGTCTCCCAGGGAAAGATGGAATCTGCTCCTAGGCGCTGAGGCTGGAGCACGGAGGGAGTAGAATTTTCTCCAGCCCTGTAGCATCATCTATCCACCTGCAGGTCACTAGGTGAAGATCTCTTAAAGTCTGCCCCTAAAGAGTAGGTTCAGGTTTTGCGGAAGGGATAAGGAGAAGCATTTCTACCCTGTTTTCTTAGAAACCCTACACAACTGGGCAAGGGCCCTACACCCTTGGAGGTCAACAGAAAACGCTTTGGGGCAGTCCTGATGCACAGCCTGGAATGAGCACCCAGGGCAGAGCCCTTCCTGCAGTTCTTGATGACGATGGCAGGCACAAGGGGCACTACACCAGCAGCATTTTTTCTTGACCCCTTCTTTCCTGAATTAATCAGTTTGATCTTTTGCACTGCTTAATGGTTAGTCTTATTAGAGAAACTTCACTGATGTGTTACCTGTCTTCCTTGAATATCACAAATTACTTTTCAGTTCATAAGTTACTTTCAGCCAAGAGTATAAAAGACCACTTTTCTCTGACAATGCTGAATGCTGCACCAAAAAATCCCCACAAAGCCTTATAGTTTTTCCTCTTTTAAAAATACCACAAAATACAGAAAGATAAGCAAATCAAAAAGAGCAATACCTAAGAAATTGAAATGTTCATAAAAGAATGGCGGGGGGGGAGGGGAAAGGAGAGGAAGCAGAGCTAAATTGCAAGGAACAGGCAGTTACACAACTCTGGGACTCCTCCAGTAAAAACTTTGACACCCACGGACCTGGAGCTGATGCCAAAATCCTCACAGCCAAGCAAAAGGTAACAGCCAAGGTCTAAAAAATAAACAGTGCTAGTTCTCACTGAAAATTCATAGCAGCAATGAAAATGGCAGAGACAAAATTGTACCATTTTTCAAAAAAATTAAAATATGTGGTATTTTATTTAATATACCCTTTTTGTTCTCCCACTGCTGTTCTTAATTGGTGACTCCAAGAGGGAGAGAAATTAACATTACCAGCTGAAATGCTATCTGTGAAACAGAGTATCTGGCAGAGTGGGCAGATAAACATGTTTTGTCAAACCCTGGTTTTGGTTATACCACTGCTTAAGAAATAGCTGTGGGGAGATAACAGCATATTCAGGGAGGTAGCTCTGAAGAGTGCTCTCAGTTATATGTCCTAAACTGGACAATTCACTGCACTGTCTTCCCTTTCTGAGTCCAAGGTTTTTCATCTGTAAATGTGGAAAAAAGAAAAGGATTATTTTTACAGATAGAGAGCACATTTATCCTTCTGTGAAATAGCGTGATTAATAGACAGGTTTTGCTTAACATTGAACCAAAACCTGTCCTACCAAAGGAGTAGAAATTTTACTTTAGGAAGGGCAAGAGAGTTCCAGTACTGTAAAAGGAGTTGATTTTACTTTATCTTTTTAAACAAGGGTTCTGCTAACAGCTTGCCTAAATAAAGAAAAATTAAAAAGTCTGACTAAAGTAGTGAAGAGATTAGCACTATTGAATAAAAGTTCTCCTTTTTATACAGCAACCATCTACCACCTAACAACCCCCAAAACAAAAACTTTCCCACACTACAACTGAATTTTCTATTAAAATAATCTTCACTGCTTTCTGAGTGAAAATGAAACACAGGTTTTTATTTCTGAAGGTTTGTGGGATTTTGTAATCACTTTTCAAATTCTTGCAAATTTCTATGTTAAGAGTTTGGGCAGGAAGCAATCAAGGAAAGCCGAATTATGAGAGATTGGCCTCACTCCAGCTGAGTGGACAATTATATCAGCAGAGTAATCTTCCCTAATTAAAGAAAAAAATGAGAGATTGGTCAAGCTGCAAGAAAGAGGAGGACATCACAAACCCAAAATATTATTTTCAAACCCACTGATACATCTCTGATTCTACAGCAAATGAGGAGAGAGGAAAATCATCCAAGAGGAGCATTCATGGCATCTTGAAAATTATCACAGAAAGGGAATGAAAGTTAAAAGCTGCCTGTGCCATGAAGCCATACACCTTCACACACACCAAGTGGGTACCAGTTGAACAAAAGCATAATAAAAGAGGTTACAGCAAGGATGGGTTGCAGGGTGATAACGAGACAGGACTTTCTGCAGAAGACTGGTCTCCAGTCTTGCAATTATAATGTAAGTTCCAGGTTTTATTCAGGATATATGTCTATAAAAGAAGCCAGGGAGAATGAGAGGAACCTTATAATACCTCCCCCGTCATTTGAGCCTGGTGCTAAAACAGGGAACTGATAGTCATAGGTGGGTTTCTAGATCGACTGTACATCTGATATATTACTACAATTATTAGGCTTCTAAATAAATAAGAAAGTGGGTGTTGATCTCTACAGAAGCCTGTGATTGTCTTTTGGTTGTAAACAGTCATTTTGAAAGTATTTAGCATTTTGTTATTAGATGTTCAGATGTGTCTCTTTTCTTACAGCCAATATTTTCAGGAGTTTTTTCTGTACTCAAGCAAAGGAAAAGAAGTTTTGGGGTGGAGATTCCTTGTCTTAATTCATCTCCTCTAGGAAATAAATAGCTTTTAGCTTATAAACTTGTAAGTTTCTCTGGCTGAATAGGGCATATCTCTCAGCACAAAGGTTTCTGTGATTCTCTTCTAGAGAATATGGATGATGAAGGTTTTTCCTTTTCTCTTTTAGCAGGTAGAATTCTGCAGAATTTTTCTGAATTATGGGAGTATGGGCATATGCAGCTATCGACAGTAGTCAGGCTGTAAGGACAATTCAGTCTGGTTCATTTACAAGGTTACATGGGGAATAAAATGGACTCCCTGAAATTCCTGGAAGGAACTAGAGAGCTGGCAGAGGCAATCTGGGCTTGCCAGGGTGCAGATGTGGGTATGCACACAAGAATGCAAGTGGCACAAGTCCCAGTGCTCTTCCTGTACAAGGAGATGGTGCCTGGCAGGGAAACTCATTTTTATGGAACCCTCTGTTGCCACAGATGAGCAATTTCCACACCTGAAGGCAGCTGCAACATCAGTGCTATAGTGCAGACTGCCACAGAAATACCCATTATCCTGGGAAATCCTCTTGAGAAAGGTGTGAACATGGTCCAAATGTACTCATCACACTAGTGGAGGGAGAGACAGGTAGAGGAAACAAAAAAGGTTAATGTAAATCCCTGAGGCCTAAAGGTCAGCAACTAGGATGCCAGCAGGTTTACACTGAATTCTACAGTGACATTTCAATTTTAAGATATCCTCGAGACTACAGGAACAGATCCTGCTTCTTGCATCTGAGACGGAAAACCTCAATCCTGACCAGCTGTTCAGATTTGCCATCAGACCCTGTCTTGTATCCTGGCTGGCAAAAGAATCCAGCTCAAATCAACCACCTGGGTGGTACAGTCCTGGGAGGCTTGAAGGAGGCTTGAATCTGCTGTCTCACAATTGCAGATGCAGTGTTTTAACTCCTTTCTTTCTGTTAAGATGAATTTCTTCCTCCTTGTATTCTCAAAGCCCTCCACAACTCAGTACCAGTCAGGAAGAAGAAACAAAGTAAATAATGCCATACCCAGATCAACATTTGGGCTTTTCTCATTAGCCTTCACCAGGCAGCAAATTATAAAATACAAGTTTCAGAGAAAGCTTCTGATGCCTATTAGCAAACCTCTCAGCAGCATGCTTGAATCAGAAGACAGTATCCTGCCATGTTAACATCTGTGCAAAAACCAATACCTTCCATTTACTTCAGTGGGGACAGTTTTCCACACGCGATTTTCTTTGGGCTGCAGCATGGACTGTGTTATATCTAAAAGCACACAACTGATCCTCCAGAGGCAGTGGGGCTATTATTAGCTTTCCGTGTCGATACACATGTAATTCTAAAAGAATAATAATATTAAATCTGATGGCATTAGTAGGACCTAATTTCCAAATCCAACTTCTTCCTGGAAGAGACCGCTTGAAATAACTTACTCAATTTGTATCTTTTCTATTCACCCCTCTTGCCATATATGTATCTGTAATCTGCTCTTCTTTGCAAGAGGCAAAGAGCTCCATGCAAGCACTTTGCAACCTTCCAGACTGTTAACATCCCTGATGACTTTCAATATCTGAAGCATGCACACAAACATTAGAAAGGAAAAGGAACAAGCTTGCACACAGCTAGTACCTGATACTGTTAAATCCCCCTTGCACATCACCCAAACTATAAGAACTTTCAGATTCCTCCAGTATCTCAAAGGTTTCTTTATATGAAGCTCTGCATAGAGAGAGCTGGGTCACGTTCATCTCTATAGATGACTGTTCTAGAAAAACACTCGCTCAAAGGTCTGACTATAAAAAACAGCATGGAATAATCAAGTCACAGTTGTCAGCCTGTCTGTGTGACAGACACATTAATGATGCTTCTGTTCCATTGACTTTAAACTTCTGCATTCCTTGTCAGCCATTTCAGTGAAAAGACACCTGTTATAAGTAAACCTTCTAAAATAATTGTTTTCATTTTAAGCCACATTCCTGACATCACAGCCCAAGGCCAGGGAAGTTTTTCTGAAGCCAAACAGTACATTATAGTCAAAAAATGGAACCAACACGTGGGCATCCTGTTTCCAGGTAGTTTGTCATCATTCATAACAAATACTAAGGAGGGAGGAACACTGCAAAATTTAAGACTTACAATACAGAAGAACAAACATCTTACCTTATCTAAATTAAAGAAAAAAGAGAGAGAGAGAGAAAAGAAAAAGAAAAAAAATAAAAGTCGGTGAAGGAAAAGGTCCAAAATTTCAGGTTTTACTAACAAGGCTTTAACTTCATCAGCAAGCTGGAGCCACTGCTTGCACCAGTATGGTTTTACAACGATGCTCTGCTCCCTCCCTGTGGCAGAGTTTGGAAGCTCACCAGTCATGCAGCAACGTAGCAAGGAAGGGATGGGCTTTGATAACTGAAGAATTTGAAAGAAAAAAAAAAATGGAAATTAGGAATAACTATCAGGAAAAGTTTCAATGGTGTTCATCATTTCATTAAAGTCATTCATTTTTATTCCCATCTTCCACTTGTTTCAAAACTATTTTTGTCACCATGCTTTTTAGAATGTTCCTGTTACTGTACTTCCAGATTTCAGTCTCGGTGCTGTGTGGAAGAGGAAGAACAGTGTGGAGGAGGCCTTACCCTGAGCGTAGGGGTCTTCAGCAGCCCCCATCTTGCACCCAGGCACATGTACGACTGAAAGGGCATCACTCCCACTGGGGCCTTGTTGATTTGTGCATTGCTGTACATGTGTGGCACTGCTGCAGAGCCATCAAGTAGATCTGTGTGACATCCCACTGTAACATGCTGCTGTGCTGGCATGATGGGACAGCCACTCAGGGCTCTCTGCCCTGGTGCAGCTGGGTGCAGCAGATATGCTCCTCAGTTTAGCTCTGTGCCAAAGTTATAAGCAATAAAAGAAGAGGCAGCTCCAATGATCCTTACCAGAGCATGTGCTGAAGTGTTTAATAGGAGGTCCATCCAGGTGTGCAATTTCCTTTTCATATAAGGAAACCAGATTCCAGTATTACAAGTCAAAGATTCCAGGGGCAGAGAGTTGTAGTTAAATCTTTCCAACAACCAGATCTTCTCTATAAGAAAAACTCCAGTAACACACAGACAGAAGGTAGAATAAAACCTGATGACTAAAAATACTGTAATTATGCAAGACTCCAAACAAACACATTGATAACCACTGTCTTCTTATTTTATGTTGTTGGTAGAAGACAGTGTTAAACTTTAGGTAAATAAATGATGCATTTGTACAACCTCTATTTCTTTCTTTTACGTGCAAAAATGATATTTTAATTTCATTTCTCTTTTCTGGCTCTGACTCTGCAACACTTTTTGTAGGGGCAGATTCTCATAATTTATTAACTCAAATTTCTCTTACTAATCTGAAAGCATTTTATGTCTCCAGACAATACCTATGACTATAGCTTAAACTTAATTATTACAGTATCACTAGAAACCTAATATATTGGTATTGAATAAAGCAAGTACATAATTAAAAAATAAGCTCCGTCAGTGGTTTTTGGTTTTTGTTTTTTTTTTTTATCTTTTTCTTACCTATACTAGGCTCAGATGTGTTGTTACAGCTGTTATTGCTCACAAATTTCATTTCTTACTTAAACCCCAATGTGGACACAGTTCTGAACAGGAACCCAGTCCTGAGAACCCAGAATGGACCAGTCAGACCAGGACGGGTCATGTTTGCGTTTCCATTGTAACAGGTGAGGCAGCTGTCATCCCTGGCTAAGGAAATCATTCATGGATCTGAAAGGCAAGGACAAGAACTTGATTTTTATCACCATGTGGTGGGAAATGAGATTGAGAAATTACAGTGGACATGTTTGTATGGCCTAATAAGAAATTAACATACATGGGATACTCTGTTTTAGTGATCTCTTAACCGAAAGGTGTCATTTTTGGAGATTCAAGGCTACTCTCCTATGGTAAAGTTCCATTTTGGACTGATCTGTATATAAGGAGTGTGCCAGGATGGTACTCTGAGCACCCACAGTGGGTGGATTTAAAATGAGCAATTGAAATTGACTGTCAGAGAACAGAGGCATAAAGGTTTGAACACATCAGCAATAGAGAAATGTAGAAAATATTCTGACAAAATGTGGACAACCTGATTGATGCAGTGTTGGGAGATGTAAACAGGAAACTACTACTGGTTGTACTGGGTAGCAAACTTGCCCAAAGTCCAAAGTAGAGGAAGGAATTTGAATCTCTAGAATTGCCACTCATTGCATTCATGTTTTTGATTTCTTTATGAAAGTCACAATTTTTGTCAGTACCCAGGATCATATCAGTATTACAGCTGAAGCTGAGAAGCTGAGAGGGGGCAGTCCAAGCTCCTTTTTCTAATCCTTCTAACACTGATGCTGCCAGATCACAATACAAAACTTGAAACAACTGAACAACATGTTCAAGGAGCAGGCAGCCAGCCTGGGATTTTTCAAGAGCAGCACTGTATGAGGGTTGCAGAAACCTCCTACACAAGCATCTTCCATAATTCTTTTTATGAGACTAGTTATGAAGCTATAAAGATGATCTATGTCCTTTCCTAATTTTAGTATATTGAACTCTACTGTCAAGCAATATGAAGGTGAAACATTTTCCAAGACTGACATAACATAGGTGCCAGAATATACATTGATTCTTCACTTCACTGGAAATAGAAAAATAATATGATTGTACAATTGCATTTCAGGAGTGATGAGCACAAAGTGACAGCGGGGCAGAGTTCTGCAGACAGTTTTGTGTCAAGAAAATGCAATTCAGCTGGCTGTATCCTGCCTGTCCTTCTGAGTGACCAGCCGGCCCGCATCTGAAATGTTTCCCTATTTTTTTTTCTTGCCAGGTGAGTTGTTGTGTTGCCTTAGAGAGATTAAATAGCTCTGCACAGGGTCAGACGAGTGCTTGAGGCAGCAAGAAGGCAGAGAAAGGCAGTAGCAGCAGATATAGTCAGACGGATTTGTTCTGCTGTGACAATAACAGCAGAGCAGCACCTGCTGCCAGGGTTAGGATAAGGGATGGAGGGGAGGAGATGTAAAAAGTGAAAAGAAAAAGAGGCATCTGCAGCCATCCTTTCCTCTGATGGCTAGGAGCTGACCTGAAGCCTTTGGAGATATTTCTGAGAACAGTTTCCTGAAGGTTTTCTCTGTTACATCTGCCTCAAAGAAATGGAGAAAGAATTAACAGAGCAAATATTCCTATGAATGTTAGTCTTGCAGCTTCTCAGCTGCAGGGCCAAACCACATATTCCTTCTTAAGCCTGTGCCTGAACAACTGGAGCTATTCTGCCCAGGACATATTCCCTGTAGAACACAAAAAGGTCTATTAAATGTCATTTTTTTCCTCTAAGAAACAGCTAAGAAACAGTCCCAGTTTTGCTTGTTCTCCTTTCTCAGTAGTTTGCCCTGCTTGACTTGGCTTCGCTACAGTTTATGGAAGTAACTTGGTGTTGCAGAGACTGTCATTAAAGGGTCTATCTCCGTAAAAGCCTGAAGTTCATCTATACTGTTCCTAGTCATGTTTTTTTATGTCTGGTTTAAATAACTGAAGAGAAGTTGGCATCAAATAAGGGAAATAATAATGCAGTAAAAAATCACTAAAAATCCTGTAATTCAGGTCTCCTGTGAAGTTTTATTTCAGACCTCTTTTTTGCTCTGCATTAAGCTACAATTTCTACTTCCACAGACATCCTGTTGATCCAGATGTATACTTTCAGAGTCATCCTCTGCTGATCTAACCATGATTCTCAGAAATGCTAAATGCTCACAGCTTTAATGCGAGCAGTGAGACCTGTGCTTTAACCATGTGAAATCTTCTATAATACTAGGGGATTCAAAACCCTGCCAGAGGGCTTTCCCCACACTAGTTGGAACTTTTCAAGCTTAATCTCACATGCTTAAGAAGTGTTGGGAGGAAGGGATTTCTAAATATTACTATGTCAATCTCTTCAGAGGTTGTTCAAACACCATTGTAACCAGCTCTAGATCTGGCTGCTTATGGATTCATCTAGCCTGATGTCGAAAACCTAGGTGTCTGGAACTGCACTACCACATCCTACTCTCACAGTTAAGAAGTTTTTGCAAGAGCCCTTTGTCACACCACCTGTTACTGCCAAGAAGGATATAACCCTGATATCGCGGTAGATATGCTTCAATTGCCCCTTAGGATTCTCTTCTCCATGTTATAAGCCCAAGTAACAGTAACAATAACAAGGACAGTAATAATTTCCCTTGATCTACTGGCCATGATACACCTTGCATGTTTTGCCTTTTTTGCAATGAGAGAGTGATCCTGGTTTATATCATGGGGTCCACCCCAAGCTTACTTTTCCATAAGATGGATCATTCCTTCCCCTCACACGAAAAAAAGAAAAGCATTGGAACATCAATTTTTCTACATTTCTCTTTAGCACTCTTTATCACTGTGTGATACTATAGCACTCTTAAAAGGAGTGAATTGCAACAGGAAAAATACAGGTAAATCTTAATCTCATTGCAAGGGCACTGGAATGAGTTTAGTAAGATCAATGTAGGTATAAATTCATGCTAATTTTTAAAGTTGCCATTATACTGCATTTTAAAATGAATTTTCTAAATATAATTCAGAACCTTCTAAATCAAAATGCAGGCAGAGAAGAATAAATTGCTCTCTGAGCTCAGAAGCCAAGTCAGTCCCAGACTCCAGGCATACAGTCCAAAGAGGAAAAGCTGCTAATTCCCTGCAATTTAGACCTTTCAGTGCAAAGTGGGGGACACTAGGTACTTCTAGATAACTGCACTCCTGCCTCTGCTACTACTGTTTATAGCACAGAGGGAAGAAGCTGAAAGTTCACTGAACTGCTCAAGTCCACCTAACATTAGCCCAATCCTTTCCCAATTAACTGTCTCCCAGCACAAGTTTCTGCTTTACTAGGATGCAGGCATGTACCTTGAACTGAGAAGAAAAGAGAGGAAGTGGCAATTTGGAAAGGTTCTGATTTTTAGATCAGATATAAATAATTTAACGCCTTACAACAAGAGAGAAACTGAAAACATTTTGTCTTCAAATCTACTTCCACCTTCATAGAAATTGTTTCACAAACTTGTTCATTTTCTTTTTATGTGCAAAGTATCTGAGTCAACAAAGGCCTCTAAGAGTAAATAGAAAAGCAGCATTGTCTCTGAAGTTTCAGATGTCTAACAGCTTTATTAATAAAAAAAGACTCAGAAATATGCCTTTTATACCAATCACACAAAGAAGGGAAACTCAAAAATTACCCTTGCCAAAACCAGTCATACATCTGACACAAACACTGGAATTTCATGATTTAGTTTTCCTTCAAATTCCTATCCTGAATTTTCTTCTGAGGAACTTCTGTGGGAATCCACTCAGAAAGGGTTTTTTAAGTGCTCAAGTATTTGCAGTTCTCATTAAAGACTCACAAATCCTTCCACTGTAGCAACCACCTGAATATGATAAGTTTAGATTTAAGTCAGACCCCATCATAAAATGCTTTGGAGAGTCTTGAAGACGTAAAAAAATTCTGATACAAAACTACTGTGATCTACACAAACTGCAAGGGTTTCCACTTATGGATAAAAGGAGGAAAGAGTCTGAGACCACCTCATGTCTTTACACAGACAATGATTTGAATTTCTATATATAGCAATGCAGTTATGCCCGTTGACTAATGCTCAAAACTTCTTGGGACAATGGCTGTATCAAGACAGTGGGAAACGAATGCAATTCACCATCTCAAGACCTCAGATGTTCCATCCACTCTGTAACCAAGGGCACCACAATCATGAGACAGAAGAAGCTCAAGTTTCTCTGTACTTACTGACTGGGCAGAAGATGCCAAGTCTCTATGTTTTAAATTATTTATTGGCAAGGCAGCCATTCAAAAGGATGACTACAATGAAACATTTAAAACAAGAAGCTTATGATTACGTTGTTCTCAGGTAATCTGTTGTCCATTTTTATTCCATACCTATTGATGGCAGAAGTGTTAACAAAAGGCACAGAACATGATATTTTGTAATATTGTTCATATCTCTGCATTTGAAAAGGTAAAGAAAACTCAAAGTCCTTTAATGGCTAAAAAAGGGAGGACATGAGAATAGTTTGTTATTGTCAAGACTTTTAATATTTAATATAGTACAATCGAAGATTTTTCCTAGAGATGCTGCAAAGACTGCACTGTTGATCCTAAAAAATCTTTATTTTATATTATTTGTTGAATTTTTTAATAGGGTCACTCACAAATCAGGGCATAGCAGACAAATACAGATAAGTGGGTCCTCCAACACTGAAAACACCTTTGAAGCACTAATTGTTCATTACCATTTCAAGCAAATTCCCTGTTATTTCTCTATTATGCATTTACGATATAATACTGAAATACTGAAGCATGCAACAATGAACTTTGTATTTTTAATTAATTTCTGTGTTAATAAATTTTAGCTCAAGTGAAAAAAACCCAACAAACAAAACAATAAAAGACACAAACCAAACAAAAACCCACGCAACTCATCTATGCAATTTTTCCATTTTGCTTTAAGTTTTATGAAATACCAATTACAGACATTTTCTTCTGGACTGTCAATATGTCATAATCAGGATTTTTCATCTCATTTTGGTATGAAATTTGCAGACTAAATATTTGATCTGAGTGACCTTTCACATGGTCCCTCACAATATCCTGCTCTCCAAGTTGGAGGAGTATGGAATTGATGAACAGACTGCTTAGTAGATGAGGAATTAGGTGGATGGACCCATCCACAGGGTAGAGGTCAATGACTCAGTGTTCAGACAGAGCTCAGTGAAGAGTGATGTCCCTCAGGGTTCCACACTGAGACCAGTGCTGTTTAGTATCTTCAACAACGGCACAGTGGGATCAAGTGCACCCTCAGCAAGTGTGTAGATACCACCAGGCTGAGTGGTGGGGTTGACATGTCCAAGGGACAGGAAGCCACCCAGAAGGACCAACAGGTGCATCCACCAGAACCTGCTGAGGTTGAACAAGGCCAAATGCAAGGTCCTTCACCTGGGCTGCAGCAACACCTGATACTAACATGGTTGGTGGAAGAACAGAGCAAGAGCAGCCTTGCCAAGACTGACTTAGGGGAGCTGTTGGATGAAAAGCTGGATGTGTGCTGACAAACCATGCTTGCAGCCCAGGAAGTCAACTGCATCCCAGGGCTGCATCAAGAGAAACATGTCCAGCAGGTTGAGAGAGGTGACTATCCCTTTCTGCTCCAGTCTGGTGAGACCCCACCTGGAGTGCTGCAACCAGCTTTGGAGTCTTCAGTACAGGAAAGACACGGACCAGTTGGAGCAAGACCAGAGGGCCACAGAAATGACTGTAATGATGGAGCACCCCTGCTATGAGGAACAGTGGGGAGAGCTGGGGATGTTCAGCCTGGAGAACAAAAGGCTCTGGGGAGACTTTATTTAAACCTTTTAATACTTAAAGGGGGCCTACAAGAATGATGGAGACAGACATTTTAGCAGGGCCTGTTGCAATAGCACAAAGGGTAATGGTTTTAAAGTAAAGGAGGATAGATTTAGACTAGATACATGGAAACTTTTTCATTATGAGTGGTAAGACACTATCACAGGTTGCCTTGAAAGGTGATACATTCAAGGTCAGTGTGACAGGGCTCTGAGCAAACTGATCCTGTTTAAGTTGTCTTGCTCATTGCAGGGTGTTGGACTAGATGACCCTTTAAAGGTCCCTTCCAACACAGACTATTCTATGATATAATGTAATTTCAATTTCATTTCCAGTTGAATCCTTCTTTGTCTCTCCTTTTCCCAGTGCCCTGTACATATGACTCAAGCCACAGAAATTCGAATCACATCCCCACAAATGATAAGTGTGATAGAATTTAGGAATTAGTCATGTACTTTTCCTGCCCTGACTGCAATTTTAGTAAAAAGGCTGAATCTCAGTGCAATTTCAAGAATGGGTAGCAACTGTTCTTATTTTCATTTTTCAAGGGATTCAGGAGATGGGGCCTGAGGAAAATCATTCCTTTCTTCCCCACAGAAATGGTGCCAAACTGGAGGCAGCAACACACAGCATCCTAAGAGGCTTCTCACCAGTTTTTGTAGCATTTTTTTTGCCCTAATGCATTTTCTGCCTGTTAAATGTGGAAACAGAAATCCAGAGGCTGTTACTCAGCAAGAAGTTGCCTCTGATAACCCCAGTGAATGTGTAGGACAATAAACCACCTCCCTTAGCCCAGCCCTGCAGTCAGAAGACAGACACACAGCGAAGCTCAGCCTCATCCCAATGCAGACAATCAACACTGCAGAAAGTGTGCTGAAAATGGACCAAGAAAGATTCAGTGATTCAAAGTGTTTCAATTTATATTGAGGACAGCTGTCCAAACAAACAGACAATGCTTTTTTTTCTTTCTTTTTTTAAACAAACAAACAAACAAACAAAAAAACCCAACAAACTTGACACTAGCTTTCTTTATTTCATCTCCCAGAGTAGCTAAGGAAACTAATTTTCAAATTATAAGTATTGCACTTAAATAGGCAGCTATATATAATTAACAGAAGGAACTACTTGCACACATAAATGACCATTCCCAGATTAGCTCTCTTTAAAATTAGGATGCCTATCTCTCTCCAGCTCTTTTTTCTGCTGTTAGACTTTCTGGTATCTGTACCATCCTTCTGACAGGTAAGGACATATTACATAAGCTTTCACAACAGGAGCAACAATCCCTGCAGCAGAAGACTTAAGCCTGCATCATAGCAAGGGGATGTTCTTCAGACTCCCTCCTTTCATCTTGTCTTGGGTTTGACTAAACAAAATTTTGGGAGGCAGACTGCAGCATATGCCTGCATTGTCTATGCAGCTGGAGCATTGAGGACATGGACTTTTTTTTTCTGTCCCACAGGCAGGAAGGTGACAGTCACTAGAAGTCCATATGGTGCAAATTAAAGGCAAGACAAAGAAAGCAATAATATCACATTTTTAATATAGTACTGGAAGACAGTTGTGGAGAAAAGCACAGCAAGCTTCCTGCAGAAGGCTGAAAGGTTTTCTTTCTTTTTTTCCAGTGCCAGTGACAAAAATAAGAAACTACAAATTAAATAGCAAGAAGCTGATAAACTCTGTTCTTGCTGGCACAGTGGCCACAAAGAGCCTGATGGAACTGTTTCAAGAGGTCCCAACACACTGCTGCAAGATGTTACGTTTCCCGATAAAGATGGGTACAGTAGCTCTCATGTGCAAGAGAGACCAAGACAGAAACTTGTTCCTTGCTATCTTGAAGGGAGATCAAATTATATCAAAATACATGTCAATTTATATTAGTTGGAAGACAAGTTTTGGTATTTTAACAACAGTGTGTTTCAATTGCCCAAGCGATTGGAAAGGCTTTTTAATTTGTTAAACTAAACTGACAAAAATTTGTCTGGTAGGGGGATCTACATCTTAAGAAAGACCAGGAGAAAAAAAAAGAGGGGAGGGGTAACAGAGGGTACTCAAGTCATGCTTATGGTGCGTGAGAATAAAGATATTATTTCCCTGAGATTCAAATGTACAAGTCGTTGAGCTGATGGAGGCGGAGGCATTGCTCCTCTAACAATATCAGTCAGGAGCAACTACCTTGAAGTAGCAGGTGAAGTGGTTATGTACTTAAAAAGTACATAAAGCTTGAATGCTCCGTTGTCACAAATGACCTTATTCACATGACTTACAGAAGCAAAGCTTCTAGGAAATGAGAATGCACACAGCCAGCCTGGGAAGTTCACACCATGGCTTTCAAGCTCAAGTTACAGATGTCTGCAAATTCATGGGATAAATTTCAAGGAGTCTGAAAAGGGCTACTTAACAGAAAATACATCACCAGTAGCTGAAACCCACTGCACATAAGCACGCACTTTGACTGTAATAGTATAGAAAATTAAAAATGCAAAAGAAAGTGTGCATTAGAGTAATGGAATCATTTAAGCTGGAAAAGACCTATAAGACCAACTTCAACATTTCAAGTGTTATAACAGAAAGCTGTGAAATTGCACAGTAACAAATCAGTGCTGCCCTCTGGACCAGACCCTAGAACGATGTGTGTGCCCTCGTAACTAAAGACGTGTGTCACAACTGAGAAAAAGCGGTGAAAGACTTTCTTTGTAAAAAATGAAACGGGCATGTAAATTCAGTCACCAAGCTTTTTGTCTCTTCAGGGCATTCACGAAAAGACAGAGCCCTCTGCTGGCCTCTGCTTCTCCCTGCACCAAGCTCTTCAGTGCTAAAGATCCAAGTGTCAGTGCTAAAAGCTTTTCTGGCATCTAAATCTATTTGGATGGAGTGCAATTTAACTTGCAAAATCCACTGTTAAACATGCATAAAAATATTTCTGTAAAAGATTAGGAGCTTATCATAATAGTAAATAGATTTGTGTGAATTTGGTCCTGTAGAAAACATACACATACAAGAATTACTTTACTTTTGCTAAAACAATTAAAATCTTTACTGCTGGTACAAATATTTCCAACAGATTCAGGTATGAAGATTCCAGAAAACTATGGGAAGCAGGCTAACACAATTGCCTTTCCCCTAGTACAGATTTCATACATATTTGATCCCCTTTATTTATTTTAGTTGAACACTATCCCCTTGCTGAAATAGAATGTGCACCCTGTTATTTGCCCTCTGCAAATACAAACACACGATACCCACCCAGCCTCCGTGGAGTTCAGAAGAAAGGACACATCCTTAACTCTATAATATACATCCCTTTGGAAGAAAAATGAGTGGTTTAAAAATATAAAGGCCAAATCTACGTAGTTTCATCTCTGTCTATTGCCTTAACAGAATTATCAATTTGCACAATGCTTGTTTGCTTTTCATTTAGATCGTAGCACTTAATTTGGAAGAATTCCTGCAATTTGGAGTCATTTTACTTGAAATATATGAGTAAAGGGTCACCAAGGCCAGGCCTACAGCAGAAGTGATGGGCACCCGCTCTGCAAGATGGGAAGAATCCCTGCTCCTCTGTGTTATCTTCCCCAAGATGCTCTTCAGAGCATCACAACAGACACTTCTTTCTCCAAACTCCTTATCTGGTTAGATCACATATGACCAAGGAGTTTCAAAATACGTATGTACAGCTCCAGTGGCATATATAGTCTACATCCATACAAGTCATACAGTCCTGAATGACCCTGAACTGTCCAGCTCATCAGACAGTACTAGGGCAAGATCCCCACCATGTTTTTTGGCTTAAGCAAACCACACCATCCCAAACTATTTCCCAGGCATGGTTCAATAATCTGCACAATTCCAGGACACTTCTCAATGAGAAGTCCATAAGCAGCCACCCTGTTTTAGAGCCTGAAAGTGTTTAGTAGTAGATACAGTGTTAGTCCCACAGTACAATTTTAGGCACGTTAAAATGCAGTTTGTCCAAATGCTGACAGGACTGCCCCGGCACAGAGGCTGCCTGGTAATTGTTTCATACTTGGGAAAATATGAGGATCAGCAAAGCACATGAAGGCCACCATTGCTAGGATGGCACACAACTTCATTGTACATTCAGCCCTGCACATAAGCATCTTCCAATTTATTCCATGGTTTCACTTATGAAAAATGGCACCTTAACAGAAAAAGGACTAGTAATGGTACAGTTACTACCTTACTACTACTATTCTCATGGAAACAAGAGACTCAAGCAGAATGAATTAACATAATTAAGGAAGACACCTGGAGATGATGTTGGAAAGAAAACTTCAGATCCAAGGAACAAAAGTATAAAGGGACTTCTAAGCACTCATTTTCACAAATTGACCAACTTTCACAGGAACATATCTATGGAAACAAAACCAGTGGAGATCTTGAATTACATTTATCATGAACTTGACTGGACCTGTCAATAATGATAATCCCTCAGGCAGAAACTTTCACACACATGATGGACATAGCACAACTGAAGCAACCTGACACACATTACTGGAAAAACTAAAAAAATTATCTGGTGCACCAGGAAACAATACCCAACAGAAGAACAAAATACACAAAAACACCTGCACAGACCAGAATTTTCAGAGAGTTTATTTATAGAATTATTTCAATTTGGCACACATTTGGAAAATGCCAATACAGTTTGGTGGGAGAACTGGAAAAATACTGTAGTGTTGCCAGTCCTTTGAAGAGAAAAAATGAAATGTGAAGTACAAATAAGGAACAACTGGGTTAGGAAATAAGATTATGCGAAAGTGGGCTCTTTCAGATGTAGACCATAAAAAAACCCTGAAAGACTTGGAACAGCAAGACATGGGGATGATGTTTCCAAATGTAGACTGAAGCTACCAGAGGCATGTTTAACACAACCCAGGTTGTTTGCTCTGTTGACAGAAGCCGAGCTTTTCAGAACTTAATTTACTATTTCCATTTTATCTGGCTTCTTTCTGCTTACAATGAGTTCAGTGGGAATGCTTTTATTGAGTTCAACAAAATCAGGCCTTTCACAAAGGGTCAATGCAGCCTTTTTCATAACCAATGACACTCTGCACCTAGGGGGCCAAAAATACCAAATCCTTGTAACATTACACTGAAAAGCTGTTCTCTCTTCTGTGTGTTTAACTACTCCTTAGTCCATTTGCATATTCTCTGCATGTTCAGTACCACTAATCACATGAACCTCTTTAAATTGCTGTTATTTTGCTGCCAACTATTACACTTCTGGTAAAATCAGCACCTAAGACCTTGGTCCCAAACATTAACAGCTTCAGAATGAAGTGAAAAGTTTACTGCTGGGGCCCTCTGCTTCTAGAACTTTCACCTTTGATCTCTCATTTTTCTTGTCTACATTGACTAAGAAAGGGCAAGGATCAGAAAGGAATAGAGAGGAAGAGCAAAGAGGGAAAAGTGCCACTAATTAACTCCTCCAGAGGGAGCCTCGGAGGGAAACTGGATGAACACTTCTGAACTTCTCCCAGAAGACCCAAAAGAGCTGATGTGGCATCTGAAAATCATGAAGTGTAAGGCTTCAACAGGTTATCCATATTAGCCACGTGTGGCATGACCTGCTTGTAAGGTGGAAAGACACTTGCAGCAGGTGCTAGCACTTCATTTTCATTGTAAGAGCTGCCACACAGAAGTTGTGGTTCACAAGTCAAGCAATTGAGTCCTCAGAGTTACCACATTCCGGTCTCAGTGAGTTACATTACAGTGAAGTGGATATGATGCAGTTTTATCACTGAGGATATCAGATCTGAAGAGTTATCAATGATATTTTGTCAAAGTCAAATCTGTAACTGTTTGTGTGAAAGGGCCTAAACATCTCAAACAAAGCATTGAAGAAAGGTTCAGTGTGAGTGGCCTGACAGAAAACCATCCATTCAGGCTCACCTTGGTTAGAGGCAGTCCTTCCCACCCTCATCTTGCTTGGGCTTAAAATCTCACAGGCATTTATTTGTGGTTCACTGAATCTTGACTGTATAATTATCTAACCCCTAAAAGACAGGGGAAATGAAAGGATCAATGTAATTTAAAAATCAAGAAACACAACTAAGTGTTCTGTGTTATAATTTCTTCAGCACAGCCATCTGCTTCTCTAGCTTACTGAGGAAACTGAGATCTACAAAGAGGTTGGACATAACTGGGGAAACAGTAGCCTAGAAAAGTTTTGCTATGAGAGAAACTGAAACAGGAATGACATCTGTGACAAAATGAAGCAGCTAGTCTCTGCTGGCGTAACACAGCAGAAGTGCAGCACAACGCTCAGTCACTTCTCATTGCACTGTTCTTGGGGGATGTGGACTCGTTTTACACTGTTAAACCAGGAGTATACAAAATTGCACCACTGTCCTACAACTCAAGAGATAACAAAGATGTTGGGATACACTTGTCTATAAACCAAAAAGAAGAGAGAAATTCCAGTGCTGAGTCTTCCCCTTCCCACTCCTGAGCTCCAGCCACTGGACATTTGGAGAAAATCAAAACTCTTCTCCATACCTGAAACCTGTTGGAAAATCTTCCCACTCTAACAACCACGAAATAAAAGCAAATGTATGAACCAACATCACTATATGACTGCAGCTTTGCCTACATGGTTAATTCACTATCCAACTAAGCCATCTCTGCTAAGTATCTGCATTATTATTACATGCTCTGTAGATCAGAACAGCTCTTATTTAAGTCCATCTGTAAAAGTCTGCCAAACAGGTTAATCTCAAAACCAGTTAAGTACAATATTCAACCCTTTTATTTCCATGTCCATTTATTTAGAAAACACTCATTCAAGGAATGAAAGCTAGGACTCTTGGTACAGTACTAGGTATCATTTACGCTACCATAGACTCTTTTTAGCAGAATGAAAAAGAGAAAATTACATAGAGTTTTAGAATAATTTCACTTTCAATGACCTTAACCATAATAGCCACTCAAAAAACCCATCACTGGAAAACCAATACTAAAATAATACATTTTCTTACTTCTCTTTTTGGATCTAGAATGATACCACAATTTTTAAAAAATATATACTTTTGTAGAACCCACCTACACCATGCAATTGTTTTAAGTAGCATCCCCAAAAATGGTATGACACCTTTATGCGGAAAAGGTTAAAGGATGTAAAAAACAATGTTCTAGCCCAGCAGTGAGATATGGGTATGATTTCCTACCCCTCTGGGCATAAGCTTAAGTCACATCCACACTGCTGAGATCAAACAACTGTATAAGCTAGAATATCAAAATATTTTAGAATTGAGTGTAAACACAGTCAAAGAAATAGGATATTCTGAGTGTTAACTCTATACAAACACCACAGTGCACTAAGCAAGCACTTTTGAATACTTGCTGGTCTGTGTAAGAGTTACATTTATTGCAAAATGACATAAGAAACTGATATTCACCAGCTGCTCACCTACTCTCATATCAAAGCAGCTACTCTTTAAACTAGACTGGGAGACTCCAAGACCACCTTATGCCTCTACTCTGGGAAAACTCTGTGAGTTCAGGCTCCGCTAGAAGTAATTAACTGGGCATTGCACTCTCATCTTTTCTTCAGTTTCACAAGAACTGAGATTAGGCCAATAAGGGTCTCCTGTGAAGGATACTGAACACTATGATCCATTGCAACAAAGCAATTTCAGACATAAATGGGTCCAAACAAGCACAAGTCTTCCTAATGGAAGACTAGGCTCTTTAGCCAGCATATGGGAGGAAGAAAAGAGCTTCTCCTGAGGTACCTTGTTTTCCCTCAACTAAGATGCAACTAAGCCCTGATACGTTACATAACAACTAATTTTTCATTTCCCATACAGAAGCTAAGTCTGATCACAGCTTATGCAAGTGAAATAAGTATACCCAAAATAAAAGCAGTCACATTTTCACAAGGTAAGCTTACACATGATTTCAGGCCAAATCTAAAACCACAACCTGCCACAGCTTGTGTCTTAATTGCCTATTTTAATATTGTGCATTCAGTCTCTGTGACACAATTAGGTTTTTGTTCTAGGCTAACTAGGCCTATTTCTTATATTTAAATTTTAATCTGTATTCTTTAACAAATAAACAGAAGACCTGCCTTTTTGTTGTTTTTTTTTTTTAATTAGGCTTTAAGGCATTGAAATCAGCCTTAAAAAGCTGCAGTCTTCTTGTAAAACTTTACTAAAACCTTGATAAATACCTGACTTCTTATTCATTACTGAGGTTTGGACAGTCAGCAAGTTTTTAGAAGTAGATCAGATCCTTTTTAAATAGGGCATATCACTTATTTGTCATAGTGAATAGTGTTCATTAAATTTAAGAATTGGAAGTTAAGTTGCTTTGTGTATTACCAACACAGGTAAAGCTATTTTCAAAGAGCAGCAATAGTGTTAATGCCAGAAAAAACGTTCCCTAAAAAAAACCCTACCCGTACCAAACAGCTAGTAGGACTAAGCTTCAGTCTACTTTGCCAATAAGATTGAGGAATAAAAGGCTGTGTCTGTAGTTCTGCAACATATGAGGAGATCTTTTGGAAATGTGAACTTCAGCAAGAAGTGAAAAGCAATATCTAGACAGGTTCCACTACTGACCTTTTTACTCAGAACTGCAGTTCTGCTCAACAGCATGAAATAAATTAAAGTCATTAAGAATAAAGTTTAAACAACTTAAGCTTACACTGATTAAACTTCAAGCAGAAAATATCTGTATTAAATAAGAATTTTAGCTTTCTTGAGGAGAGAGGGGAAACCTTTATACTGATAATTCAAACAACAGGGACATTTTAACCTTCTGAAACCTCTGAGGGGGATGCAGAGAAACACAGGTGGTTACATTTTTGCAGATACAACTCCATACATTTTAGAGGTACAACAAATTGTCATTTGATATAAAAGGGTCCACATTCTATTCGGTATATACTGGATTGAAAAGAACATATTTTGGTGAAATTTTGAAGATCCTGCTGTACTTCAAGTGCCATGTTCTTCAAACTTGCTTAAACAGATTCAAGTTCAAATGGTCTCTCTCTCTATGTACATTACTACAAACCACAAGTTGTTTGGGATGGCTCGAGAGCTTTCTGCAGAAAAGAGTGCGCCTAAAGCTAAAAAGAGAAAAATTTATTTCTGGAGCTGTAGAAAAATTGCTGGTTTGTATCAAGTGTTGTAAATGGAAATAACCAGCCAACTTACTATTTCTGTTAAACTTATTCCCTAAGGTTCCATTCAATGGAGAAAAAAGCCTGAAACAAAATAACAGGTACTGAAGGAAGAGGCTGCTTCTACGGGCACAAACACCAAATGATGAAAAAGTCCTACATTAGAGAAAAATCTAGCATGCATCTTCAACACTGTACACAGAAGTCAGGGACAAGAAGTAACTCCTAAAAACCATACAAGGAAACACTGCCTTCCTTTAAAAAGGTATATGGAAATAATTACACTGATTAATAAAACACCAATATTCACAACCCACCTGAACTAAAACTGGTTTACATTTTTAGAAAAGAAGTCAAAATAGTAGAGAACATTTCTTTTTTTCTCTTGAAAAGCAGAATGAGTGCCATACTGTCAAACTGTTGCTGCATAAAGATTTGAATCAACCTTTTTGTGCTTTCCATTCAGGGGATACAGAACACAAGGTCATGTTTCCTGATAAACTGTTCACAGTTACCAGATGCCTACTCAAATCAAACTTTTTTTCCTACCTAACTCATTATGGAGTTGCTACAACTACAGTAAGATGTAAAAGATTTCATGAAATTCCTGTGAGAAATACTTAAGTTACTTTATGAAAAAAATTTGGATTTTTCTTTAGTTCACCTACGTTCACCAATATATACTGTATATGCACCTTAAGAACTTCATGAAAACAGTCTGAAAAAAATAAAACATAGAAGCTGATGTGTGAGGCCATCAGTCCCCTTCCTACTTCTGATTATAATTTTATTCCTTTTTAAATACCACCACTGACAAAACCCAAGGCAGGATATAGTCCCCAAACCCACACCAAACTGCTTTGCTTTGCTGTGCATCGTTCCCAGCAGGATTTTGTACCTGCTTCTTCAGACAGAGCATATGGAGGCTACAAAAGCCCAACTTGTACTTCTCCATCAGTCATATTTATTTGTGTGATGTTTTTTCCAGATCTGGAAGTTTTTCAATTAGTGCTCTATGGTTCATGTTGATACTGGCTATAAGTCCTCCCTCATTGCCATCTGAGCCTGTGTAACTGATTTCTTCACCAGTCAGGGTAGTCATATGGCCACCCAATGCTCTCAACACTGCATTTCCAGCACATATGTCCCACTTCTTAATGTAGGTGACATGGATATACACGTCAGCTTCTTCTTGATTCTTCTCAGGCACATCAAGAAGGGCCAACACTTTATAACCTAGAAGAAATGGGAAAAAGTAAAAAACCAAAAATTAAACCAAGTTTTTTTGTACAGACACATTAAAAGAACAAGATCAGAAACTCATATACAGACCTGCTCTTACATTCATTCAGTTATTTCTCAATCCTTGTATCATGCTGAAGTCTACCTTTTTCTTCCTGGCTTCTTAATTACAATAGAAGGAAGATGCACACACCATTCTAATAACGTAACTCAGCACAGGCCATTCCCCTTTATCAGTTGCTGCGCAGTAAAGAGTCATTGCTCAAAACAGAATTCTTTCTTTTATGGATTTTTTTTTCAGTTTTTCAACTCTTCAACCAATATTCTTTTTCATTAAACTGTTCCTTTCTTTATCTTCTTATACAGAGTCAAGCCCTGAAGATCTGTTATGATCAGATACACTTTCTTTGTTGTAAAACTTGTTCAGATTCACTAACAAGAACCAATGCAAGATATTCTTGAGTAAACAATCTCTAAGGAAACTCTAGTTTTCCATATTAGAGACACAGAAAGACACATTTCTGTAAAATTCAAATTTTACATGGCTTTTCTGATACTTTAAAATTGCTATTGCTTCACACTAGTACTCACATATTTGCATTCCGTCAGTAACACGCACATGGATATCGTGCTAGTAAAATATGCTGAAACCTCTTTGAATTGAGTATGAGGTAGACAAAAAAGGACTTATAGTGACATTAGTCTTCTCTTTTGACACAAACGCAAGAAATAGTACCAAACTTTCATGGGTTTTTTCTTAATACTTTTTTTCAATCAAATGTACTAGTAGTTAACTACCAACCAACAGAATCTCTTCCATGATTCTGTCTGTGATCACACAATTGTTTTTGTCCCACTTGACACATCAGTGACTTCAATGAACACACAACAGTGTGTTCAATGAAAGGACCACAAGAACACTGCTGGTCCAGGCTTACGTTCACTAACATACTGACTTGTCAATAGCATACAGCCTGAACTAAGTTTGCATCTAAGTCCCTATACACAATAAAAACTGTGTCCCTGTTGTCAAGTGCTTGCTTTTAGGGATGTGAAGATCAAAAGGCAAGAGGAAAAAGAGGAGATATCACAGTTACATCCTTATGTCTAGAAAGAGTTACACTGTTAAAACATTTATAAGCAATAAAATGGAAAGGATGCTTAAAGAACCAAACCTGCTCCACCCGCGGGGATTATCACAGTTTTATTTCCAAATGTCTGCCGTGCAACCTGCTCTACTTTTCCTGCATGGGAGCGGGACACAATAATCCTTGGAGTTTTCTCATTGTAGAAGGAACGAGCTTTTATGTTCGACCCACCATCCACCATTGCCCAAGCTACAAGAGAAACAAATTCTGCTAAGATTTACAAAAGCCAATTGCTGTTTGGTGTGGAGATAAAAGGATACGTATGCAAAAAAACGTAATTGATACCTCTGACTTGGTATCTCTGTCTGCTGTAAAAGAGAAGGTTAGGGCTGACAGAGGAAAGAGTACATACCCACAGGTGTATGCAAGTGGAAGAAAAACAGCACATACATACACATTTGTGTATATAGCACTATACCATGCCTGACTTTTCTTATGTGATACTTTCAAAAAAATAGATTAAAATGGAAGTAGTAATACTTCAAACTTGCAACTGGAAAGCCACCGAAGTTAAAAGTATGGCTCCTATTCAGAAATAGTTGACATAGTTCCTCAAATAACATTATTATACAATAACAAAAAGCCCCACTACTGTTCAAAGCGGATACCAAAAATATTATTGATTAATTTTGCTGAGAAGGATAGTGATGTCAAGGAAGGAAATAGCTCAGAGGGATAGTAATACCAAGAAAAACATTTAGTGTTGTGTTTCAGAGAACTGAATTTAGAATACACAACTCCCCACTTGTTTCACTGTGAGGTTCAAAGCCAAGCTTGGTAGGTGGCATCCCCTAACTATTAATCTGACATTTACTTAGCAAAGTAACCAGCAATTTCATCTCAGTAGAGGGCCAGATTGTATGGCAACAGACTGAGCTATGTGTAATAATAATGCCAACTACCCTTTATTGCTTTGTATTTGTGTGGTACTATTAGGAATAATCCCACTCATAACATATTGGTATTTCCAGCTTGGAAAATGAATACTTGTCACACAGAATGATAAAATTCATTGCATCTGCTCTGAACATTTCACACTTCACTATTATTAAAGGAGATACATTCTCAACATTACAATGTTAAAAACCCATTTCTTCAGATAGATATTGACACAGAAAAGTATATTCTAATCCTCCCAAAATTCTTGACGCATATTGGAATATAGCACATATTTAAGTAACTAGAAATTAATTTCACATTTAAAGACAGTAAAATATTCAGCACAAAATATTGAGTGTTCAATATTGAGTGGGTCAAAAAAAGGAGAACAAATAGAGAACACATTTACTCAGGCTTTGTTTTTGTGCCAGACCTACCGCATAACTTCCGAACTCTAGAGGTCAGTATTGCCTTAGGGAAAATGTAAACAGAAATTCTTGCAAAGACATAGTAAAATATGAATGTTAGAACTACTTTGAAGCTTTCAGGAGTGCATATACATTGCCAAATTTGCAGCAATGCTCGCTGATACATCATGAATACTAAAGAATTAATTACTTCACAACTGTGGCATTAAAAGCATGTCAGATGATCAATAAGGCTATGCTAGACAGTCTTGCCTATTACATGAAGTTGCCATTAAGATCTTTAATCAATCTTTGTTATTGAAACTGAATAAACACCAGCTCCTGGGTACAATATCACAGACCCAAGTTATACTGCTGAAGGAGCAAAATACTACTTTCTGCTAAAGACTAAAAGCAAATGTAAGACTGTTCAGTATTTGTAGGTTTCACTTTTTTTTTGTTTGCTATAAAGCACTCTTGACTGAAGGGATCTTAATTCTTAAACATATTTTCAGTTAGTTTGCTTTATTTTTATGTTAAACAAGGGCAGTAATTTCCTTTGTGGTTTTATAGCACAGAACACATCTGCAGCTCTAATTGTGAGGTCTGCTCACAGGCGCAGTGCTCCTTTGCCCCAGGTACTATTTTCTCACTGATACCTACAGATACCAGGATGTTGTCTGATACATCAAATTTTAATTAACACTATGACTGATGATGATGGAAATACATGAAGGCACGAAGGTACCTGTATATGATGAGAATGGCTTGTGTATCACTCCTATTACTGGTTTACCATTTACAGCCACACAAACCATTGTTGTCACATACTGTCGAAGATCCTCTGTGGGCAAAACAAGAAAGGGAGCAAGTTTACAAACAGATGCCAAGAACATAAAAAGAAAACAGACATGAGATTATAGAAATTTTGCTCCCTGAAGACTAGTCTACATTCTGCTTCTTACAATTATGTAACTTTGATGTTTTTTTTTAAATAACCTTGCAGTTTTCAAAATACTTCAGAGTTTTCCAGCAATTTTTCCTGTTCAGTAGATATAACCTATACTACCAAATCTAATGCTAACAGCTATATCTTATGCAGCACATATTTTCATGGAAATCTGTGCCCTTACATTCTCCTTTCTCTGCCTCACCTCCTATCTTCTACTGGTTCAAAACTGGTAACTCAAATACCACGGAACATGACCAGAAAGGATGACTGCATCAACGAAATAGTCACAAAAAATTCCCGTTTTTCTATTTGTTCTGTAGTACTTATCAGCAAGAATTTTAGTTAGATTGCCTTGAACTGCTTATGTGACATCCTAAAACATTTGAAAAGGGGGAAGACTGACTATGCATGCTTTTTTAAAAAATTACAACAAAAATTCTCATATGAAGTTAAATAGAATATTTACATAGTGTTCCACTTAAATAAACAAAACAAAAAAATCTGAGATACTTAGTGCTGCCACAGCAACAACTGAATTAAAGAAATGTGTAATTCCAATAGAATCCATAACTGACAATTACCACTTGTTATAGCAATTACTTAGTTACGAGGAATACCAAAGTAATTTCAGAGTTAGAATATATTAAAATAAATGCTGTGATCTCAGAGCTACAGAAATTTCACTATGTAGTTTGTTCAATTAAATCACACTACCTTTGACGTAACACACTTTAACACACAATGTCATTTTAAATACTTACTATTTTGTCTTCAGTATAAAAGGCAGACATCAGAATTACACACATGATCTGTCAACAAGAATCAGCTACCTGTGTATTCTTGTGTAGCATCTAATGGATCGATCCAGACAGTAACACTTTCTGCTGGAACCTCTTTGGGCTGTATTTTTTGCTTTATGTCTTCAGGAATACTACGATCCCAAGGGACTGTATCCTGCTCAGCTGTATCAACACGCTCCTCAGAGTTTATCTGTGGTAAGACAACAAAAGTACTTGCATTAACTTACCAGACACAGTAACTGTAGTACTTGGGAAAATTATAGGTTTACTCACATTTTCTCTTTCTTCCTTCACTTCCAGCTCAAAGCGCATGAATTACTCCTTTTTTTCAGCAACTCACAAGCTATTACTATCACATGACAAGCAATGGAAAACCACGGTCCAGAATTTTATTGCGAACCACACCACAGGTGGACACTCTTGCTTTGGCTGCAACTCTCCCTACTTAAAATTCCCCCAGTATGAATTGCATTTTTTTTTAAATCAATATTTAAATGCAGTTGCTTCATAGACTACAGGCAAAACATTTGACTCTGGAGAATCATACAGTATACAGAAAGTAGGAGTATAATATTCCATTTGTATAGATCAGTAGATGCAGATTGAAATGTACAGATACACCATCAACAGCCATTTTGCAGACTGTGTATGACTGGGACAAGTAGAAATCCTAGCGTCTCTCTCTCTCTCTATATATATATATATATAGATAGATAGATAGATATTCCTGCTGCTGGCATTGAGTTACAGCCAGAAATCTAAGCAGCTCAACTGAATGTAACCATTATGCAACTGTCAGAGGAATGCTATTTCATTAACAAGTTAGTAACATCCTGTATCTGTCCTTAGGGTAGGCTGGGCTAAGGTCCTAAGAACACGGGCCCATGAAGAACATTTATAAACAGCTGTCAAAGGTCACATTTACGCCTATTGTCACCTATTGCCGAGCTTAATTCATTTTATTATACACCAGAGGACAATTCAGTATGTCAAACAGAGTTTCATTCAGCAGCGGAGCACATAGTCCCAACCTGTTAAACAGAACAACGTTCTGCAAAGCCCAGTAAAATGTCATTGTGATGACAGTAGCACAGTACTTTTGGATCACAAGAGATGTAGTTGTCTCAAAATACTGTATGCAATGTTCTCTCATATTACAAAATATCACATAACGTGGCAGGAAGAACTACTGGAGAAATATGGATCAGTAGGTCTTAACTCATCCATAGCAGCTTACTACAACTGCAAACATGGTTTATAGGAGAGGTGTAATGCAACTGGACACAAGCAGTGCTAACATAAATTTAGACAAATTCATCTTATTTACTTTTAGCACCTTCGTTACATTAGAAGACTAGTATTGTTATGCTTGCACTGCCATTAAAAAGGAAATAATTACTGTGTCCTCCAAGCTTCAGTCTGTGCAAATACTCCAAAAACCCATCACTCCACTAATTACTCAGTAGGACAATGATGCTTATGTCTTAGATGTATAGGTTAGATGTCTGAAGTGGAGTGTAGCCAATCTGGAGGTTTAGGATATTGTAGCATATGCAAACAAAAGCTTTTTTATTCTTGCTAACTTTAAGGGTGTCTTCCTCTAACATAATTTAAGAGATGCCAAACTGACTAGCTCTAAAATCCAGTCAAGGCAAAATTGTAGGTGCACATGGCATGCAATGTATCAGCAACATAGAATCACCGATTTCCCTTTACTTGCGACAGATATAGTCAAGATGGATAGTTCAGATTCAAATATATGACTACAGGAGCAGATAAGTCCCCTTCAACTAAAACACCTTATTACAGATGTTGTAGGCAAGTGACATTGAAAGACAAGGAAAATGAAGCAGCTATAAGATTACGTTTGAATGTGACAGACTTTGTATGAGCAGGATTTTGACATAATTTACATCATGACAAAAAAAGACACCACACACCCCTCAGTTGTAACAGATTATTAGCAAAGAGTTAAGAGTCATCTTCTCTCTGAGAATTCAAAAAGAAAAAGCAAGCAGAACTGCAGCAACTCCAGCCATACATCATAGCTGTCTTCTCATGTAAAAGCAGTATCTGAAGCATTGTATGCCAGACACAGAGTCCTTGAAGTTGCCGTGACATTTACAAATTAAACATCTGTCACTGTACAATAAACCTGATGACTGTGTTTTCCCCAAGGGAAAATGGTGCTGCAAAGTCAAGATGAGTAGTTTCACAGACTTGGCAGTCTCAACACAGCCCTTGGGCAGTTTAAGTTCCACTACAGCACATTACATATCACCATAAAAAAAAACCAAACATTTCCTCAACAGAAGAAAGAGGCCTCCAAAATGTTAAATAGTTGGGACCAAAGCTCAAAAGGCAGAATATCTTGTTAAACCTGTTGTTACAGTACACTAAAATTAAAAGTCCAAAACTATCTGAAAGGTATTGTTCTTAGATAAAGATCTCCTATTAGTTCAGATTTTAGAGCAGTGGCCATGACACTGCAGTATTTATAATGTTTGTGAGGAGTCTCTCTCAAAAGCCATTATTATTCTGCCAGAAAAAGAAAGAGGAAATAGTGATAAGGTTGCAGAGCCACCTGGAGAAAATTAAAAGAAAAAAACAAAACAGCTGGGTTACTAGTTCTTCCATTCATATGACCATTTACTCTGTAGCTGTGGCTAAATACTTCACAAATAATAGTTCAAATAGAAATTCATAGTCATTCCAAAACATGCAGTTATTAAAATTATTTACTGTTAGGAAGTTACATTGTAGGTTTTGCAAGATACAGTTGCCTGAGAGATAATCACCAACACTTAACACTGGAGACTTCTCTTATTCCTCCTTTTTTTTTTTTAAATCCAGGAGAATATATCCAGAAAACATGCCTTTGTGTTAATATGATGTTTCCTTTCTATTTGTCATTCTCATTTGCTGGATGCCTCCAGAGGTCATGATCTTATACTTGAAACTTTTCAGAAGTGATATGGATATGTAGTTGCCAGCATTCCCAAATCTTCCCCCACAGATTAAGAGCAGCCATGATAGAAGGAAAATCTTAACACCAAACGTTACAGACCATAGAGCTTATTTTAGCAAGATTCTCTGAGTCAATTAAACTGATACATTAGTGTAAATACTTCTAAAGTTTGCATATATATCATTATACACTCGCCTACTCCTAAGAGTCAGATTTAGATAGCAACCCATCATGCAAGAACATCCGATAGGAAGCAGAAGACAGGAATAAACTGCCATTTGGGGTTACCCACCTAACAGCTGTAATGTGTAAAAGCCCATCTTAGGAAGTTCTGGAATCTGCCCAGCAACACCAAACTTAACTATATTTCAGTAATCTTTCCTCAGTTATGCTTGAAGCAAAAGCCTTCCTCACAGAGAACTGCACCAAACACAAAGGTTTAATAAAATATATGTAAATCAGTGCATGGAATACTGCTGAAAGGTTAAAAAAGAATATTCATAAGCACAGATTTCACCAGCACAGAGCTTCCCCAAAACGAGACCATAAGGTGTAGGAATTCCGTAACAAACGAGGGATGCTGCTCATGGCAGCCAGCAGCAGATGTCCAATGGCAACACCAGGATCAGCCCATGCTGTGCCTTCCAAAACACCCAGGTACTTCCAGCCTTCAGAAACCTCTCGCATGGAGAACACTCCCCTCCAGCACATTGGTGGTTGGACTACAGATCTGTTCAGGGACACAGAGTCAACTCCAGCATACTACAAACCTGTCTGGATAAATGCAGTGCTCTGAACAAACAGCCAACAGTCCCGAACACATAAAGACTTCAGGGAACCTCACAGTGGCTCTTTGTCCCGTGCTGGGTTACTCCCTACCAGCACTTCATGATGCCTCTGTGGCAGCGCAGCAACCAAATCCCCCCTACTTGAATACTAGCTAGGGGTCCGTGGCAAGGTGCACAATCTTGGGCTTTTCCCTGGTTTAAAAGAGTAGGGCACAATTGGAGTTTGAATTCACCCATTAAAGATAAATTAAACTGAAAAAGTATATGCTAAAAAAAATTAAAAGAAGCTTCTGTTCAAATACATGGATGATTTTTTAAAAACATGCTTCAGACATGCAAATGCAATGCTTTTCTTAGAAAGCGTTTAGTGTTATGTGAATATTTTTTAATTTACCACTCTCCCTTCTTCCCCACATACTTTATACAGCCCAAAACTAATTTTGTATTTTCGTATACAAATAATCCAGTATTTTGAAAAAGACAAGGTAGCACAGCTATCTATTCCTGAGTGTGTCAACATCCCCATCTGATAAAGCCCTCTCAAATCCAAATCTTAGTGCTGTTTTATTAGAAAATAAAACAGAAATACGACTCCTCTGTTATAAAGAAGAAATACCAATTAAGCTACTCAAAAAAAAAAAAAACAACAAAAAAACCCTAACACCACCAAACAATCCCCCCACACACGTTGTACAGGTAACAAAATACACATTCATACTCTGGCTAGTGAATGCTAAGAGTATTCCAGGTATTACCTTTCAAGAACAGAGGTTGGAACAGGTTGCACAGAGAGGTAATAGAGGCCCCACCCCTGGAAGAGTTCAAGGTCAGGTTGGATGGGGCTCTTAGCAACCTGATTTGAGTTGAAAACGTCCCAGCTCGTTGTTGGGGCTTAGATTAGATGGCCTTTAGAGATCTCTTCCAACCCAAACTATTCTATGAATCTATGATATAATGGGTAAGTCTATTGATTTGAATGGGACCATGAAAACGAAAAGCCTGGAGGCTTAGACGAAATAGCATGCACAGGGGAGCATTAGTAAACCATTAATAGATGTTTATTTTTCTGTTTTGTTAGCACATTAATGCTGCATGACCTACACAGCCACTTCACCAGTGATGATGCAGCGTGAGCATTATGCATACCCAAGAATCAGTTAATTTTGCTACATCACCTGAGTGGAGATGGAGGGAAGAAATGCTGAGAAATAAGTAAATGCAAACATTTACAAACAACAAACCAATGATTCTGATACCTTCTTTCTGGCTGACTGAGAGATGTCCTCTGCGGAGAGTGGAAGATATTTTATACTACATACATCCTCTCGACTAATGACCAGAGCAACCAGTAAGAGTTCAGGTTCGTGTCTCTCTAATCTGGTGGCCTTCTACAATGGAGTGACTGCAACAGTTGACAAGGAAAGACCAACTGGTGTTGTCTACCTAGACTTCTGTACGGCTTTGACACAGTACCACAACATTGTTATCTCCAAATTGGAGAGACATGGATTTGAAGAGTAGGCTATTTGGTGGATAAGGAATTGGATAGATGGACACAGCCAGAAAGTTGTGGTCAATGGCTCTACATCCGTGTGGAAGCCAATGATGAATGATGCCCCTCAAAGCTGTGTTTTGGGACTGATGCTCTTTAATACCTTCATCAATGACAGTAAGATCAAGTGCACCCTCAGCAAGTTTGCAGATGACATGAACCTGAACGATGTAGTTGACACAACAGGAGACACCATTCAGAGAGACCTGGACAAACTTGAGAAGTTGGCTCATGAGAACCTCATGAAGTTCAACAAGTCCAAGTGTAAGATGTTGCACCTGGGTTGTGAGAACTCACTGAGAACAGGATAATGGAGAAGGACTTGGGGGATGGATCTTGTGGAGGTAAAGCTGGACATGTGCCAACAGTGTGTGCTCACAGCCTAAAAGGCCGACTACTTCCTAGGATATTAAAAAAAAGGAGCAAGGCCAGCAAGTGGCAAGAGGTCATTCTCCCCCTCAGCTGGCCCTCATGAGACCCCAACTGGAATATTACAACCAGGTATGGAGTCCTCAGCCCAATAATGGCACAGACCTATTAGAGTAGGTCTAGAGGAATGCCACAAAGTTGAACAGAGGGAAGGAGCACATCTCCAGCAAAGACAAGCTGAAAGAACTGGGTTTATTCAGCCTGGAGAAGGGAGGGTTCCAGGGAGAACTTACAGGGCTTAACAGAGGCTTATAAAAAAAGATGGAGAGTGCCTTTTTATAAGGGCAGATAGTGATAGGACAAGGGAGAATGGTTTTAAACTAAAAGAGGAGAGATTTGGCTTAGATGTTAGGAAGAAATTCTTTACTATATGAGTGGTGAGGCACTGGAAGAGATTGCCCAGGGAAGTGGATGCCCCATCCCTCAGTGTGTTCAAGGCCAGACTGGATGGGTCTTTGAGCAGCTTGGTGTAGTGGAAGGTGTCCCTGCTGATGGCATGGAGGTTGAAAGAAGATGATCTTTAAAGTCCCTTCCAACCCAAGCCATTCTATGATTCTAGGATACCCACAACTACACGCCTTGAAAGGTGTAGTGACCTATTAGGGACTGTACTTGATTTGCTCTTATTTGACTGTGCTACAGAGATGTCACAATGCAGGGGAAAGCAGTTCAACCAGCAGCCTTTGGGCTTTCCCCCACTTACAGACCAAGCCTCACCCCTTCAACCGCTGCTGCTGTGCTACACTGAAGAGCAGAATGCCCTTATAGCCACCTACAAGTCAGACTGTTTTACCTCCACTGGCTCTGCTTCTCTTGTTTTTTACCTCAAATGTATCAGAGGTGAAAGCTGTCTCAGCTTCTTTCAGTATCTGTACGTACACAAATTGTGTGAAGGAATCAGATGCCAAAACCTCTGAATGTAAACACTCACTTGACAAGTCAGGACACATAAGTATGCACAACAGCAGAGCACTCTCCAGGAGAGCAAAAAGTACTCAAAGCACTGTATTTCCAGTATGCGAGGAAAATATCTAACCTATGCTGGTTATGAAACAGGGCTCCAGAATCTGTTACAGAAAGAAGGATGTGCATTCACACCAAGACCTAACTCATATGCAGCCAGGACCACTCATGAACCCTCCCTTCTAACTACGGAATTTAGGGATGGTGAGTAGCAGTTTTCACTGTGAATGAAAGCTGCTCCTTGAAAGCTTATGACTTAAAAAAGAATGCAAACTCATAAATCAAAATATCGCTTCATTTTTTAACTTTAAAATGCCTTTAAGCTTAAAATAATTTGAATAGTAGCCTTACCAGCCTAGTACAAAAAAAAGAAAAATCTAGTTTTATTCAATACAGACACTTTTAAAGCCAGCTGCTTTCTTTTGAAAAGGTTCTTTTCCTCCTTACATTTCCACAACATATTAGAAAGGAAAAACAAGCCTTTATGGGTGACGTTCATGCCTTTCAAAACGGTTCCTCTTGCTAAAGACCAATATACAAAAAGTTTTAGCAAGGCAGATTTTCTTACAAAAGGAGAGAGGACCTTGTTGAATCATGTAGTTTTCTAAAAAACCAGCTCATTAAAAGGCAATTAATTTTAATAAAACTATAAAGCATATTTGTATACAAATGTGTAAGGTAGGAAATGATACCAATGTATAAAATGATAAGAGGTATAAAACCCACTGGTCTCATGTTGTAATTCATTTGAACAGAAAACCAAAAATACTTCTATAATTACGCCATAACACTAATAAAGGATACATGCATTTTTCAAGGCCTCTAAGTCCAGACAGACAGAGGTTTTCCTCTACCATCAACTACATCTTTATTTATTCTAGCAACAAGAAGTCACTTAACACAGGAATAAAATGACAGAATGTGCAAAGAAGAATATGGAGAAACATAAATGTCAAAAAGCTCAATTAGTGCTTATCAAAACTCATTAAGTGACTTTGGTCATTAAGCCAGCAGGAAACAGACTGAAACAAACAGGATTTCATGTATGGCAAAGACATATCAGATGACAATTCTGCTTCTACTGACTTTCAATGAATAGAGGTTGGTGAAAACAACAAAAGTGGAACTGAGGCAATCAGCACAGATCAAAGAATTCACCATTTCCACAAGTAATCTGCAGAAACAACTAGAATTTTAAACCAGTAAAATAAGCCAGTTGCTCATTAGCTCATGTAAGTTATTTCTGTAGACGGCAAAAATTCTCCGTTACAGTTCTATACAGAAAAAGTCTAGTAAAGAGAAAGAGATGACTACCTTGTCACAAGAGTTCCAACACTTCTTTTAACAAAGCATCCAAATAAATCCAGATTAGAAGTCTACCAATGCAATAAACACACAGAAGTCTTGCACTGCTTGTAAGTGGCTACACCACTAAGAAACTCAACTCTCCAGATGCTCAACTGATAGATTAAACACCCCAGGTGTAAACACAAGCCAAATGAACTACCTGTAATTACATCTGAAAAGATAATCACATAACTCATTGCCATAAATTTACAGGCTTTAATTTCATTATTATGTAGAGAGAGTCATCAGCCATGTTAGGAGATGCATCTCCAGACAACACCTATTACTGAAATCTCAGATTAAAATTCACACTCCTTATTTTACTTGGAAACCCACTGGTAGTTGTAAAGGTCATGAAGGTGAGAAAAACATTAATTTTATTAAAAGCCCTAGGACCCTAGGATGCCATTCTCACAACATGAAGATTACTGAACTTACTCAGTAAAGCATAATCCTTCTTAAGTAGCATTTTGTTTCTTAAACCTACTTCTTTAACATACTTATTTTTCACACAGAATCAGTTTAAGATGTATAGATTGCCATATCAGATGAAATTCCAGTTTTCTGGGTATGATAGTTGGCACAGTGGTCAGAAGCCCATAAACAGTGGGTTTAAACCCAGAGAGTATTTAGAAGGAAACCAAAGTGACATACTCTTAAATTTTAATCTAAAACACCATTGCCTGATTGCAGCATTGTCATGCACAAACTTGAAATGCAGTATTTATCACCCATTTTAACTGGAAAAGTTCTTATTCAGGACAGCAGCAAAACTCATAAAAAGATGTTCAAACAGAAAGACTGGGATAGAACAATACTTGATTTCCATCACAGTCACAATAAAATAAAAAAGGAAAAAACAAGATGAAGCTCTGTTTAGTATTTACACTAGAAAATAAGATATATACTAGTGCAACTATAGAATATAAATTAATGCACTGGTCTAAAAAAAGCCAAAACAGCTCAAAAAGACAAAATTAAATCTGACAAATAAGAGTGAAGTCTTCATCCTGTGAAAATAATGCTAGTAGAGTGCAGAAGCAAAATTACAAAATTTTGTGGGTCACTTTAAAATTGACTTTTTCACAGTCAGAGGACAGGGATAATGTGGTCAAAGTACAAGTTTAAGGAACACATCATCTTCTGTCAATCACTCCTGTCTTTGTGAGCAAGTGGGGCTGCTCCTTCAGATGTGCCATAATGGGAAGCAAAGCAGGGTATTCCTAAGCAGCCTTTATTTTAAATTTTTACCTTGGATACATTTGGTTATCAGGCTCCTGACACTGACTGCTGGATAAGCCACGTTAGAAAATGTAAGACTGTGAGGAATAGTGCTGAGAGAGATCTTTTACCAGGTAATGTTGCTGAAATCCTGGTATCTTGAGATCACTTCTTCACAGCAGCTCTTCTGAGCAAAACATGACAGTGTTTTCAGCCAGTCTCTACCTGAATTTGGAAAGACTACCTCCCCAGTTCACACTGCCCCCCTGCAGCAGGGCTGGCTCAAGCATGTCCTTAATCTCCTCGCCTAATTTCCAGCCCAGTCCTTATTGTACCACCACTGTGCTAGCACAAGGAGTAAATAAGGCTGCATGGAGACCCAATCAGGAAAGCAGAGAAGTAACCCAGAAAGATAAACAAGATAAATAAAAAATGAAAAGAAAGGAGGCTGATTACAGCTGGATCAGAGCTTTAACTTGTTCTCAGCACAACAAATAGATGAAGACAACATACAGGTAGTGCAGGAGCAGTAAACATGTCAAGACTGTAACTGAAGTTGAGAAGAGAAACTGCCGCTTATATTTTAGTATTAAGTATGTTTTAAAATTAAATGCACATACATACTTCATAGAATATGCATGCAAATATTCACTGCTGGATTTTGAGTGTGATCAGACAACGCTGAGTAATACGTGATTTAGAAAGAAGTGACTTCCCCTTTCTCCCTTATCTTTCTCATGCCTATTTCTGAGGGATATAAAAACAACACTCAACACCACTCAATCTACTACAAAGTGATGAAACAAATTGTTCTGTTCCTCTTTGGTCTTACCTAAGATAGTTTTGAGAAGTCTTGAACTGACGCAAAAGCACCTATTTATATCAAACAGAGCAGGTGATGTAAGCAGTGGAGTTCCTCTTCCTCTGTAGAGACCATACCTTTGCTTGAAAGAGCACAGGCAAAATATTAGTGGGGCTTTTTCCCCTTCAATTTTAAAAGACTTTTTATAAATCACAACTCCTAATATTGCAAGACTTTTTCCAGATTTATTTCTCACAGCTTCTGCACGTGAGAAGCCTAATTCATCTATCTTAATAACCACACCTTAAGAGATCCTCAGACAGATTGTTTACTTGCTTTCCTTTTCTATGTCCAGCAGTACAATGCAGGGAACCCAAGGCTGCTCACTGACAAGTTTATTTCAGTCGAATGACTTCTCCCCTTGGTTATTTTGAAACACTGGAAAGCCATGGTTATTCTTAGAGAATCAGAGAATAATAGGATGGTTTGGGCTGGAAGGGACCTTAAAGATCATCTCATTCCAACACCCCTGCCATGTGCTGGGACACCTTGCACTAGACCAAGTTTCTTAAAGCCTTCTTCTGCCTCGCTCTGAATACTTCCAGGGTGTGGGAGATCCACAGCTTCTCTGGGCAACCTGTTCCAGTGCCTCACTACTCTCCCAGTAAAAATTTCTTCTTAATATCCAATCTAAACTTGCACTCTTTCAGTTTGAAGCCATTCCCCCTTGTCCTGTCACATGCCCTTGTAAAAAGTCCCCCTGCAGCTCTCTTGTAGCCCCTTTCAGGTACTGAAAGGCCACTATAGTTTCTCCCTGGAGCCTTCACTTCTCCAGACTGAACAAATCCATTGCCTTTGCTTTACAGGCATATTTTAGCACCAAGCTTTTGTGCTAGTTCATCTTCCTAGCTGCAGCATTTGTCACCTAAAATTTAAATACTGAGATACCCCTGTTAGGCTGAAGGACTCCATGATCTGAGAAAATCAGCTGCATAAGCTTACTCTTGGAATTACTTCAGTTTTTGTTTGACAGATTTTATTAGTAGCATCTTTTCCTGCAAGGAGAGAAGTGGGGATTTATTTGACTTCAGCAACATCTTTTATTCTGGAGTGTCACTTTGTACCGTGGGATAAGGCTACAGATATAAAGTAAGATATTTCTTACAAGAGGCAATTTTATACTGACTGAGAAAATCCTCTGTAATCCTTATATTCACACCAAAACTGCAGCAGGTCTGTTCTATGAAAGAACTGCAGTTTTAGATGTGTTGTTCTGAAGTTACACATGAAGGATTTGCAGATTGAGAGTATATCTTCACACCTGAGAAGTGCATATGGTATGTATATAGTAAAAGAAAGCTTTTATTTTGGTTTAGCCAAATATTTATGAATACATCTTCATCACAGATTTTGAGAGACAGAATGCCTTATTAGGATATACAACTTAGTGAATTTTTTTAAGCACCATATGAGATATGCTATTATTATCCACATCATAGACTTAGAATATTAAGCATCCCAGAGCTGATCTGTCAGATTGAATAACTCCAGATCACCTGAAAATCTGTCAAACACATTCTTCCTAGACATCCTCAATACTCAAGCTCAGTCAGTCTAAGGAGGAGTGAGGAAAGGACATAAGCTTGTTATTTCTTCCAGTTCCACAGACCTACACAGACATTTTTGTCTTCATATTGCTTTTGAGAACACATCTGCACTTTAGAAAGTACCATCTATTCTTAACGACTAGCAGCACAAGTCAACTATAAGAAAAATAAGAAGGTGTACTGAAGTTTGTTAACAGTAGATACTCAGAGGTAACATCAGAGAGAAAGACGCACAAGTCAGACTGTCTCTGCTAAGAACCCCAGGCATCAGAGTGGAGTTTACATGTGTGACCAGAGACACAGAACTGAGCTCTTCAAGCCCAGACCAAACCCCAGCCTTCTCTAGAAGCACAGCCAACACTTATATCTACCCTAAAGAAGTCCCTCCATCTGTGAAAGGGGAGAAAACATACAAGTTTCAAGCTGTGACCCATGTAAGCTATAATGCCATACTCAAGAAAACACTGAATAATAAAAGAGAACAGGGTCAGTACTTTTTCCTCCTTTACCATAGGGCCTGTGAAAGTGGTTTGCCACTGACAGACAATCCAGCAATCTTTAGAACAGAACCTTCATAATCTTTCTGTAAAGGAAGATTAGTACCATATCAACTTTATTTCAAACATTGAAGAATTTGTTTCTTTTTATTTCACACTCAACTGGGTCTTTACAACACTTTAAAAATCCACCAAAACAAACAAAAAAGACAACAAACAAAAAACTACATGCTACACTAAGAAACTTTCAAAACAGCCACTGAAAACTCATCGTGCGGTAACTTAGGAACCAAAAAAAAAAACAAACTTAAGTAGTTTTTCTGTCAACCTGTCCAGGAGAAGCATACAATTGACACCTTTGAAATCCAGATTTAGGGCTTTCTTGCAATTTCAAATAACTGTGAAAACCTAAAGAATTTAACATCAAGAGATGGCAGCTCTCATTTACTGAAGCGAAAGCAGAAAGAATGCCAACAAAACGCAAAAAGCCTCAAAGTATAGTTCTGGTTTGGGTACGACCTCAAGTGCTAGACCCAAATTTCAGAAGTGAAGGAGAGCAGGGAGTGGTGTGTACACCCCTGAAAGAAAAGTAAACTCATTCTGCTCAGGTAGAATGATTCACAGCGTGACACAGCTGTTAGCTTATCTGCAGTCCCACAGTCACGAGAGCTAAACACTGCCATTGCAGCACCACGTTCCTAGACCTCAAGTTCTCAATCGCTTCTCTCAGTTCCTGGCTCTCCCTATAACTGAAGGCAGGCAGGACAACTAGGAAAATAACAGCATTCCTAATCTCAGCACCTTAACCACACGCGGAATCTGCGCTGTGAAACTACCTGCATCCCCAGCCAGAGATCACATAATCCACGATGCTGAGCCTCGGTGCTTCCCCCACCCCTCCGTGCCCGCGCTGCGGCTTCGCTTACAACACCACTCCCTCCCTGCAACCCAGCACCCAGGGCGACAAGTGTGAGGTGGCACTGCCACCAGCGCCAGCGGGAGGGCAAAGTAAAAACGCAGCGTAAGCGGAGCGCTTGCTGCCCGTGGCCACGGAGCGGAGAGCGCCGGTGGCGAGCAGCCCACTGCCGGGGGCGAGCAGCCCATGGCCCGTGGCGAGCAGCCCATTGCCGGGGGCGAGCAGCCCAGGCCCGTGGCGAGCAGCCCATGGCCGGGCCTGCAGGCCGGGGCAGCAGCGCGGGAGGCCGGGGGAGCGGGGCACCGACCTGCACGGCGGGGAAGGCGCTCTTGAGCAGGTAGAACATCCTGCGGTTGGAGAGCAGGTCTCCGGTGGTCAGCTGCTCCTCGGCCCCCTCCCGCGTCTTGCCCTTGGCCTTGGCGTTGAGGACGTTCCCCTCGCGGACCCGCTTCACCTCCTCCCCGCCCCGGGCGGCCGCCAGCACCGACACGGCCAGCAGCTCCCGCAGGTCCACGGCGGAG